>JACCIC010000154.1:587500-1187500 GCA_018907035.1 Sycobia sp. Sy_11 | reverse complement strand
CAACGTGTGGCCGCGCTGAACGGGGAGGACAGCAGTGTGCGAGAGAGTGTGCGGCGCAGAACTTAGCCTAGTCCGGCCACGTGGCGCGAGAAGTCCGCCATTGTAGCGCGCGTGCAGGCGGAAGTGCTTCATAGAGCGGACGCGACCTGAACGCCGCCGTCGACGTTAGGCGACCGGCCGAGTTAGGCCGCGGTAGAGCGAGAGATATCGCGAAGTAGTAGTGGCTAGGAGTAGGTCAGACCGCCCGCCGCTGGCCGATCGAGACAAGTCCGCGCAGTAGTCACGGCCGAGTGGGTCGGTAGTCGGGACTTAGAAAAATTTTCGTAAGGCCGGGACTTGGAAAAATTTTCACCGATAGGGGACTTAGAAATTTTTTCGTCGCCCCGCCCGAGGACTTTCATCATCAAAAAAAAAAAAAAAATTTTTTTTTGAATAGAGAGTGGATACGCGCTTATAAGCGACTCCGAATATATGTTGTTCTATATATCCTAGTATACATAATAAATTTATAAAATTATTTTAATAAACATTATCATATATATCATTTATAATAAGATAAAATACATGTAATATAAAATAAACTATATAAAATATATATAGGTATAATATACTATTTATATAATAACTATATTAATAATAATAACAATTACATAATAATTCAGACTATTGAAAATTAGATGAGATCGCTATTAGTACTTTAACAGGGGGTACGTTCAATTAGAATTGATTAAATTACTAACGGATGTCAGTAAATACACAACTATTTACACTTCATTTGGTCGGCCCGAGAGACAATAGAGGAGGTGCTCGATAGATACCGTTTCTTGATTTCAGTAGCCGAGTTAATTATCCACGAGTCATCGTATAGCGTAGACGAGAGAAAAAAAATAGTTTAAATTATTTTAAGGGGATATACATCTAATTCAAGATTAAGATCATCAATTGTACACCGCTTAAGATGGAACGGTTAGGAGGTCATTTGACCCCATCAGAGCAGTACCAATGGGTGATGCGACAGATGCTCACCAGGGATAGGGACATGCGACACCGGTTAAGATATTTAAGATGAGAGAGTCGGGAAAAATCTGGTGAGTTGGCTACGACTCACTACGAGAGCTGCGCCTCAGCCCGAGAGGAGACTTTCTGGTGTTATCGGAGAGGCTACTACGGTACGCCTATAAAGCACTCGGAATTCGCGAGGACGTTCCGTGGTACTCCGAGTGGGATGAAAATACGCGGGATGATACAGCCTAGGATATGTTGCCAGCGCTGAAAGCATCAGACATCGAAGAGGCGGAGGAGATGCCATTAGTTGGAGCAAGCTCATCCACCACCATCGCTGAGGCCATGAACACATCAGCGGCTATGTTTGGACGGACGGAGGTGACCACAACGATTACTATGTCATTCTCGACAGTATTCAGTGAAATGCTCGTGACAACAATCAACCGACCCATCATGTCGATGTTGACCGGAGCAGTCTCTGGCGTCTCGCAAAGAGGATTGCCACCATGGGGGATGGGTTTCGACATACGGGCAAGACCCGCGATCAATGGGGTGGCAAACGAGTGTAGCCCGCGAGATCCAGATGCCGCGAATATCGATGGAGAGTCCGACGCCAGGAGGTACGGACCAGGGGGCACGGTTGGTGCAGCCGCCAGCATCACAGTATAATATAATGGAACATAGTCTCATCCAGACTGGAAGTATTTTAGGGGGCAACAAGCACCGGTACCAGCGAGAAACGAGGTAGGGGTTACAGAGTCAAGACGGGCTACAGGAACGCCCGACAACGATGAACGACAAGCAGATGCATCGGCAACTAGCGGAGCAACGGAACGGAAACGGAAAATTGGGAAGGAGAGTGCGCCCTCGAACGAGCCCGCGAGAACGAATAAAGACGCAGCCAACACAGAGCATAGACGAGAAAGTAGGAAATCGAAAGCTAAAGTAGCATACTCGAGAGGGCGAGTGTATCAACGGCAGCAGTCCGAGTCACCATCCGGCAACAAACAAGACGATATAGCTCGTCCGAGGAGTCATCGGACAGCCAGAGTGAGGCATTTCGACCTGCAGACAATAGCACGGAAAAAGCCAGACTGATGGGAGTCACTCTGAATGAAGGTCAGTACATAGCCCGGTGAGAGAAAGGCCGCAGGAGAGGAAACAGCGATCACCTCGAACGGTGCACAGCGATATAAGAACGCTGTAAAGCTGGAAGATTAAGTTTAATTAATAGCCCGAAACGAGAGACTTGGGCAGTGATTGTGAAGAGCCGGCCGTCCAATAATGACGCTCGAGAGTCAAAGACAAATCTAGGCGATAGGCAAGAACCGATCAGATGGACGAGAGAATACACACCGCGATTGGGTGGTAAGCCACAGATGAGGCCAAGGGCGCAATTCGAAAATACGTCCGAGTGAACACGGACTTCTACGCCAAAGGAGGCAGGGTTCACCGGCGTATGCTTTACTTGTCACGTATCGGGGCACCGAGCGTCAGAATGCCCACGCCGGCAGTGCTTTACGTGCCACCAAGTGGGGCATAGTTCAGCACAGTGCCGACAGAAGTCATGGCCAAAGCCACAAACGTTAGATGGAGAAACGTGTCAAGTCGGCCAAGCGCGTGGCGTGACTTTCTCAACGTACACGAACTGTGCGACCAGACGTGCATAATGGGAAAACGAAAGCGCGGGCAGGCTGCGCAGTCCCCAGTCGCACGCAGGATGTCAGGGACTCTCGGAAAACAAATAGATGAGAGGACATCAAGCCACGTGCGCGAGGGACTTGACTCTACCCTGAACGCTAGAGCCCGTGAATTTTATCTGGCCCGTGAGCGGGACGTCGTGGCTCTGTCACAGCTTGCTGTCAAGTGGACTGATAAGCTGGTACAACTACCTTCTGCAGTCCAGGAGGGGGGAGAGACTGTACTTGATGCAGTCAAAAACAAGAGTCAAGAGTTGAATTACTGGGAAGAAGCTGGGCCATCGTGGAGAGATTGCCCAAGAGCTTTGCAGCCGGTGAAAACGAGGGAGCCGTGTCTAGACGACAACAGCGATTACGTCGAGGAAATGAGGCCAGCGGAAGTCGAGGAGCCAATTAGCCCTGCCTAGCCCGTGAGGGACAAGATAGCCGGAAACCGGACGGAGAATCGACGCTACATTAGAATATGCATTGGAGGAGAAATATACCATGCATTATTCGATCCAGGCGCTATGTGCACACTCTTGACCTGCACTGACAGCCAGATACAGAGATCGAGTCGAGAGGTCGTGCATAACCGTCAAAGGAGCGACGGGAGACCGAGTTACAATAGTAGGAGAGATAAAGATGCGAATGGACATCGAGGGGCACGAGGAGTACGTGAGGGTAAGGGCACTTAACGCTCTCGGCATGGACTTCTGCTATGCATGGGATATCGAAGCCAAGTTAGGCCGTCGATTATGGCGTGCCCGAAAAGAAGAGTGGAGGGAATTTGATCGAGAAGCTGACGATGAGAGAGCACAAATTATAGTATATTGCAAATTATAGCACAAATTGCAGTCATCTCGGAACTGAAGCCCGCAGAGCAACAAGAGATAGAGAGGCGAGTGGAGAAGATACTCCAGAGCCAACGAGAGACTGACATGACGAACCTCACCGAGCACCATATCATCGTAGAAGATGAAACGCCGATAAAGCACCATCCAAGGCGCATGTCACCGAAGATGTGGCAGGTAGCGCAGAAAGAGGTCGACAGGATGTATCGAGAAGGCATCATAGAAAAGTCTGCGAGTAATTGGAGGAGCGCGCCCGTGATAGTCAAGAAGTCAGACGCAAGTTATAGGTTCTGTATAGACTACAGGGACCTAAACAAATGGACGATGAAGGATGCCTATCCGATACCGAGTATCGACGCCATTCTGGACAAACTACGGAAAGCCCGATATATTTCGACCATGGACTTGAAGCAAACGTACTTCTAAGTTCCGATGGCCGAAAGCAGCAAACGTTATACCGCCTTTGCCGTACTAGGATCGGGGCTGTGGCAATTTAAGAGGATGCCATTCGGGCTGACGAACGCGCCGATGACATTCCAGCGACTCTTAGATGCGTTGTTCGGGCCCGAATACGAGCCTTGGGTGTTCGTGTACCTAGACGATATCATCGTCGTGACCGAGAGTTTTGAGGACCACATCAAGTACCTGGAGGCAGTACTGCGGAAATTGGTTGATACGGGGCTGCAAATCAACCGCAAGAAATGTGAGTTTGGCTGCACCAGAGTCGCGTACTTGGGATACGTCCTCGACCGAGAGGGGTTGTGAATGAACACGGAGAAGGTAACGCCCGTTTTTGAGTACCCAGAACCAGGGCCCAGCCAGAGGGGCTGGCAGCCCCACCACCGGAGCCGGAAACGGCGAGCCCGGCGAGAGCCATGCCGGCAGAAGAGGCCACGCCACTGCCCATTCCGATGAGGCAGCCTTTGCCACGCCTGCCAGAAGCGGCCCACGACTCCGCAGCTTACCCCCGCATGAAGGGACCGAACAGCCGGCGACGCCGTTACAATCCAAACTGGCATTTGGAGGAGGGGGACTCCAAATCCCCCCGCCTCGCCCGTAGAGAGACAACGCCGTCACCCACCCTGGAGTCCAACCGTGAAGGACGCCAAAGACGGGCCAACCCGTTCGCCAGTGTGACTTTGCGCCCCGAGGGACGGCCCCGGAAAAAGAAACCGTACATGCCAGTACGGCTAAGGGGCACGATGTTCGGCGGGCTCCCACCGATGCCAACGGACCCGAAGGTGGACCCCCCGCCGTACACGTATTTCAACTGCTGGCAAGGAGGGCATTTCAGCGGCCGGTGTCCCCGACCGCTGCGCCCACACTGCGCAAACTGCGGACGGAAGGGAGCTCCAGTGGAAGAGTGCTCCCGTTGCGCGGAGGTCTACCGCGTGCGAACGGGAGCGGATGAGGCACAGTCCATCCGAGCGACCCGATAGCCCGCCAGAGGGCCCAAGAGGGTCGAAGTAAATCGCGAGCCACCGACCAGCCCCCGAGGACCGAGGGAAGGAACCGCGAGCGTGCCACCGGCGGAAGAACAGCGCGCACTTTTGCGCAGCACCCGGCACCTACCGGCCTCGCTGCGCAGCCACCTGATGGCTGTGTGGATCGGGGTCGACTGCACCGTGACTACGGCACAACGGCGGCGGCTAATCGAGGCCTGGCAGGAACTGGAGGACCTGCCGACCGAGGTGCAGTGCGACATGATGGAGGCCAGCCGGGCGGAATTGATGGCTCATTAGACCGCCGCCCCGAATTAGCCCGATAGTAGAACCACGAGAGAGCGGAGACACCGCCCTGCCCGAGAGAGAACAAGGAACGACGGCCTCTCCCCTGGATGTCTCGGAAGAAGTAACGGGAATTTGCGACTAATAAACCTACTTTTTGAGGTACCATCAAGCCGAAGCCGCGCCCGAAGAGTGAAGACTCGAATCCAGCCGAAGCGATGCGCGCGCACGGGCAGAACGAGACGCGTATGCCGCCGCCGTGCGAAAAGAGCAAGGGAATAGCGAGGGCCCGTTCAAGAGAGAGGAAAGGGGGGAGACGCGACGAGCAGAGAGAAGAGCATGAGATGTTCGACCGTTGAGTGAGTCACATTATTATTGCGAGTTTTTCCCCGTTGAAGAGTATTTTCGAGAAGGTTCATCTGTAACTGTCGCGAGAGTCTCCTGGGTACGTCCAGTGATTCGAGAGTCCGGATATTTTCCGAGAGAGTGGTGTCCTGCAGCGGTGTCGAGCGGAGTGTAGACACCGTGTTGAGCAGACGAGACGCGCCGCGAGGTAGCACGACGTTTTTGCGCGATATACCGACCGCCAGCCAGAGGAGCGAGAGCCCGGTGGACGTGGTGACAGCGAGAGCTCGCCCGAGCTAATCCCAACCCGAGCGAGAGGGGACAGCCGGATCTCCAGCCAGCGCTTTCCAGCGAAACCGACGACAGTCGGTGAGTACCGACGGCCGTGTAGTTGTAAGTCCGGGCCACGGACCGCGTAGCGACGGCGGCGTAACGCGAGTACGGGAACGTGCGCGCGCACGATCGAGAGGCGCTCCCAGAGAAGAGCCAGCAGCCAGCAAACAAGACCCGCGAAACAGCGAGCGAGCGTATGTGTGTGTGAGAGAGAGAGAGAGAGGATCAGAGCGTATGCGCCGCGAAACGGAGTGTGAGTGCGAGAGAAAGAGAACGAACAGCGAGACCGCGTGAGTGTGAGAGAGAGAGAGAGAGAAAGAAAGAGAGAGAGGAACCGAGTGTGTGCGCCGCGTAGATGAGGTACGTGTGCACCTCGTGGCCGAGAGTGTGTGTGCGCGGTATCGATAGTGCGAGAGAGTGAGAGAGAGAGGATAACCGATAACTTGTAGCGTGCGTGATAATAAAGATATTTTATAGCAGCATAATCGGTGCTATCATTCATTGCCGCCGCCCCCCTCCTATTTAGCGTTGCCTTGCTTCTCATCAGCAGACCCCCTCGTGGAGAGAGAACGAGGATCATCGCCGGAGACAGCAGCAGGTAGCTGCTGGATAGAGTAAAGAGTATTCTGTGACAGCGGCCAGGGCAAAGTCCGCAACATCACAATATATATATATATATATATATATATATATATATATATATATATGCATACATATTTCGTATATTTCTGTTTTTTCAATTAAATATCGTGAATATTTTGGTAGTGATGCCAAATGAGATTCAAGTAAAATGTTGGTATACGAATAGCATATTTGTTAAGCAGACGATAGATATTACCTTTTTATGCAGAATTGACGATATATTTTATTTATACATACATAGTTGCGAGGTTGTTACTAATGAACTAAAAAACGAAAAAAACATAGTCTCTTGTCACAATTCTGAAATTAATATAATGTATAAAAATAAATATATAATTTGACGTTACAAAATATATTCCGTATGATTTGGCATACGGAACCATTTTATAAGAGAAGGAGGAAAGAAAGACAAAAACAGAGAGAGAGAGAGAGAGATAGAAAATAAAATTTACAAAAATAAAATATCTATAAGGTGTGAGAATAGTGTCATATTAACCTAAAGAACAAGAAGGGTAATACTGACTAAGGTCACACGTTTTTTAGGATACGAATCTCAAAGTTGGATATGAACATTCGTTTGAGCTGGCTTGGTAGTAATACTTTAAGTGGACTATTTTGAGTTGATGTTCGTGATTCAGGACGCGACCTAGTGGCCGTTAGTCGATATACATACATGGCAATTATTTATTTATTTATCATTATATATTTATTATTATATAATTTATATATATATATATATATATATATATATATATATATATATATATATTCCTAAATAAGTAAACCAGTAATAAAACATATAACTAACTTATACACTGGTTATAAACTGTAGTCTAGAATACAAATGTGCAATAAACAATGGTTCGAAACCCACTATAAGCTGGAGGTCCACCAAAAGTCGGAATGATGTATAGATCTGTACTAAAAAGAAAAGCTTAACAATAACCGAAAGCCTAGGAACACGATCGGCCGATAAAGCGAAACCTAGGTGCGACCGAGAATGTGTATGTCTAAAAAACATAACGAAACGACTTTTTTGGGTGCTTATGCGTGCGTCGAATCATGAGATAGACCCCCCCCCCGTAATCTTCGAAACCAGAGATCTCAACGATGGAAAAACAAATAGAATCCACATGTCGGACTTTAATTAAACGAAAAAGTATTACTAACCTAACACCCCAAATTCTATTCCAGGTCTCGGCAATAACAATAATGCATGACATCGGAAGATGACGAGGGTTACGGATGTCGACAATGGCCAACTATCCACGCGAACCAGCAAGAACAAACATCCCGAAGAATCACGCTTCCAAGCAAAGAAAAGCATGGGGGCTAGACCCAATCAACATAGCAGCACCGCATCTGCAAGTAGGTCCGAGCCCCCAATGCAAATATGTGCGGACCTCTTGTTGACCGAGCTGAGACGAGCTCCGCAAGGGCTCTAACAAGAGGACCTCACCCAGTTCAGTTCCGACGTAAAACTACCACAACATCAATAGAAGCAGTAGAAGATTCACAGGAATGTAATCATTCAGAAAGACGTAAAACGACCACAACTTGAACCGACGGTATGGAAGAGTACCAAGTCACCCCTAAGCAAGAAAGAGAAGAAACAAGAACGGAAGCAGAAAAACAAATGAATTGGATATACAACCCGTTTACGAAGAGGTATGAGAACCTCGGGGAAACGATCAAGTGCGACAATAGTAATACATCGAAGTTCGCAGGACGCGATCCCCTACACATCTGACAAACAAATGTGATTTATTTCCCCCCTACCGTTTCAGCCAGGTCCTAATTTCCGTCGGAAAGCTAATCCCAACAGGCAGCTCGCAAAGAAGCCAGTTACCCTAATTCTGTATATTCTATGATAAACTAATATATTACTGGTATGGTAAATAAATTGTTTAACAATAAATAATAACTTTTTTAATATTTTAAAATCGAATACAAATAATAAATTACAAGTATGAACACGTTGATATTTCAGAGGCTAATCAGAAAGAGAGCCGCTCAAGCGTTTTCAAACAGTTTTATTCGCCATGGTTGCTATGGAGATGTTTTTACGATCTTTTTCTTTTTGTTATTTATAATGAAATGTCTCCATAGCGATGAACAAATGAATAATTAATAAAATCGTTGATAAGTTAATAATAATTATATTCCATAATAATTAGGTGTAATTATATAAACCGCTCGTAACATTTCAATGTATTTAATTTTCACATCATTTTAAATATATTTATAATAAACAATGGAGCTGGGTCTTTGAATTTATTTAAATAAAATCAAAAATAGTATCTTGAATAAACTTTTTAATAACAAATTTTGACCTGAGCAGAGACCGGAGAACAATAATTCAGCGCATTCTCATACAGGGTCTTTTATAAACTTCATTCCTCTCGACTCGGGGTCAAATTTCGGTCGACATGCCACGCTTGCCGATCGCGCCCAAACTCTTGCGCAGACTGACGGTTGAAAAGCCCGAGGTGGCAAGCCGAACACGTCACCTGATGTTGAACTTCTCAATATTTTCTAAAAGCTAGAATGCGACCTATCTGATTATAAGTCCGTCAAATAGCTTTTTTAAAGAAAATATTGGGAAGCTCCCGTAACAGCACGGATTATTGCTTTTAGGAAGTATAACCTTTTAACCTCTTTCGAAAACAACAAGAATTTTTCCGTAGCAAGTAGTCGGACACCTTATTTATAATATCGTATAAAAGCTATTTTAAGAAAAATTCTTGAGTTTTCCCGTCACGATACATCCCATCAATTATACACCTTAGTTGTACAAATAATTTGGCCTATAACAATAGTTCGCTCGCGATCATTTATTGCAACTCAATTAAACTTTCATTCTCTTTTAATAAAAGATCGAAATCAAGTTCATTTTAATATTATAAATAGCTAGAATTTCCCATTCTCTGCTGTACATTAATTTACATAAATATATCGTCACATTATATTAGCACGCGGAGTCGCTTTGTCTGAGATTAATCATTTTTTTTTCTCAATTATTTAACATAAGATTACGCCGAATGTATAAATCTACTATTATTATTCAAAGGAAACTTCTTAAAATTTACAATCATTCAAACTTTTATATAATCATAAATACGAATATAAAACTAGCTATAAGAAATTTATAATATTTATATCTACATTTATTTATTTCTACATTTCTTAAATCTAAAATATAGCCTAAGACTTATTTTTTTTACCTTATCTACCTAACTTATCTACATATAAAATTACAAACTAAATAAATTTCTTTTTTCTTAAAATATTACTTGTAACATAACTCTCATTGGTTAAATTATCATGTGTTCGTAACACTGTATGTAAGTACGCCAGAGGACGTCGAGGTCCATCATTATTGTGACATCCGTTGAGTCTTCATGCGCTCGGTCTCAACGCAAAAAACGGGCCGATGGAAAACTCGCCACAAATTCCAAGACACTCGAGACACAGAACATGAAGAACGGATTATTATACCATCCAAGTAGTAAATCACCGGCGACGAAGAAACATGCAAAAACAAAGAGTCCCCTCATACCTTACTGCACCCAGAAGACTTCCGAACCAGCCACAATAATCGACACTACCGCCAGTATGGAAAAGGATATAATCCGTTAAAAACACCAACTCCCAAAGAATGACACGAAACTGCACCGGACGCAAATATCTACGAGTCATCTAATGAGCTACAGGCGACGAACCATACCGCCAACTCAGAGAGAGCACTTTCGAGCTGCAGATTCCGTTTCATTAGTTGTTACATAAGTTTCATCATATAGTGTTTTTTTGGTAGATATCTTAAGTACATTCACCATGAGAGTCCGAAAATAATCTGGTACATGGTGACCCTGAATTTATAAACGGCAAATATTTCTTTAAATCTAGTTAGTTATTTCTATTCCACATTTTTACCTTTGTTAGTACACGTGTATAAAGAAATACGCTACATACTCGTTCACACCTACTCCGTGGTTAATCAGCGGAGACAGTTGATCAGTGGACAAGCGAGAGGTGAAGAAATTTTTTTAAAACAAATCAATATCTCCGGATCGAGAGCGATCTTGCTTTTAGATTAAAAATACGATGTCCATTTAGTCCAAACGTCTAAACTTCCACTGTGAGCAGCAGCACATAATATAGCAAAAGCACTCTAGTATGACACCCGTACAATATGGAAACAGCCCAGGAGATAATCGAGTAGTAGTAGGTATCTTTTGACAAGTAAAGAAGACACAATAAATTTAAATGTGTCTTGTTGCGTCAATGTATATGCATGCATACGCTTTCATAATTAAAAATAATAAAGTACAGTTATCTTTCTTTTTATTGGCAATACCTTGTAACACATCCTCCAAAAGAGAAATTCCATCAAATTAAATAACGAGTAACATCAAATTTAATTAAAATTTTAAAACATATTGAATTATTTTAGGTTAGTGAATACTTGGAAAAAAGAGATTAAATATTTTTAAGAATTAGGCAGACACTGCGTTAGCAATGTTTATTTTTTGTAAAGGTATGTACATGTACCTAGTGGTATATTTCCATTTTTGAATGCAGGGTAAACAGCAAACTTCGGCAAACGAATCGCTATCATACAATCGCTTGTGCGGTCGATAAGTTGGTTAAAATAGGGAATACCGCTATAAATAAGGAAATTCCATCAACTTCCACCTACAACCGAATATATATCATCAATAGATTTTTAAATATTTCTAATAGTGAGATGGAAGATACTGGTTGACAAGAGTTTAACATCAATCAAATACTAACAGATCGGCTTAAATGACACCACGCTCGCTGTGGCTTTATGAAAGAATAATTTTCTTTTTGTCTTTACGGAAGAACAATTGATAGAATGTGTTATAAACTAGTACCACCTTAGTTAACGAAGAACATGTTCATTACAAGGACATTGTAATTGTATAGATACACAATAGCAATCGATGGTGCATTTAATTTATTTTATTTAGTATTTTATTACTACAGAGCTTGAAGAATGATTTATCACGTTCCAGAAATTACTCAAAAACCGAGCAGTTGCCTCAAAGGTGGAAAAATTCGAGAATATGTCTCTCTCACCAGAGGTGAGTAAGAATAAGTATCTCTCACCAGAGGTGATGCGTAGTATGTCGGGGTTATTAATAACTGATAACCTGTACGAGTGACTATAAACAAGAATAGTCTAATTGTCATTACTTAATTATTTAATTAGATTCATTTTATTTAATACAACTGCAACACCAGTAAGAAAATTTGTTAGTTTAGTTTACAGCAGTCGACACATACAATTTTCAAACTCCATGAGTACCTAAAAAATTCTCTTTTATCATAACTTTAAGAGGGAAACAGAAATTATTTAAGGTGATCAAAATGGGTAATAGAAAACCCTCCGCTATCTGCAACTCATGCTAGACAAGAAAGTTCACACAGGCCGCGCGATACCGTTCTTATTATGTGGAAAAGGGGTTTTCTAAATATATTTAATATGTAATTGTCATCGATGATAACGATGAAGTACCTCGCCACGTCGATGAATTATATAATGTTTACGATGCTGCAGCGAAATGTACTAGGAAAATAATTGAAACCACTAAAAATTTAAAGAAAAAGAAAAAGATACGTGAGGAGAAGTGATATGGTATTAAACAGGATATTGAAAAATAATAAAGAATGCGAAAATAGTAGTCGAGTAAAAACAACAACATTCAAAAGGAAACAGATCTTACAGTCTCTTTCAATAGTAACTAAAAACAAAACTGCAGTAAGTAACCAGTGGTGCTTTCGTGAAACGAACAAAAACGTAATGAAACAAGAGGAGGCACTTTATTAATAGCAAAATCAAGGTAATCTCTAAAACTATTGCGAAGAGGATATTAAAAACACATAATGCGAAGAGGAAATTAAAAACATTCGCAGGACATCTGAACAGGTGTATTTTGAAACAGAAGTTGCAATAGGTTTAAATGAGGTGATGAACAAAACAAAAAATATAAACAGATATCTGTTTTGTTAAGAACATGGATATTTTTAAGGTGACCATACGTAAATACGAGGGCGCAGATCTCAGAAAGCAAAATCCTTAAAAACCTCGCACGAGTAATGATTTTCCATTACGTAGATTCCATCCAGCACTAGGACTGACTTCAAGTTGGATGTTACACACAAAGAAAACCTACTGCAATTGAAATAGATGATCTATGCTGAGACTTGCTCGTGCTCTTGCAAATAAAGTGTATTGTTCGAATAATTATCAATGGCTATACAACAGTTAGACATTCACACAGAGAGCCTATTTTAAGTCAAAGTAACAACTTGGATCAAGTACCAAGAAGATACATAGAGAAATATTGTAACTTGTAATATTATCTCTGTTGAGTTACAAAATAAATATGCTCCTTTAAAAGAAACTACTCGATATGGTGTTTAAAACTAATAAGTTACAGAGCAAATACGTAATGCTGTATCTATTAATAATTATGGTTGTATAATATGTGGTTATACAGCCGATGTATTTGCAATCGACTTGAAAAATCTTGTAAAAAGAAGTAGATTTACTATTGGTTCTATTTTTTTTCTTATTTGTTCAGTCATAGCTTGAGCATAAACAGTATTAATTGGATTCAACTGATTATGAGGTTAGTATGAAATATGGTAGGAAATGTGAGGTCTTTTTGGTTATCCGACTTACTTTTCTGGATAGGTATTAAACTAGTTTTCGTCAGTACCAGAAAATCGTCTGATCAAAAATTCTAAAATTCCTTTTATTTCATAACTGCTATGGTAATAATGCACCTGTTGATATAGTATTTTCAAATTATGGCGATAGTATTGAATGAGTACTTGCGGGCACTTCTAATGGTATTGCTCATTTCAGTAGACGTACTCTGACAAGTATGTGCCTCGGTGTGTTGCACGTGACTCATTCGTTCATTGCGACGGTCCTCAGTCTCTCATTGAAAGTACTAGTTGCGATCATTGCTTGTTACATAGAACATCATTTTTTTAAGCAAATAATTTAATCAAACCGCATTTCATCATTGTTAATTCCAAAATAAGCATGCAGAATTGTGATGCAGGAAGTACCTTCATGCGTTCCATATTAAATGACGTATACCTCTTCATTTTCCTTTTATACCAACTTATCATTCTGTATATCTTTGAGTTGATCATACGGATAAATAATCCCGAACTATACAGAGAATTAGTTTTTATTCAAACTTGATTAGTTAAAGAAGAGAAATTCGTTTCGAATTTTTTTCATAACTATAAGAGAGATTTCCAATGCCATATATGAAAGGATCGACAATTTTCGAGTGCAGTGAACGCGCGTCCTTTATACGACTAACTTAGATACTAATGCATCAACCACAAACTATGCCAGTATAAATTAGTGTGCGCATTTATCTACATCACGCGCTTTGATATCGTCAAAGAATATATATACAGGTGGCTTGAGAAGTTCGTAAACTGACACATAGATGCCCTTAAATTAATTCAATCCATATGAGTTTTTGTTAGTACCAAGCTTTCAAAGATACGTGTATAAATTTGACAGCTGTTGGATAATTGGTTCGTTAGATATAGCATTATAAGTAAAACAATGTTTGTAATTGTGAAAATATGGATAAAAAAAAGCTTTCTGTGTTAATCAAACATTGTTTTCTCGCGAAAAAATGCTGTTGATGTCAAGGTTTTACTTGATACACATTATTAGAACTGTGCACTAGGAAAATTTATCAATGAACATATAAAAAAGTAGATAATTCTAAATGATCGCAAAGTGAAGTAAATCGCAATAGCTGGGACTCGAAAGATATGAAAAGTAAGAATTCGACATATCTGTAGAAATACTTAGTTAATTAAAAGTTGTCTCGCGCGTGCTCACAATTGATCAAAAGCAACAATCTGCGGATGATTAAGAGCAATGTTTGGTGATATTCAATCGTAATATAGACCATTTTTAGCATTGAAATATCACAATGTACGAAACATAGCTCCATCACTACACACCGGAGTCCAGTGAACAGTCTGCGGAATGGGCTCAACGCGATGAACCGAATCCAAAGCGTGAATGGGCACTACAGTCGGCTGGCAAGGTTATGGCATCAGTATTTTGCGATGCGTAGAGTTAATATTCATCGACTACCTTAATTAGCATCAATAGCGATTATGGTGTAATGTTGTTGACGAGTTTGAAGGAAGAAGTGACGAAAAACGGGGTCACTTGAAGAAAACAAAAGTATTGTTTCATAAAGGGAATGCATTGTACAACAAATCATTGAAAACGATGGCAAAATTACATGAAGTAGGCTATGAATTGCTTCTGCCGTATTGTATAGATCTGATCTCACAGACTTTTTTCTGTTCATAGACCTCAAAAAAATGCTCGCTGAAAAAACATTTAGCACTCATAAAGAGGTAATCGCCGAAACTGAGACCTATTTTGAGACTAAAGAGAATATATGGTCATTATAATAATTGTGTTGCCTTCGAAGGTAACTCTATTGAATATTAAAATACGATTTTACAAAAAAAAAAAGTATATATTATGTTAGCCCTCGAACTTTTCATTCCACCTGTAGGATGCAGTCATACGATTTTGTCCAACAGAGATCAAACCAAATAGATACACATGAGCAGGTTGAAAACAACACAGATCGAAATTCCAATACCATCTTTATATTGGAAACGACATTTTCATTCCGAAAACGATGAACGCTATATTTTCTTTTTATGGAAATCAATATTTTGTACTAAACTTGATATGCTATAATTAGTTTAAAAAATTAATTATCAATATTAAATGCTTATAATATTCTAGTAAATAATGCTTGGAAACAAAACTAATGGCAAACATTGATTTTCTCTAATATTAAAAACATTATTCAACAAATGGTAGTATTTTATTATTGAATAATGGGAATTTTCTTCTTGTATAAACATATATTAATATAATTATATATTATTATTAATTTAATTGGACTGTATAGCCAATAGAAATATTTAGCAACTTGCATTATGCTTATGTCAGTGAGGTCCCTGATAAGAATCGTAACGAGCTCGAAATGTTGCACAACAGTAGTAGAAACTTCAATTAAGTAAAGGTAGTGCGGACAGTCCGATTCCACTTTTCTAATAAAAGAATTTTTTTTCAGCTAATAAAATTTTTTTTCAGATTAGTCTTCGGAGATTATTTTAAACAAGGACGGTCTTACTATTATTATAATTGTTAATTAATTATATATTAATATGTATTAATATTAATAAACATATATTAATATAATTAGTTATTATTTTTAATTTAATTGGATTGTAAGACCAATAGAAATATTTATTAATTTTAATTCAGATCGACAATAAAAAATTTTTTAAATTAAATGATTTATAAAGTTCTTAGAAAAATTTATATGAAGGAATATAGTATTGAGAACTTATTTTAAGAATATATTAAGAACTTTATTGAAGTTATGATGTACTTAAAGTAAAATAACTTACATCATCAGAGTATAAAATAGTACTACTCCTTGGAAAATGTTTTTAACATCTATAAAATTAAACACTACTTTTTCTTTCTATACAGAATAAGTCTCGCCCTTTATTCTTTGGTACTAATGTTTATATTTTATATTAACTTTATAAGTGCAATTAGAAAGAAACTAGAATTGATTTACTTATATAGTATGAATATTGTTAAATGAGTGTTAGTATTTTATTATTTGGCAATGTGAAATTCTTTTCTATAATTTAAGTCAACAAGATGTAAAAGAACAAACTTTGAATTAAGTACTCATAAACGAAAATCCATATCAGTAACTGAATAAAATATTACTAATATTTGAACAATGCATTTAATATATATCAAAAAATTATAATATAAAATGAAAAATGAGAAAACAACATTTTAAATCACCTATCAGTCCCGAATGAGGTTGTAACATTTCATCCCCGGTGTGAGCTAGTTCGGCCTCCGGTTCAACCCACCGTCAGACTCTTTTCGCCACACCAGTTACGAAATGTTTTTTCTTGGCGTTTTCGACTTGCAGAAGCATTGCTCCGGTTCAACCCACCTCGGCACCTGACCGCTCCACCCGCCATCAGGCTCGCTCGTGCAAGTTTTTTTCAAATACCCGTTTTAGTTACACGTTGGGTTTGGCCTACGCTTAACCCGCGTAGACCCCTGATCGCTCAGCTCGCCACGAAGTATCCACAGTGCAAATATTTATTTAAACTCAATTCTAACTCTCGCTAAAACCGCTAGAGTTTTGAAATGAATTATTATTTATTATTCAGTGAGAATTATATTTTATTGTGGAACTAGGTTTCTTTCATATATTTTTTTTTAATTGAACCCTTATTTTAGTTAAAAAATATTTATTAAACAAAACATATAATTAAAATCAAATCAAAATATATAATTAAATAATAACCAAAAAATATAAAATAATTAAATAAATAATTAAATTATTAAATATATAACAACAAATTTCTAATGTTGCACCTCTGCGCCTTGTCCTTTTATTTTCGTATGAAGGTGGCTCGTTCGCTACGATTCGCTGTAACATAATTATTTATAATTTTATTATAAATTTATTTTTTGAAATTTAATATAAATTATTTCTAAACATTTAACCCCGCGTGGCTTTTCAAGATTATATTTAAATTAGTTGAGTGTGCGAGAACGTGCCAGCCGCTTTTCAAGTTTTGAGAGAGAGAACTGTCTCCACTGTGCGACCGTTTCGGTTTTTCCACGCGATTCTTCTCGGGCGCTCGATAACTTGATAGAAATTATATATTGTATTATAATACAATACAGAATTCCACTACTTTTATTACGATTTCTTACTAATTAATTAATTATTTTTATTAATTAATTAATAATAGATTTTATTGTTCATAAATTGGTGCGAGTTTATGGCTCGTTACAAGGTCATACACATCTTCAATTTTCTTATATAATTGTATATACTGTATGGTATATAGAATTCTAGTATGCATGATCGCATACAAGACTGATAGGTGATTTAAAATATTTTTTCCTCTTTTTTACATTTTATATTATAACTTCTTGATATCCATTAGAAACTTCGTTCAACGAGTATTAGTTTTATATTCTTCAGTGATCGAATTCATTTATAAATGCATCATAAATGTTTATTGATTTTTGTAGTGTTAAATTAAATACGAGAAGAATTTCACATTGACAAAGAATAAAATACTATCATTCAATTAAAAAATTTGTTAATATGTAAGAAAAGCTGTACTATATTCTATCTTATTGACCATATAAACTTTTCCAATCATTTTGTACATGCTCATCATTTAATATCAAGAATTAGATGTTTTGCTGTTGATTTGTATTAAAAATAAGAAATATTTCAAGTCACCAAAGATTGAATACTACTATTTGTTGTATAACGTTCCCCTCTGCTTTCGCTTGACTTTGTTTTTCGTTTTACTTTATATTTATGAATAAAGTAAATATAAAGTTCAA
This sequence comes from Sycobia sp. Sy_11, assembly GCA_018907035.1. Classification (NCBI taxonomy): domain Eukaryota; kingdom Metazoa; phylum Arthropoda; class Insecta; order Hymenoptera; family Epichrysomallidae; genus Sycobia; species Sycobia sp. Sy_11. The sequence goes on along the minus strand of JACCIC010000154.1, from coordinate 1,169,400 downwards.
TTAAAAAGGGAGGAACGTATCAGAACTGGTAGTTGGAAATTGTGGTGAATAACTCGTTTTATGATTTTTAAATTATAAATAATTAATACATTCTTATTATTAAATACAAAAATTATAATAATAAATAATTAAATTGTTTATTAGGTGGAATCTCTTGGTAGATTCTGTGAAACATATAATAAAACAAAAAAAAATAAATTATTAATGCAAGTATCGCGAGCTAATCGGATTATTTCGAATTCCATGTTCGAATTGCATGGCCTTCAGCTATATTCTTTCTCTTTTTATTATTTTTTGTTTATGTATATCTCTTCACGCGGCTCGGTCCATCAACTTACAAAACACCGAGCGATTCTAACAATTTTTTGTTCGGAACAACACTTGTTCTTTTTTATATTATACAAGACGTGCCTTAATCAATAATATAAAAAGATCGAAATTTAAATAAGAATAAATTTTATTGTTATCGAAATTATCGCATACAAATGCGTTTTACATAAATTAAAATTTAACATAATTTTTACATATATAATTTATATGATTTAATAGTCAGACTTTTATTGATAAGACTTGAAATGTTTCGATGTCGGTCTGGTAGAGATTTTGCATTAGTATTATAATAATTTAGTTCGGAGAAAAGAGGCGTATTTTCTCCGAATAAATTATATTCGATTTCTAAATTAAACGCTTTTATTCGTCTGATGTTTACTTATACTTTTCTTGTTGAAAAATAAAAATTGCCTTTTTAGAAGCCGATCGTGTCTGTTCTACTCAGCAAGTAATTTTATGACTCTTTTGTACGAGTAAAGATGCCTTTCTTTTGAGTCGCAAAAGTGTTTTGTTCACTAGAAAAGGAAAAGAATTGTTGGCCATAAGAGTGTCGATTTATTTCATTACTCGAGAGGTATCCTTCTTCAACGAGTACCGAAAGTACATCCCTCATGAAAAGGATGGATCGGTCGGTAGAATTTTGATTCGATTCGTTATTCGAGATATATTCTTCCTCAACGTCTATCGAAAGTGAATCTACCTCAGGTCTCGGAGTGTGTCGATTAGTTTCGTTACTCGAGAGGTGTCATTCCTGAATAAGTGCCCAAAATGAGCCGCACTCCTGGCAAAAATTAACGCAGTTTTGCACATTGTAAAAGTACGTTAACAAAAATTTGATTGGTTAATATTTTAATTAAATTAAATTAATATTATCTCTAATACATGGTTAATTTATTATATTATATATCTAATTTACTCTATGTCTGTGTTTGTTTATTATTGCGTGTTTATTTGTATGTTTACCATGCTTGATTCCATGTAGTTATAGAGTAAATTTACGCGTTAATTTATCTTACAATTGAACAATATTTTTACGATTTACGAAAATCAATGCTTGACAATATAATTTTCATCTGCACGATGAAGTTGGTATTGTAGTTTGAATTTGCATTGTGTTCTGTATGTTCATTCGAATTTATTTGGCTTGGTCTCAAAACAAAAAAGCACAGTCGCATTGAGTAGAATCATTTGACTATAATATGTATTTATTGTCGACGTCACAGTCTGTGACGTAGAAATATGTGCACACTAATTTATACTGACGCAAGGAGAGACGTTGTGTTGGAGCGTTAGTGTACTAATGGCCGTATGAAAGACACAAGTTCACAGCGCTCATAGATTATCGAACCTATCGTATATGGTTTTGGCAATCTCCCTTTATCACTTAATAACAACAAAAATTTTACCAATTTAAAGATATTTCATGGCGTACCGTTGATAAAATATTGTTGTAAAAATATATGAACTAAAATAATAAAAATATACTGAATTATATGCATAATCTAATTAATAACTTCCTAGTCATTTCCCAAAACAATGGAAATCGTCACATACAATTATATGAAAGAAAAAAAATTTTCAAACACCTTAGACAATCAAAGACTCATAAATTTACGATCAGTGTAGCAAAATCTTTAAAAGAATTATAAATATGAATTCGCGTGCAAGACATCGTTGAAGTAAGACGTGTTTACCAGTACCCTTCGCGAGTCTAGTATAGTATTTGTTTACCTTTGAGTGCCAATATAGACCTTCTTGTGCATGGTGAAATAATACAGAAAAATATTTGTGTGTGAGTGCTTTAAGCATATTATATACCTCGGGTATTGCATATTATCTCTGATTTCAGAGATATATGCACCCAATCCAACGCCATGTTTAATGTACAGAAAAAATCTACAACCCTTCCTAACGTAATGGAAAACCCTCAAAGAACTACGCCTAGTGTGTCTTTCGCCAATGTTGTTGAACAAGGAAATTTTCCCACCAAAGAACAAGCTATTCATTTGGATGCAGTAGACGGCCATACTGTTCACGAATATACTCTTGCATTGGGCAGCGTGATAAATCCGACAAATATATTATACCTATCACGGATCTCTCATGGTAGAATCTGTTTCTATTTAAATAATAAAGATCTTGTTGACAAACTTGCCGAGCAAGAAACCAAAGTAAACATAGGTGTACATTCGTTAGTTATAAGACCTTTGATTTCAAAAGCTAAAGGAATAATAATTTCAAACGTATGTCCAATAATCCCTCACTCTAAAATTGCCAAGGAGTTGAATAAAATTAACGTAATACCAATATCGCAAATAACTTCAATAAAAGCAGGAGTAAATAATCCAGGGTTTGCTGATATACTAAGCTTTAGAAGAAAAATGTTTGTAAAGCCTGAAGACTTTGAAAAAATTCCTCAAAATATGCAGATTACGTATGATAACACTAACTTTTGGATATATTTTTCTGCAGAGAAAATTTCGTGCTTTCTCTGTAAGGAAGAAGGCCATTTGGCAAAATTTTGCAAAAATACAGAACTTCCTACTGAAAGTTTTGAAAAATCTATTGAGGTCGAATCAGCGAATACATCTATACATTCCGAAGATACCAAAAAGAATGATAATAACTCTACAACACAATCTAACTTTCCAATTTTAACCTCTGATATGCAGCCCTAACTATCTACTCAACCCGTTCGAACAAAAAGAGTTCTTCCACCATCCATTTCTTCTTTATCTAATGATAGTACCACTGAAAATATTGTTAGCGAAGGTCTCAAAGTTATTTGAAATAATTCCAATACGAAAAAAAGTTAGTTAAAATGCAAGATCTTACACTAAAAGAAATCTCGAAAGTCCTCAAACCTGCTATAAACAACTCTGAATTTGACATAATAAAGTACCCCATAAGCATTGATACTCTAGCTGAAGCGATTAGCAGCACGGTTGGTAGCTCATATTATAATGAAAGTGTCTCCAAATACACAAATGATCTACCGCTTCTACATTCTATGCTTTCGGACGTATACAACTTTCTCAGCGAAAAGAAAGTTAAATCAACAATTACACGTATCAAACACAAAATAATAAGTAGCTCAACAGAACAAGATGAACAAATAAGCGACTGTAGTATAGATCCTGGTATCTCTTTATAGAATTGAATTTTTTTCTTTTTCAAAAATGGCCAGCTACAATACTTATTCAGCTAAAACTCTTCGAATCTTATATTGGAATTCACGCAGTATCAATCAACGCAGAACGGAGCTACCGGAAATTCTCCAAAACGTAGATATATTTTTATGCGTCGAATCTTGGCTTCAAGACGACGACAAGAATCCTGACTACATTTTTGCTCCAGGCTTTTTACAGCTCAAGAAAAATCGTACGCACTCAAGGGGAGGAGGTATCTTAATATTAGTCCGCCAAAACATAGCAGTTCGGAAAATAAACACAATAGCGCCGCATGAAACTATAGAAATTTGTGGAATTTGCCTCACAAATACAACTCCGATGATAAACATATTTACGTATTACAGAGCCCCGGGTAATAAAATTTTATCGCAAGAAAATTGGGATAAAATAATTCAAATTATTAATAATCAGAACTCAAGGATATTGGTTGGCGACTTTAATGCGCATAATGTTCAATGGAATTGTCCCGTTTCGGATAGAAACGGTATTAATTTATCGAACAGTATTGGTAAACACTCTTTATTCTTACATAATAATAATACTATAACTCTCTCCGATTTTCGCAGAAACATTCATTCTAATTTAGATTTATTACTTTCTACAAATGATATCGCACAATTGATTAGCATTTATATTTATGATACTACTCTGGGCTCTGATCACTATCCTATTCATTTCTCTATCAACTTCGATAAAAATATATACACTAAAAAGAGTTTTAAAATTAAATCAAAAAAATCTGATTGGGTCAAATTTGAAAATTTTTTAGAAAACAATTATAGACTTCACTTGATTATATAAATTCGTCTCCAATAAATATGTATGATACTCTTATAAATACTGTTGCAGAAGCTCCCAAAAACTGTACCCCAAGAAAAAATTTTTGTAAAAACCAAACTAACAAATATAACCCTGTACATTGGTGGAACTCCGAATGCGATCAGATAAAACGACTGCGTAAAGTTATCTTTAAAAAATGGCAATGTAGCTTAAATCTCCATGATCTTATTACTTATAACAAACATGTTGCTCTAGCTAAGAAAATATTTAAAAAAAAAAGAAAGAATCTTTTAAAAAGTTTGCAGAGACTATAGACTTCCGTACTGACCTATCCTACGTCTGGAGCACTTGCAAAATTTTTAAAAACAAATGGACCAAAGTTCATTCTTCCAATTTAAATTCTAATTTACAAAACGACGACGACATTCGTAAAGCTTTAGACAACATATGCTCCCCTTGGGCTGAAACAAATTTAAACTTTAATTCAAGAAATGAAGAAAATACTTTTTTTGATTCACCCTTCAGTCCTGCCGAATTGCATTCTGCCTTAAACTCAAAAAAAATAAGTCGGCAGCAGGTATGGATGGTATCGATTACGAAGTTATTAAAAAGCTCCCTTTAAAATACAAATTAATCCTTATTGACATTTATAACAAAATGTATTCGGCAGGCAATTATCCTTTGAGTTGGAAAAAGTTGTTCATACATTTTATAGAAAAATGCGAAAAAAGGGCGTTAGACCTATTTCTTTAACAGCAAATCTCTGCAAACTTTTTGAAACATTGATTAAAAGTAGATTATAATGGTTCTGTGAAAATAAAAATATTCTGTCAAATTCCCAATCAGGCTTCCGAATAGTATATCGGATCTTGCACTTCAAGCAGATCTAGCATTAATAAATCACCGAGAGTTAATAGCGATATTTCTTGATATTAGTAGTGCCTTCGATAATGTGAATAGTGATATTCTGCTGCAAAAGCTAGTCGAGATTGGATGTTCCAATTCTTTAATAAAATTTGTAAAAATTATCACGCACAATAGAATTATTTATACCGACTTACTAGAAGATAATTATCGAGTAAGGTATAAAGGAGTGCCTCAGGAAGGAGTTTTAAGCCCTCTCCATTACATTATTTACGTCAAGGATATCGCTAAAGACATACCGAGAAGCGTTACAATATCACAATTTGATGATATCTGCTTGTACACTAAAGTATCTACCATAGTAAGAGCTAAGAATATTCTTAACAAAGCTGTGTCCATAGTAAAAACAAATCTGCTAAATTTAGGGTTGGATTTATCTCCGGAGAAGACCAAATTTATTCATTTTAATAATAAAAATGTACTTCCACGGCGAAACTGAAATCCAAATTGATAACTATACTATAAAATCAAGTGACAAAGTCAAATTTCTCGGTATAACCTTTAATTATAAGCTATCTTTTTTGCCTCATATAAATAATTTGAAACAAAAGTGTCTTCTACATATGTATCAACGATATATTTAAATTAGAATTTTTTCTGTAAATAACTTTAACATTTATACTTTTGACTATAAAACTCTTATTGCCCCCCTAAACGTAGATATTAATTTCGGTTTAAAATTAAAAAATCACGCCAACCCCAACGCCGAAATATCTAAACTTATAAGTGACTTGAATGCCGTTGCTTTGTACACAAATGGTAGCAAAATGAGTCATAGCACTCTTGTAGGCACTGCCTGTATTTGTCCGAAAACTCACTTAGAGTCCGCCAAAGCCTTAAACAAAAATGCCTCAGTGTACTCGGCAGAATGCGTTGCTCTACTCGATGCCATTGTCTGGGTTAAAAATAGAAATTATAAGTAATAGTAAATATAGCAATAACAATTATAATAATAGCAAATAACAATTATAAGAACTTTGTTATTCTGGCAGGCACCTTAAGCGCTCTTCAATGTCTAACGAATGTTAAAATTTCTACCAAAACAAATTATTATATTCTCAAAATTAAAGAAGTATTTAACGAGATACTTATGTTCACTCCGGATAAATTTGTACAATTTTACTGAATTCCATCTCATATTGGTATAGAAGGTAATGAGGCTGCTGATCGCTTAGCCAAAAGTTATTCTAACAAGAGTGAATCGGACGACTTTAATATGCCGTATACTGATCTTTTTGAAAAATTTAAAACAGAATCCTTTAAAAATACACTCACCTCAGCTCATGAACAAAGCAATATTAAAGGTACAAAATATTTTGAACTTTACTTTTCTACACATACTACAACCTGGCTTGACAAAAAAAGTTATTCGCGGAACTATATTACAACTATTAACAGATGCAGATCCAATCACTACGGTTTAGCAGCCTCATTGGGTAAAATACAAATACTTAACAACCCTACTTGCGTATGTACGGAGAGTGTAGAAAATTTGAACCATGTGATTTGGCAATGTCCACTGTATAATAATGAAAGAAATATTCTTTTAAGAAAATTGTTCAAATTAAATTTTCAGCTACCCTTACAAATAGAATGCTTTCTACGTATACCAAATTCAACTGCTTGTAAATTAATTGCAAACAATTTATCAAAATGTAACAAATCTGTATAATCTCTAAATTTGTATATAATTTCACAATGCGTAGGCCATGTTTTTTCCTTTTTTTGTAAATGTATTTGTTTAAAATAAAGAGAGCAAAATAAGTCTGGCTAGAGACTTAAATGCAAAAATAAAAAAAATAAATAAATAAATAAATAAAAATTATAAATATGAACATTATAAAATACTGTAACACCAAAAATATTACACCCGCAAATCAGTTTGGCTTTAAAAGTAAATACAAAACTACACATGCAAGAAACTTACTATTAATCAATGGAAACATAAGCCCATCGCAAATAATGAGGTCATAGGTATATACTTAATTAATATCAAAAAAGCGTTTGAAAGTACATTGATATAAGCATTAATTATTAAACTCGATAATTATAAGATTCAGGAATAATTAATTTAGTTAAGATACAGTACGATTAGTGATAAACAATTCTGAATCAATTTCCACTTGCTCGACTACACTCAAATCTTTTCTATAGCGCGGGAAATACAGCAAGAAATTATGAATTTTCTAACATTATTATAATATAACGGTAAACAAGCTTTAATATTATTTCATACACGTTGGATCTAAATTTATATATGTTATAGCATTCACCGACGGCATTATTATTTAGATAGCTAGTAAAAAAAATTTTAATTTCGAAACAATATTGCAGCTTTTGTAGGGTAAAATAATGTAGTTTTACTAGAACTAGGATATAAAGATAAATTCCGACAAATATGAGACTATAACTGTTTTATATATAACTGAATTTGTATTTGAATATAACTGTTTTGTAGCCTCGTTAGCAATAAAATACTAAAAAATCAAATGTATTTCAGTATTGGATATGTTCTAAAAGTAAAAAATAATTTGCTAGATTTACTCTAAAATCTCATACTTTAAATTGATTAACTTAGATAAAATATATCGTATATATTTAGAATATTCAGTTTTCATTTTACTTTGTAATCTAATTTGAATCTGAATTAGAAAAAATACGTATTACTCAAATTTGTATACATTCATAGTTTAATTGCTAAAATAATTGTAACATACCCGTCTGTCAGCTGAAATCGATTTTTAAAAAATTATATTCCTGTGATATTTTCATCTACAAAATTTACTTTTAAAAAATAATGTGACTACTTAATCAGAAGTTATCAAATATTTTTAAAATATGTTTTTCTTCAAATTCTGAAAATTGGTTGAGCCTATCACTTGCAATCGCAGGAAAGTTTATTTTACTATTACTGGGAGATTGAGAACTGTAGCATACGTCCTGGATCGACACACTGCATAACTTGAACGTAGAAATATTTAAAAACTTTTAATTAAATAGAGACACCATTTTTATAAAAATGAATTTTTTAGATGAAAGAAAACAGAATCAAATAATATTTATCACAATCTATTTGCGTTTCTTGCGTGAATATTACAATTATTTAGCTATTTAATTATTTATACTTTTACGTTTTTAACTATTAACATTTTTTTTAATTCTCTTTCGAAGATTACGTATCAAAGTATATAGATGATGAATGTTCAGCATAGATGCGATTAATATAGCTTGAGAAAATCCATTTCAAGTATAAAGGTTTTAGAGTAAATCCACGAATATTTTCAAAATGCGTGTGTAAATAAGTTTGAAAAAATTCTTATCACAATCCTAACATAGGTCTTCATTAATTTTATATAGTAAAACTGTAAAAAATTCAGATGATTTTAAAATATCGAGTTATTTTCACGACGTTTGTGCAGTTATTGTAAAAGAATTGTCCATATAGATTTTTTTAAAAAATTTTCTATATATACAAACTGTACGTTAAAACTTTATAAATTACGAAAACGTCTAGGAGAAGAAAACTATGACAGCACAAATAAATGATTGGAAAAAAAATGTACGTTACGTCAAAATGTACAATAGAATTTCTCTCAATAAGGTTAAAGTGAAAAATTTGCAATGAAATATCTCCTATTAAATATTAGGTTATCAAATATCTCCCTTCCGCGTTTTTGCTGTTCATTCAATACTTTATAAAAAGTGTTACAGTGGTCAGATTTACTTCAAATATGCGCCGATTTTTTCGATAATCTGTTTCCATCTAGACGGCAACTTCATAATACCCCTCTCGTTGAAACCCATCTCCTTATTTGCAAAAAACTGGGACAGCCACTTCTCAGAAGCCTCTTTTGAGTCCAACTTTGCATAACCAAGGGCGTTCGACATGGACAGGAACAGGTGGTAATCACTTGGCGCTATGTCCGGGCTATATGGTAGATGCGAAAAAACTCCCCATCCGAACTCCTGTAGCTTCTGACGAGTCGAAGCGACGAAACAGAGTTTTTAGTCTGGCGTTCTCCTGGTGGCTACACCCTTCCTGTGGCCAATTTTGGACGCTTCTGGTCGATAGCCTGCTTCAGGCGGTCCAGTAGTTGATCACAGTAGATGGGAGAATTAAGTGTCTGTCCATATGGGAGCAGCTCATAGTGGATGATTCCTTTCCAATTCCACCAAAATGTATAGCAAAACCTTCCTGGCCGTCCATTCCGGCTTGACCACTGTTTGGGACGTTCCACGGGTCTTGGACCACGATCGTTTTCGCTTGAATTGTCGTATGTGATTCATTTTTCGTCACTAATCACCATCCGCTTGAAAAATGGATCAAGGTCTTTCTGTTTCAGCAGCACATCGCAGGCGTTGATTCGGTCCAGAAGGTTTTTTTGCATCTAATCATGCGGCACCCAAACATCAAACTTTTTTATATCCAGCTTTCTGCCGATAGTTTAAAATGGTTTGGTTACTAACTCTCATCTCCTGGGCGATGTCACGAGATACCACATGCCGATCGTCACAGGTCTTCCGCCGGCTGGCTTACCCATGGTGTCGTTTTCATCGGCGCTGAATCATCGGAACCATTCCTCTGCGGTTCAAAGTGATAGCGTGCCAATCCCCAAGACACCATTAATCTCACGAAACGTTTCTCTAGCGGATTTGCCTTTGACGAAGGAAAACTTTAAAATAGCGTGAATTTCGGCGTTAGTGAACTCCATGTTTACACCTCTATAACTTTTGAACATAATATCCAAACTAATCATGCATAGCGTCGTTTTGTACGTTATGTGAAGACCTTTCAAATGATGTATGGTATTGCCAGATACGAGCTTTGTAGCGCTTTGTACATAACTGCGAAATTCATAAGACAAAAAGGCGGAAGGGAGATATTTGACAACTTAATATTTCATATCGAAATCTGTCATTGATTATATCTTTGTTTGAATGATATACGAGTAAGTAAGTACTTCATACTACAGAAAAAAAAGAATTATTTTGGATTTTTTATTTTTAATTGCATTTACAAATATATTTCCATTATTTCAGTCAAATTTATATTAATATCAATAGTATATTATTAAAGATTTTAATAACAATTTATCAATTTCTCTTTGAATATTTAATATCAAGCATTTATTAACATATTGTATTAGGTGTAAAAGTTAAGTTTCCAGCATTTGTCAAAATATGGCGTCACCAGTAGATCAACGCAGGAATGTCAGACCTCATGTATTATCTTTGTAGGTTGTGTATCTGTCAACAACTTTGTAGCATTATATATCAGCATTTGTTTTAGTGTCGTTCATTTTATTGACTCATAGGAAGTTTCCAGCCAAATAAATGTCGTCTGCAGGAAACGCAGCTCTTATTCTTTAATATGATAAAAGTGCGGCTGCTAAGGCTTATCGTTTGCCTTCGGAAACTTATGGGTCGGAATCTATTGGTGAATCCACATGTCACAAGTTGTTCAAACGATTGAAAAATAATGATTATGAAGTTGAAGACAAGAATCGCTTTGGAAAGAGGAAAAGTTTTAAAGACCATAAATTAGACGCTTTGCTGGATAAAGATTCGTGTCACAATCAAAAACAACTTGCCGCATCATTGAGCGTCACGCAGTAAACCATTTGCCTGCAACTTAAGGTATTGGGATTCATTCAAAAGGTTGGAAACTGGGTAACGTTCGAATTGAAGCCGAGAGACGTTGAACGGCGATTTTGCATATCCAAAATGTTGCTACAGCGGTGTAAAAATAAGTAATGTTTTCATCGTATTTTCACTGGTGATAGAAAATAGATTTATTATGATAACCCAAAACAAAATATTTACGTAAATAAGTTCATGCTCTACATATCGTGGGATCAAAAGGGGAACGTATACTACGAACTGTTTCCGAGTAGTAGAACTATCAAAGGACTATTGTATCGAACCCGACTTATTCGTTTGGAGTGAGCATTACAGGAAAATCGACCAGAATATGAGACCAGATGTGAGTACATCATTTTTGTTACGATAACACTCGGCCAGATGTTTCAATCAATACAGACTGCTCTTATGGGAATATGGTACAATTAGGTAGAGGAAATCGAAAATTTGCTCCATGTGTTCTTGGGCTTGAAAGATAAGAAATTTTTCTATAGCGGAATTTATAAATTGTCAGAAAGATGGGAAAAAGTTATATTTTCCGATAAACGATACTTTGAAAAAAGGATATATGACCTTTTTTCATAATACAACCTCAGATTCTTTAGAGGAAAACGCTGGAAACTTACTTGTTCACCGAATATTATAAACGTGAAATCTAATAATGAAATATTTTGTCCATTTTATTAATTATCTTCCGCCAGAAATACTTTATATAGATATACTAATCGTGTACTCTTACAATACAATCCGGATATTTCATTATTCTTATATGAGCAGTAATCCGCATATTATTGTTTTTTTCTAAAATATACATATATAACAATGTTACAGAAGAAGCTTAAAAGCTTATAATATTTTTTAATTATTATACACGTAGCTAATAGTGCCATTATCTTACTCTCTCTTCCTCTCTCCTTTCTCTCTGATTCTATTACAGTTTACAGTATATTTCTGGTATATATATATATATATATATATATATATATATATATATATATACGCAGATAAGAATTCCTTCATATACACCAATAAAGCCATTTTATGGGAACACCCTACCAGTATATTGTCTTGCCGTTGCCCTGGTTTAGGTCCTGGACAGTCACCACCCCCTCCTCCCTTGATCGCACGAACTCGAAAAAAAATTTCTGAAAAATAGCACGCGGTTCGATAATTACATATACCGTCATAATACTGGTGGTCAAAATCTTTCTGCAGTCTCTAATATTGGCATCGACGATCTCTTCCTATTATTTTTGCTGGAAACGTAATCTCTATATGATAAAAACAGTACGAACAGCTGACCCATATAGGTACTATAGATCGACCGTGTATATAAACGTAATGCTATAACTTATTTTTTTATCAAATTATTATTTTAAAGCTCATCTGTGTTACAATGGTACTACGTTCGTTCTCCGCGAATTACAATGAGATGCGTTAACGTGCGTTTTTCTCCGAAAGGCTTTTCCGTGCTCGAATCTCCGTAATCTTCTGACTCATTACTGTGATTGTGCAGCCTTAGATCGGCGACATAATGTTTACCTATATCTCTTCCTGTGGAATCCATTAATACGTAGAAATTTGTGTCTTGTCACTCAAGATGGTAAATATTCGTCAATCATCGAGGTGTATTTATTCCATTTGTACCAGATGAAAGTTGCAATTCCGTCACCATACGTGATAGCCAACTGCTTAATCAACGTCGCGATATCTCGCATTATTGTATCGAATTTGCCTTACCTGTCTGTAGTGAGTTTTCCGCTGCTTAACTGTGATATCAAATAGCTTCTCCATACGCTCTTAACAATGATGTAGAGTAGCCTCTTCTAGTACTAAATTCACGCGCTGCTTTTCTTAACGAGAATGTGCACCAGAGGCGATTGGATGACGAATCATGTTAAAAAAGGCCGGACTTACTACAGTGAAGGTCTATAAGGATATATTACACGCAAACATTGACTCGGCTATGTGCGGAGTTCAGAAAGGAAAAGTTATGTGTAAACATCCAATCAAGTTTGGGCTATTGCGAATAGTTTTTGCGCTACGCGCCAGTGTTCATCAGGCAATCAAGACATACAGATCTCGGCCAGTCCTTCTGGGCTTGAAAAAGGGCCAGGTGGAACTATTGACGAAAAAGAAAACACAAAATGATAGGATCTTTTGATGAGGCGGCCTAACTAATATGTAAGCCATTACCATGGTTAAAAATTAAAAACCGACTTTTCTTAACGCAAGCTCACTTCTCACCTTTTTTATACCACTTCTCAAGACTTTAGCTTATAAAGTCTCTCTATCCAATGTTTGTTGACAAATGGAGGTACATAAGCCAGCTCGCTCCCTTTGCAAACAAAGATTAGACAGAGAGACGTTCTAAGCGAAAGTCTTGAAAAATATTGTCAAAAAAAGGTTGCTTTTTATAATCACAGTTTTGGCCTGCGTATTAGTTAGGCCGTCCCATCGACAGATCACGCCATTTTGCATTGTCAATAATTCTGCCTAGTTTCTCCTTTTTCTGATTGGTTGATGGGCACTGGCGCGTGACGCAAAAACTATTCGCAATAACCGAAAAGTGATTCGATATCTACACATAACTTTTCCTTCTCGATCCCATCGTCATACCTTGATCAGCTATTTCAGAAAGATCGTATATATAATAGAATAAAAATGGAAAAATACATAAATATAATTATTCTTAATTGCAATAGAATATACAGTGTATGGTTAGCCGCTTACATAGTTTAAGATTAGGAAAATGGCTACCTAATAATTTAAAATACTCCAGTTCCTTTTTTTATTTTGTAGAACTATAAGATAGTATTATATTTTTGTACATTATAAACACATTTTAGTAATTTAAATTTATATTATAATACATTTCTACTGTACGGAACGCAAGACAACTGAATCTTAAATGCAACCACTTTATCATTCAAACTTTAATTATCCCGATAAGAATTGCACGTGAAATATCTAAATGAAAAGTAAAGTTATGTACGTATTAAAAATTAATATTAAATTATATATTATAAATATTATTAGTTATTTTAACACGATGATATATATATATATATATATATATATATATATATATATATATATTGTAACGGTGCGTGTGTTCGCATCGAACACGAGGACGGCGGGCACGGTGGTTGCAAATATGTATACCCGGCTGGGCTTAGCCCCGAATTATCTCGGCGAGGGAGAGGGGCGGTTCGCGATGGGCGAAGAATCGCATGCGGGATTCAGGGCTAACGAAATAAAAAAGCGAAAGAATTAAAATCGATGCGAATTTAGTGTCGAGTGAATTTACAACACATATACGCGAAGGCGCGAAGCGCGCAGACCGAGGGCCGGCGAGGCGATGGTGCGTGAGGAGTTAGGGAAGAGAGAGGGCGAGAGAAGAACGGGCTGCCACTTACAGTAACGTGTGGACGCTCCGTGGAACCCGCTGGCAGCACTTCTTCGTGAACCGAGGCCTTGGTTCGCCAGGAGAAGCGGCTACTCCACTCGTCAAAAGACCCCGGGATGAGGCGGTTATTCCGCGCAGACGGGAGTCGGGCGGCAAGCTCGTCCGCTCGGGCTCGGCCGCGATGTACAACGGTAACACGCACGGCAGCGACAACAATACGCGCGTTCTGCAGCGTACTCTACGCGAAGACGACGTACGTGTTGAGAGCACGTGGAGAACACCTAGAGCACGAGGCGTGTTCCCCAAAAGGGGAAATTCTCTCTCTCTCATTTAGCTCTCTGCCGGTGTGGTCGTTCGTAGGCCTGGAACATATATAAGCTTTATATTTACGCATATATACATTTATATTTAAAACTATATACATATTTCCAGGGCTACAACAGGAGAGAGAGCATAGGAACTTGGGAAGGCAAGCGTACGCGCTACTTGCTTTCCCCGTCACTATATATATATATATATATATATATATATATATATATATATATTATAACCCCTGGCTCACTTCGTTCGCTTAGCTAGAAAGGGGACAGGGAGAAAGGAATAAAACACGCGGCAGTATTTATGAGATGTTAACAATTCTAATACATTTAATTCTATATAACTTTATTACAATGATAGAGTAGCTCCTACACTACTTACTAATTGCGGTTTTCGCAACGGTACAACAAATATAATGCGAATGCGCAATTACATTAAATGCAGGGGAAATGGGACACGGAACGGGGCGCTATATTTCTACGACACAGGGAAACGATTATACGATGCGAGACGGTACACTATAAAAGATATATAAACGATATATTACATAAAGATACAAGAATATAACATTATTCTAAATACGCGAGATATACTTTACTTTTACATAACCGCTACGCAGCGCGGCGGTGGGCCAAGAGTCTAGCTGCACATGCATATAATGAATTAAGAAAGAAAGAAAAGCTACTTGCCGCCGACGACGATGCTGCCGTCGGTCTCGAAGCTCGTTGATGGTCACTGCTATCGCCTCAGGTCAGAGCGGTTGGGCCCTCTCTTTCTTACTTACGCGGTGGCGTAAGGACGTTGCGGGCCGCGCCGCTATCTCTTGATTCTTCTCGCCCGCTTGCGCGGTTGCACTCGGCAGCGACTAGCAACCGATGATGGCGTCTCTGGCTTGGCGCCGGTACAATGACGGTAGAATTCGTGATATCTTTCCCGTGCGCACTCACGAGTCGGGGCTGCGGCAAGGCGATTGCCGTCCGTGTGTCTCTTTTCGCACCTCCAGCTTATGCGCGCGTAGTCATCGCAATCCTACCTCAAAAATGCTTCGACACAACAGACGCTTGCATGGCGACCTCGAACTTTCTACACGACTTTAGTCGATGGAAAAGAGAAACAATGGATACAACGAGATGGAACGGATGAAGTGCGTCAGTCAGTACGAACGCCGGAGACGAAAGACGTGCTACTCTTTTCAAGCCGCGTCCCTACAGTTGCGCTCCAAGCACCCTCGCAGCTCGCGCGTACAATTTCGCGAGCTCGCGCGAACACTCGCGGTTTTATCCGAGCGCTCTAAACTACAACCAACGTTCAGGCGGTGACAATATATATATATATATATATATATATATATATATATATATAGTGATGGGGATCGCAAGCGCCGCTTACACTTGCTATACCAGATCCTTATGCTCTCTCTCCGTCATAGCTTTTGTAAATATGTATATACTTCTCTTGTCTACATGTAAATATTAATATATAATTTTTTACAGGTCGACGTACTAACACACCCGCGGAGATTGAAGTAAGGGAGAGAGAGCGAGAGAGCGGGGTGTGGAGACAGTTAGTCGCATGCGAACTATGACAGCATCGGGAGAGAGCTCTGCTTTGATGCGTGCGAGAGAGTTGATTTTTTCGAGACGCCACAACACAAAATAGAAAACCGTTTTTCGAGTGCTGGTGATCTCTTCTCGCGAAGTGCCTTCTTTTTCTGCTTGACTCCCGTGGCTATTCGCGCTTGCCGTCGCCGTCCGGACCGAGATCCGCGGAGTAATTAAAGTAAACGTGCTACTGTGCGTTCAGGGCCTGCCGCCGCCGCCTCCTGTCACCAGCGGACGATTCGACGACATTGGCACCCCGATTGTAAGTGGCATTCCGTTATTCTCTCTCTCTCTCTTCCCTGACTCCATGTGAAACGGCCGTGCCTGCCGTCCTCGTGTTCGAGGCGGACACGCGTATCGTTACAATATATATATATATATATATATATATATATATATATGTATATATACATATATATATATATATATATATTTATTATTTATTTATTTATTATTATTATTATTATTTTCTTTTTACTGTATAAATAGTATGATATACTATTACTATTAATATTACTATATTAATGTACTTCACAAGATATACGTTAGAATCGACTACTCGTATAAGTATAAATCAGATTAATAAACAAACGTTATTTAATCTATCATACTATTGTGTCTTTTCCTGAGCTTTAATAAAAATTACTTTTAGATGTACTACGATTCCTTAAAGTCAACTAAAGGGCCTTTATTTTGAAACCTAATGTCATATTTTTGTACATCAGGCCCTGGTGTTATGCACCGATACACGCCTTCTAATGACCCTACAAAATTTATTATGAAGGCCTTATAAATAGTTATGACTACTTTAAGGTTTATCTGTATGGGATAATTATAAATGTTAGAACTTACATATAGTACTTGACAGAGTCGCGTGTCATTTGCGAGTGGCAAGGTAAAACGTGGAATCATTTGTTAAAATTTTTTTAAACAATTTTTATATTTAATAAATGAGATATTAAAATTAATGATATATTTATTAAATGAGATGTTAAAATTAATGATATATTTATTAAATTTAATTTAATGCATTTAAGAACATGAATTTGTTAAATTTTACTTTTTGATTTAGTCAATTTAAATAAATTCTTTTTAGATACAAAAAGATTTTTAAATGAAATAAATATCTTATAAATTAAATCAGTTAATACATTTCAATGTAATTTTTTTATTATAAAAACAGTTATTCTAATTAAACAAATATTTTACCATTTGAATGGAAACAAATGTATTTATTCAAATTTACCAAATTTTTTCTCAATGTAGTAAAAATTAGAAAAAATATTTCAAAAAATAGTTGTAGATCTCTTGAAAATACGTTTTTTATACCATGCATTTATTTTCCACAATCAGTATTTATTAAGAATTATATTTTCCAAGCTCTTGGAGCCTATATTATCTATATATGCAAGGAACCGTTCAGAAGACGATTAACACGACGTTTTGTTTTAAACTCGGAAAAATTTCAACCGAAACACATTAAATGATGCAACAAGTTTGTAGTGGTGATTATTTATCTTGTTCAACTATTAATGAATGGTTTCTGCGTTTCAAAGACGGCAGGGAAGGCCTCCATGACAACGAACGTTCGGGACGGCTGAGAGAAGCGATAAACGAAAGGATCATCGAGAAAGTACGCCAATTCATCAATGATTAGCCGAGATCTTCAGCGCGTTACATGGAAGTGGAATTAAATTTGCTAGCAGCATCGGTTTATCGCATTTTGGTCGAGCAGTTAGGCCTCCGAAAAGTTTGTTCGGGCTTTGTTCAACACAATTTGACTGAAGCACAAAAAGCGATTCGAATTCAACATTATAAAGACATAATTAAAAAAAGGCTAAAGAGACCAAAACTATCTTTATTTTATCGTAATTTGTGATGAGACATGGTGTTTTCAACATGATTCCGAAACCAAACGTTAAAGTACCGAATGAAAAGCCCCCGATGAGCCAAAACCAAAAAAACGCGCTTGAAACAATCGAAAAATCAAAACAATACTCGTTGCTTTCTATGATTTAAAAGGCATTATTCACCAGGAAATCATTTCATCTGTCATAACAGTTAATGCTTTGTATTATCTTAGTGATATGCAATGTTTACTCGTTCGTATTTATTGTGTTCGGTCAAGATATCGTTGAAGTGGAAGCTGGCCTTTGTTGCATGATAATGCGCCGTCCCATCGATCCAGATTGATAACTGATTTTTTTTATCAAAAACGGAATTCTGATGATCAATCACTCACCGTATTCACCTGATATGGCACCTTATGACTTCTATTTATTCGGTAAAGTGAATTGGCGATGAAAGAAAAGCGTTACAGGGATGTCGAGGACATCCGAAAGAAATTTGAAGATGATTCCGGTTAATAACATTAAAAAGTTATTTGACATGCTATTCAATCACGCTAAACTTTGTATTGACTCGGAAGGGGATTATTTTTATGTAAATATTATCGCATGCTCAGCACTTTGCTTCACTTCCCTGGCGTTTACCACTCTTCGTATTGCCTGTTGGACTTCGATTCTTAGGAGAAACTGAAACAGCTCAATAGGTTTCTAAATCTGGCGTCCTGGTAGCGCAAGTTTGTAATGCTTGCTGACCGCACACAACTGATTAAAATAATTTGACGTTTCTTATTGTGGGAAGAGGAATAACAGTAATTTTCAAATAGATCCTGGCAAGATGCATCTCAGTTCTTGCTCAATTGTCGGTCAGAGAAATGTTTATCATACAAACACATACAAGCGATTCTTGTCTGGGTTATGTATTCATGCAAGTTCCACGCTAAAAAAGTATAATCACGAATTATGATCGAGCATAAGCAAAAGAAAATGTTAATCAATAATATGCAGAAATTAGATAGAACAGAGTAAACAAAAGAGATCAGAACAGCACAAAATAATATTAACCACGGTAAAAAATCGCACACGAGAGAAATAGTGACAAACACATCCTTCAACGATGAGAAAGCTAGAGAGAAGAAGAGCACAACCATTTTAGAGTAACGCGATGACATGGACCTTTGCACGCATAATAATAATAATAATGAAGCGATACCTATATTGTAGCGGGATTCCAGCGATGATGTTCACTTGGAATCGACAGTGACGAGATCGCATGTGAGTCGATCGTGGAGCCCCGTGATGGACTTACTTGAGAATATCGGGTACAATATAGTTCATCCTTCAAGACTGCTGGTGATGTAAGGACGCACAGTTCCGAAAGAAGAATGCGAAATCAGTAAACTACTAATAAATTCATTCAGCTATGTCTAGCGGCATGCCGCATACCCGAGTCTCTACCAAAAAGAGGGCACAGTGAGCGGAACGTGCTAGGTAGACGAAACGGGTGCAGCCAAATGATGAACGCATGCACATAGCACCGAGAATATATATAGATATATAACGGGGTACAATTAGGTTATGGTGCGCTGGAAAGTTTAGCTTGGAAAATGAGTCGCAATCAAAATGACTGGAGTCCGGACGATGTAATAACTTTTGATTTTGACATGAACTGACTAGGCCTTGCAAGTACATTCAGTTCACTATCCTTGTTCCTAGCAACTCGTGAAGTATTTCCAGTAAGCGTAATTGTACACATGGGGAATTAAACGTTCCGAATAATTTAAACAAATCCAAACGAGAAAATACGAGTGTATTTAAATTTTCAATTAGTTCATGAACCAATCAAAATATTTTAAAAAATCTTCTCATCTCCGAACTTCCCTTTCCCATTTTAATACTGTTTCTAATACGCATAACGTAACAGGTGGGGCTATTTGAGTTACAGTACTATTATTTTGATACTCATAGCTATGTACATATTATATATATATATATATATATATATATATATATATATATATACCTTGAAACTTTCATAAAAATTAAAATGATTACAATTTTAAACAATTGAACTATTTCTATACCAAAAGATATCTGTAAAAAGCTATTTTTACAGGAGCAAGTCGTGTTGGTTCTCCTATTTCTGGGGATGGCAAACGTCCGCCATTTGAATTATTTTCTGGCAACAATCTTCCTCAATCAACAAGCGGTAAAGTTTTTTCTATAGATACTTTTTCGAAAATATTATCTCAGTAAAATCCAAATAACCTTAATACCCATTAAATATGTATTCAGTCTCTTCTTATTTTGTTAGAATCGAAAAAAAATTAGTAAATAAGATATCAGGTCCATGGTTTTTCTATCTCTATATCTATGTTTCCTATTTCTATGTTCGTATATTGTATTTGTATGTCAATATATTAAGGAATGAAATATAATATGCATTTATTCACAATTTATTTTTGGGAATGCTTTCATTGATAATTGCGAGTTTGTTATGATACTCAAAGATGAAAAACGACAAACATCAGTTTAAAAGTATGAGTGCGTTTGTGAAACGTTTAATAGTGTCTTCTAAATATTGTTTATTTGTAATCTACGCCTAAAATAGTCTAATAATAATATGAATAAAAAGCTTTCAATTTAATCATTTATTTGATTTCATTTATAGACGATTTCAAATATCAATACATATTCTATATCATATATATTTATATTATATATCACATATATTATTATACTATATAATCTATATAGTCTAAATAAGCCTAAAGAAAATTAAATAAAAAAAAAAGTGAAAAATAAAAGTCATGAATAATTTTGTGTATATATCCTCCCCGGGGTTTCCGATCAAGTATAATTGGATTGATGCTAAACTATTCATTAAGCAGTTTTATAACCCTCCCCATTTCTGAAAAGTTTCGTCAACATAAAAGTTTTCTTTTCACTTTATGCCTCTATCGATCATATTGTTTTTCGTTAACTCACCTCTGTCGTATATGGATTTCATATAAATTTTAGTTTACTTTTGCGTCTTCACTAGATTACTACTCTGTACAAATATGAGTAAGACATGTCAATTGAATCTTCCTAGGTTTATCAATTCGGACAAATATTTTTATTTTCAAGTTGGTAGTACAATCGTGTTATCTGTGCCAAATTTCACGCAATTATCTTCTTCGTTATATAGTTGCACTTGCATTTTGTGAACAAAGAAAAGTTGACTCTTCAGTTTTTATAATGACTAAAATTATTCGACAAAGAAGTAGCATTAAATTTTGTGCTCGACATGAAATATCGACCACCGAAATGTCGAATGTTGCAGAAGGCCTTTGATGAGAAGTCAATGTCAAGAACAAGTGTTTTTGATTGGCACAAATTGTTCAAAGAAGATCGAAAACACGTTGAAGACGAACTACATTAAAGACGACCAAGAAGATTTACTGATGGGCTACACGACGACAAAATCAAAGGAATGCAAAATTGTCGATTGAATACTAGAGTGCTTGCTGATATTGTTGGAATTTCAAATGGGTCAGGCAACACCATTTTGAAAGACATTTTGTGCCTGAATAGATTGAAATCTCGATTGGTGCTAAAAATACTCAATTCTTTGGAAGGACAGCATCGCATGAATTTCTGTAAAACGATGTTTTCGGACATTCAGGAGAAGATCGAACACATAATAAATGGAGATAAAACTTGGGTCTACGCTTACGATCCAGAAATAACCGATCAGTCGAGGAAATATCGTGACAAAGGTGAGCGAAGACCAAAAAAATCATCCCAATGTCGCTCGAAAATCAAGATTATACTCACTGTTTTCTTCAATTATCGTGGTGTAGTGCATTATGAATTTCTTCCAACCGGCCAAACAGTTAACAAAGAATATTATTTGAGTGTTTGTGTGAAGCTATTCGTCTCAAAAGGCCAGATCTATGGAAAGAGAAGTCTTGATTTTTCAATCACGATAATGCACCAACTCACACTGCATTGATTTTACGTGAACATTTTGCCCAAAATTCAACCATTATCATTCTAGAACCACCGTACCCGTCTGATTTAGTACCGTGTATAGACACGGCTTTGATTCATTTAAAAAATAAAAGCCGAATCGAAGGAGGAACTGATGGACATTGCGAAATACGAGTATAAAAAATGTTTTGAAAATTGGAAAAAGAGTTGGCATAGTTACATTGCATCCAAAGCGGATTATTTTGATGGGAAAGTATTAAATTTAGAAGAATAAATAAAGATTTCAAAAGTTATAAATAATGTCTTACTTATATTTCTACATAGTAATATATTTATGGCATATGCAAATAATCTATAGACGATGCGTGCGTTTGATAGTTTTTGCGAATTGTTTAATATGAATTTCTGCCTAAGGAAAAAGACACAATTCTTTAAGATCCTTTATTATTCTTCTAGCCGTATAATATATTTGTTTTCATACATCAAGGGTTCATATAAACGTGTTTGGATCTTGTCTGATACCCTTTCTGAACTTATAATGCTCTAGCAATGACACACACGCACGCACACTCAAAAACAAAGAGAGAGAGAGATTAAGAGATTGATAACAATTTGTTAATGTCAAGGTTGGTTATAACGGAAAGGCAAATGGTAAATTTACGTAAATATCGTGTTATATAATATAAGATATACACATAATATAGACATATAAATATGAATATTACTGTAACTATCTATTGAGTAAACAACGTAGAATTTATTAATATATGTTCTCTATTTTGTAGAATTTATATACTATTTATATTTCATCTGATGTCTGATCAAGTTACGTACGAATACGCGAGAAACACAAAATATTGATAAAGGAAAGTAAAGCAATTGAACAAGAGGAGTTAATTGAAGTACTTTTTATTTACACTTCTTTACAGCTTCAGATCCCGACAGAGAGTGTCGCATCGCCGATTCTTGATTCATTCATACACTTCAGTGTCTTTGTCTTTTCTTCTTCACTGATGATCCGTACGGGATGTTTAGTCTATTGCAGGTCCAGATAAAAGATAGCCTACAGAGAACAATAGGAGCTGATAAGATGCCAGACAGATCGATGCGTTGGTGCATTCGCGTGATTCATATAATTCCTCCCTGCCGAATTCAAAGACGTCTTCGTCGTTGATAGGCGGAGAATGCTGTTTTCTTTTATTTATTGTGTGTTTATATGCCAAGTGTATCAGAAGCATCAATAAGGCGAGCGAAACAAGCATAATCGCCGATAGCGACATATGAAACTCTCTTCCAAATGGTTTATGTACAGGCGCAATTATTGTCGGCAAATTTAACTCCTTTAATGGTTCAAAAATTAATTCATGATCTTTAATTATTCGTGGTAAAATTAAATTTGACTGTTGAATTTCTCCAAATATTTCATGGGGCTTATAATCTTGGATTTGGATATCTCTTCCTCGTATCTTATATGTTCCATTGATCGTGCTTATGGTGTCATCAACTCTGATTTTGACTGGAAAATTGCTAGAGACAAGTATACCATCTGATAGTTCATATGTAAATCTTAAAGGCAAAATTATTGGGACTACAATCGGGTTGGCGTTCTCTTTATTAATTTGGTAACATACATATGTTCTTTTATACATTTCATGACATGTTTGAGAAAATAACTTGAAAATCTGTCCAACTATTAGGAGTGTGAATAAGTTTTCCCCGTTTTTTGTAAGAGATGGGGCCACCAATACTGTGCGAGTTTTCAATGGTTACATATGTCATAATCAAAGCTGATTCATATGTCAACAATTCCATACTAACACATTAGTTAAAATTTTTTCGCATCATAAATTTTTGATATCGTGAAAATGTCGAAATTTGAGCCGAGTCGACGTCATTTGCGGGAAGTTTCACTTTATTGGTTCAATTTGAAGAAATCTGCTGCCGAGACGCATCGATTGCTTCAGGAGGCTTATGGAGAAGGTTGTGTCGATGATTCAAGTGTTCGCGGATGGTTTCGACGCTTCAAAAGCGGTGATTTCGACGTGGAAGACAAGGAGCGTTCCGGGCGGCCGCAAATCTTTGAAGATCGAGAATTGGCGACTTTGCTTGATGAAGATTCTTGTCAAACTCAAGAAGAACTTGCTGAAGCATTGGGAGTTGACCGAACAACCATTTCCAAGCGTTTGAAAGCCACGGGAATGATCCGAAAGCAAGGAAATTGGGTGCCGTACGAACTGAAGCTGAGAGACGTCGAACGGCGTTTTTTCACTTGCGAACAGCTGCTTCAGCGACATAAAAGAAAGGGTTTTCTGCATCGTATCGTGACTGGCGATGAAAAGTGGATACGTTACGATAATCCGAAGCGAAGAAAATCATGGGGACTACCCGGCCATGCATCATCATCGACGGCCAAGCCAAATATTCATGGCGTCAAGCTCATGCTCTGTATATCGTGGGACTAGCTAGGTGTGGTTTACTATGAGCTTCTGAAACCGAATGAAAGGATCACAGGCGAGGTCTATCGACGACAATTGATGCGTTTGAGCCGCGCACTGCGAGAAAAACGGCCACAATACTCCGACAGGCACGACAAAGTTATTTTGCAACATGACAATGCTCGCCCACATGTTGGACCGCCGGTGAAAACATACTTAGAAACGCTCAAATGGGAAGTCCTACCCCACCCGCCGTATAGTCCAGATGTTGCTCCGTCTGATTACCATCTCTTCAGATCGATGACGCATGGCCTGGCTGACCAGCACTTCCATTCCTACGAGGAAGTCAAAAAATGAGTGGATGATTGGATAGAGGCCAAACCGGTCGAATTTTTTCGCAACGGGATTCGTATGTTGCCAGAAAGATGGGAAAAAGTTGTAGCTAGCGATGGCCAATACATTCAATAATTCATTTGTAACCATTTTTTCACAATAAAGGCTCAAAATTTGAAAAAAAAGGGGAAAGACTTATTCACATACCTGATAAAATCCAAGGCACGCTAATTATTTCTATTTGATTAATATTATTGATGATTGCGAGCCTTTAAATAAGGGAGAATTCGATAGGATTGAGGATTGGAATTTTGAGTGTGTAAATGATAGAGTCATGGGTAAATGCGATTGTTCTTCGAGCAAAACGAAAGTCTAATAAATTCCGGTAATCTAACATAAGCTCTTTTTGAGAGTAAACTTTAGACAGATGTTTCTGAATATATAATATTTGTTTATATTGTAATATTTCTAAATCAAATAATTTTTCCGAATAAATGAACGATCTTTTAATTTTACTTAACAATCGAAGAAAATGATGTTCCTGTATTATGATGGTAACGGTGATTTCGAAATTATTAATTTTTGTATTTTCATTTTTCAGCGTCCTTGTCATGTTTAATATATTTCTATTCATAACATCAGTGTTGCTATTGATCTCTTTGCTTTTCTTGTTCACTATGCTTATTGATTTGTTTAATGTAATGATATATTCCTGTTGTTGATGATCAAGTAAATTTAAATAGTTATTTATTCTCTCCAGGTCTGTAGCGCCTGTGTTTCCGAAAATATATTTAACTTTTGTACCTAACCCATCAAAGAGAGCTCTCTTCATTCTTTCGCTTTGTAGTGTTATTTGTTGTATATCCTGTTGTATTTCTTTACATAATATCGAGGCTTGTTTTAACAAGTTGGATTCCTGAAGTTCTGATCCAGAAGATAATATTGAATAACTAGTTACAATTTCTTCATAGGTTTGCGTTAACGTTGTTAAATTTATCCGAAAGTGTAAATAATGATAATTTTCAATAATTCTTCCTATTTCAACACCTTTATTGGTGTTGATTTCATCACTTGTTACAAGAGTCGTAGCGATAATTATCAAGAGTGTCGTCTCCATCCTTCCGTAAAAGAAAGGAACATTTTCTTAATCTTTTAGCACTCCGCAGGCCCTAGCGGCGTGGTCGTCCGTGTATATAACATTCCAGTGAAGGGCCTTTTTGTTTTTCTACAAGCAATTTTTGATAGCGGGGCGCGATTTTATCACGTTGCTGTTGATGTGTTTTAATATAAATTTCCTTACTTTCAAGCGCCTGATTCGATTCATCCGGTAACTTTTGTTGTCTTTTCTGTTTATTATATAGCTTGTCATAAAAAGGTAGAATTTCGTTTTTTCGAATCTCATTGTATTTTTCAATTACGTCTGCTTCCGGTTCAATAATATGTTTATGTAGTTCGTCATACGGTCCATATAGAATTGTAAACGGTGCGAATTTTGTGCAAGAGTAAATGCTTTGATTATATATAAGTATAGCCGAGGTAATATGATTTTTAATAATTTCGTTGGGATTTTGACTCACCAAAATGCCTAATTTCTCTCTCAGAGTAGAATGCTGCCTTTCGATTGGACCATTAGACGTGTGTCTGTTGACGGTCGTTTGGTGGTATTCGATCTTATGAATTTTGCAAAATTCTCTAAATACTGCCGAGTTAAACTCACTTCCATTATCGGTAGTAATTTTGTCGGGAAACCCATGATGAGATACGAAATGTCTTAATTTATTTAATATTGTAATAGCATTTCCGTCGGATAAAAGATAAGCTTAAGCGTATTTCAAAAAGATGTCAGTTATAGTCAGAAATTTTTCTTTATTCATGTGAAAAATATCTATATGTATATGTTGAAGTGGTCTGTTAGTAATAATGGGGCCGTAATTTTCAGTCTTATAGGGTCTTCTCTCATATGTGTTCTAAACATACTTCGCATTGATTAATATAATTCTGAATAATTCTCTTCATATTTAGCATATAGAATTTCTTCTTAAAATGCGCTGTTGTTTCTTGCATTCCATTGTGATTTTTGTCACGGTATTCTTTGAGTTCCTTCATAAAATTATTTTGACTTATTGAATAAACGCTTGTTTTTACAAATTTCAGCCTTTCATTAAAATGTTCCTTTAATATCCTATAAATAACGATTTCTAATTCCTTATTTTCGAAATAAATTCCGTATTGTTTGTCGGGTTTAACGCTTTCGTTTAGAAATTTTAGTAATTGCGCTTCTGCGTCCTTTTGATTGATTTTTAATATAAATTGTACTTTCAGTTTATCTTTAATTTCGTTTATGTCATAGTCTTTACCATACTTCAATATTATACTGTAATTGAAAGCGTGAATATTTCTCTCGCTTATCGGTAGTGAAAAGACCGGATCTTCGTCTGCAGTATACACTGTTACAGCTTCGTCATCGAGCTCTTCGATCGAGCGAAGTGCAATATCAGGTGCTTCTCGTATCATTGAAAGTGAATCCTCAATGTCCTCTTGAGTGTTTATTTCAATTCTGCTTAATGCGTCAGCTACATTATTCTCTTTGCCTTTTTTGTATTTTATTTCGAAATCGTATTCCTCCAGTTTTATTTTCCATCGAATTAATCTCGCATTTGGTGTTTTTAGGGAACAGAGCCAGGTTAGTGGTTTATGATCTGTTTCAATAATAAATTTGTTTCCATAAACATATGGTATAAAGTGTCTACATGCTTCTACGATTGCGAGTAACTCTTTCTCAACCGTAGAATAATTTTGCTCCGCTGAATTCAGTGTTCTAGAGTAACATGAAATGAGGTGTTTGTCTTGCGACAACTCGGCTCCGATGTCTACATTCGATGCATCTGAGGTAATCACAAATTGTTTAGAAAAATCTGGATATGCCAATACGGGAGTGTTTGTAATTAATTCTTTTAATTTGTTAAATGATTCTATATACTCTTGATTTTCACAATTAATTTTCTCATTCTTTTTAAGAACGCTGGTGAGTGGTTCTGAAATTTTTGCATAATCTTTGATAAATTTTCGGTAATAACCGATAAGTCCTAAGAATGATTTTACTTCTTTTTGCGTTTTTGGGATAGAGTATTTGATTATAGATTTAATTTTTTTCAGGATTCGGTTTAATTCCTTCCCGTGCTATGATATAGCCAAAAATAAGACTTCTTTCCTTAAGAATTTGCTTTTGTCTAGTTGAATTTTTAATCGTAATTTTTTAGTTCGTCGAAAATCAGTTTTAAATGTTGTAGATGGTCTTGGAGAGATTTAGAAAATACGACATTGTCGTCCATATAAACGAAACAAAATTTGTGTAAACATTTCCTTAAAACTATATCCATCATTCTTTGAAAAGTTGCAGGGGCGTTTTTTAAACCGAACGACATACGAACGTATTCGTAATGTCCGTTTTCAACGGTAAAGACTATTTTTTCTATTGAATTATTATCAAGCGTTATTTGATGGAAACCTTGCGCCAAATCTAATGTAGAGAAATATGCACATTTGCCTAAATTCTCTAAAATTTCGTCCATTCTAGGTAGAGGGTACTTGTTCTCAATGGTTTTATCGTTGAGTTTTCGATAATCTATCACCATCCTCCACTTCTTTTTTCCACTTGCATCTTGTTTTTTGCGAACAATCGAAACGGGCGAAGCGTACGGTGAATTACTTGGCCGTATTATTTCGTCGTTTAATAACTTTCTTATTTCCTTCTGTATAGCTCCCTGCAAATGATACGGATACCTAAAACTCTTGACATATATTAAGTGATCTTCTCCCCTTCTGATAGTGTGAGTCACTGCTGTGGTTGCGGATAGCTTATCGTTTTCGCTGTAGAAGCAATATTTATACCTGTAGCATAGTCTGATAATTTTTTCCTTTTCTTCATAATTCATATGATCAGTCCTTATTTGCATTTTTATTTCTTGATGATGATTTAGGGTCGTCTTTTTACATTTTTCTGGTAAGTTATGTAAATAATTTATTTCAAACTTTGCTGTACTGAACATCTGAGTTTTATAATTTATATTTGCTTGTAATTTTCGCAAATCTTTATGTCCAATTAAGCAGTCATACGTAGAGTGCCATGATGTTATTAAAAAGGTGATTGGTGTATTATCTCCGAATTCGCGTAAAATTGGGAATGTAAGTGCGTCTTTACCTTGTATTACCTTATGCTAAATCAGTGCATCAAAATTCAAAATTAACTAACTTCAAAATTATGCGGAATGATATATTTGGAAAATAATTTATAGGCTATTTTTGGGTTAATAATTGAAGACGAGGCTCCAGAATCTATGTGAATGTTTAACGGTGGATTTGTTGTGATTATGTGGGGTAATTGGGGGCAATTTTCAATATTATTCAAATTTACTAACTCCTGTTCAGGGATTTGTTCCCTTCTTGAAAATTTTCATAGATTAAATTTTGCTCTTCGAGACAAGCTGTTTCATCCTGCATTTGCTCTTCGTTTGGAAATTTCCTCTTCTGGTATGTCTTCTTGGTTATGTAATTCTTCCGAAAGAAAAATCCCACCTTCCGGTGGGCCGGTGCTTTTGAAAAAGTTACTGCTTCTTGATCGATGTCGCTGAATTGATATTTCGACCAAAATTATTATTTGCCCTGCTCGTATTTCGGGTACTTATCGACATTGGGGTTGGTTGATAATTTTGTTGCCTAGTATTATTAAAATTTTGTTTACAATTATTTCCAAAGGTGTTTCCAATGTTTGTGGGTCTAAAATTAGGTTGCACTTGCGGGGCTGAGAAGGCATTTCTATTTTCGGGCGTATTAAATGGATTAAAAGTCCTTGCATTTGTAGGTGCACTAAGTGAGATAGTATTTCTCGAATTTAGGGACGTATTAAATTGATTTGTATTCCTAGAATTATCAAAGTTACAAGGTTTCGGTTTATTTTCTCTGATTCTCTGAAAATTGAGAAATTCAGCTTGTTGTTTATGATTATCAAGCTTCCTACATTTGATTAAACAAGCTTCGATATCGTCTAGATCGAAGTGTGTTAAATGTGAGTGATATGGCTCCTTTATGCCATTAATAAAAGTATGTCGCGGAATGTTTTCATAAAATTCTAATTTCATGTACCATAAATTAGGATCTTGAACATTCAATTGAATATGTTCTTTTAATTTATTTAGACGTAGTTTTATTTCGTTAGCGTATTTATCAAAATGTTGATTAGATGATTGATAACACGTCGTCAGTTTATTAAATAATAAATCCTCCGAACTAGGATCACTACATCTATTTATTAAAATTCTTTTGCATTCGTCCCATGTTGCGGGATTATTTGCAACAATCAAATCTAAAGCGTCACCATATATTCCTGATTTAATCAGCGCCAACAAAGATACATTTATCGTGTCATCATTTGTGGCTAAAGCGTCTATAAATTAATCGCAAGTTTGCAAAAAATGCGAAAGAAGTTTTGTTCCTCCTTCATATTTGGGGATCGCGTCGCGCCATATACTCAATCTAAGTTTAAATTGTTCCGCCATTTTATTAAAGACGTTCGTTTTTCTTTTCTTTCAACAATCACATATATATATATTTATTTATTTATTTATTTATTTATTTGGATAGATGGGATTAAGAAATGACAAAGACTCACTGTTTATTCTTTGTAGATTCCATATGACTTTCTGCCTGTAGGTAGGACCTTAGTTGCACGTAGTAAGTTTTCAAAAAGTCAACTGCGACGATGTGGTTGAAACACCAATGGCCTCCTTGCGGTTGATTTCCTTCACAAAGTTTGAAGGTGAATCCTAATTAAGGAGTTTCACAGTATCCTGTCCGCAGCGCCAGTTAAACAACTAAATTTTGGGAACCCGTATTTATAGTCCGAAGTTGACGAACGAATACGCGAGAAACACAAAATATTGATAAAGGAAAGTAAAGCAATCGAAAAAGAGGAGTTAATTGAAGTACTTTTTATTTACGAATACACATCAGTATATAATTAATTGAAACTTATAATGACAGTCAGACTGTCCTTGTCTAAAATATATAGTAATTTATCTAAATACAATCCACATAAGCACAATTAAAGTATTTTAAATTATAGGTATATTTTAACTTGAATTAAGGGGGTTTGTCATGATTTATTTTAGAGAAATTTATTGTAAATATGGTAGTATTATTAAAGATTATTGTTAAAAATAGATAAAAATGAATTTAAAAGTTGTAATTTTTAAAGACAAACTTGCATTCCTTATTAGATGCAAGATTCAAATATATTTCCGTTACACCTTAATAATAGATTTCATGATGAATATTTTTTGCAGGTGTATAGTAATAGTGTTTGTTATGATCTAAAGAAGAATATATTCTTTTTCAAAAATAAATTACTTAATTTAGAAATTAGAGATTTACTTATTCAGATTCATTCCTTAAATAGATATTTATTAAAGCTTGAATATTATTTATATCAAAATATAGAAAGAAATGAATTACATGAATTTTTTCTTGGTCAAAACAAACATTTTATTAAGACAAAATATATTAATAGATAAATATTAAAAAGGAAATTTGAATGTTTAAGAAATAAAAAACAATTTCAAAGCTATCAGATTAACAATGTAAACAATAAAAATTGGTTTAGGAATCTAACTGACAAGAAGATATCAAATGAAGTAATAAACATCATGTCTAAAGGTGCCAAACATGGAATATTATATTGTAAAAATAATCTCCCGATCAAAGAAATCATCGCGGAGGTTGAAAGTAATCTTTTTGGTTTAAATGATAAAGTGAAAAAGGAATGTAGGGCATCTTTAGTTAATGTCATTAGTAATTTTAAAAGAGAAAATAAATTTGATAATTTTTTAAATAGTAATTTTATACATGATTTAATTACCTTGAAGAATTTTTTGAGAAATAACCCTAGTATACTCTTCCAAAAGGCCGACAAAGGTAATGTAACTGTAGCTTCCAATAAAATTGATTACATAAATTGTATAAATAATATATTAAATCATGATAGTACTTATTCGAAGATTGGTAATCCACATATCATTAAGCTACAAAATAATTTGAAAGAGTTATTAAATAATTGGAAAAGAAATAAATATATAAATGATACTACGTATAAGTATTTAAAATGTGAAAATGAAACTGTAGCAAAATGTTATGGGCTTTCCAAGATTCATAAAGAAAATCTGAGATTTAGAATAATAATATCTTCCGTAGGTTTTCCAACTTATAATATTGCTAGATTTTTGTCTAATATATAGGTTAAGATAGTTGGAAGAACTAGTTTTTACATTAAGGATAGTTGGTGTTTTTACAATGAAATGAAAGATATTGTTATTCGGAAAATCTACAAGATGATTTCATTTGATGTAGTATCTTTGTTTACAAATGTACCTTTAGAGTTGTTAAATGATATTATACAGGAAAAGTGGCATGAAATTAATTTGCATACAAAATTAACAATGAATGAATTTATTAAAGCAATTAATTTGGTTTTTAATAACACAATTTTTCATTTGATAATAAATTTTATGAACAAAAATACGGATGTCCAATGGGGTCGCCTTTGTCACCGGTTATAGCTAATTTAGGTATGGGAAAGTTGGAAAGTATGGTGGTGAGGAAAGTCAGACTGCACTTTACTAACAAAAATTTTCTCAGCTAATATTTTATTTTCAGATTAGTCTACGAGGGTGGTTGTAAATAAGGACAGTCTGACTGTCATTATAATTTTAATTTAATTTTTAATTTTTATTGGACTGTAAGACCAATAAGAAAATATTTATTAATTAATTAATAATGGATTCTCGTTAATAAGCATAGAAATTAATGATAAAGGATTGAGATAAGCTCTAACTGTAAGAAAAAAATTTGCTTTGTGGTTGATTTAACATTTGTCATTGATAATTTCTAATCCACATTTTAATTAATCATTCAATTACATGATTTTTATTTTTCAAGTCATATAAAATTGACACGTTGACAGATGAAAAAATAATTTATGTATGAGAAAAAAACTTATTGTTTAATAAAAATTATCAATTTACAGCCTAGGAAAAATAATTTATAAACCAAAAATAGTCATGCATCACCTTTGTTTTTCACTGGTAATCTTTTTTTATTAAAATTAAGTTAGGTATGTAAAAATTTGTTTAAATATATAAGTTTCAAAAATCAAATAAAAGTTTTCAAGGGAGGAGGGAGCGTAACCAGTCAATCTAGTTCAATTTTTACATGAATTAGGTTACATGTATACTATACTTAATGATAATGTAGATCCGAGGTACGCGCCGGACGCGAGCCAATGGCCGTCGTGCTGACCCGCCTTTTTCTACAATTTTGGAGAAACGCGCGACGCACACACTTACTCTCGTCTCAGTCGCCAGCGGAATCGAAGGAGGTGTGAAGAATATAGAGAGAATGGAGCCAAGGAATTGAGGAGAAGTGAGTCGAAACAGTACCGACTGGACGGAGGTGCGAGAAGAGGAGGTGAATATAGGAGCCGAGTGAACTCGGAATCGATAGAAGGGGAAAGAGAGAGAAAGAGAGAGAGAGAGAGAATGAGCGCGAACAAGATAGAAACAGAACGAGAGCGGAGTGAAAGAATAGAAAAGAGAGTGAGATAGAAGAACAGCGACCGAGAGTGATATAAGTAATAATAATAAAGGTAGTGAAAGGAAAAAAATGAAGAAAGTGTGAACATTGAGAAAGAGCAAGTGAAAGGCGAAAGAGAGACAGCGTGCGGGAGAAGAAGAGAGGTGAGAGTGATAGAGGGGAAGGCAATGCCTCTCCGGACGTGAGCAGTGACGCAACGGCGCCCACCCTTCTGATCGCGGGCCTATCGCCATCGCCGGTCAACCGGCAGCACAGACGTAGGTGCTCGTCGCGCGGTCTGTGTAGACCTTTCATTTGGTCGTTGCCGGTGAGCGATCAGGTCGGCAGTCGTGACGCCCAGGACGCGTCAGGTGCAAGTCCCGTGGGAGTGACTAAGTAATCAGTCTTGACGGCATCTTAAGAAAGTTGTAAATTTCTTGGCTTTGTTAAAGTATACTTACATAAAACTCGACATCTCTCAGTAAGTGTTCTGTGAATTATATAAATGTCTGATCTAATGTGCTTCAGGCACTCCCACCGTTAAACGTTACTTGTACTGACCTGACGATATTTGTAGTAACTTGTATTGCGTTCTTAATTAATGAGCTTTGCTATATCATAACAAAGTTCAGTTCGTCGATGCAGCTCGTAAGAGAAAGGTTGCTCCCAGTTTATTGTAAACACTGTATTATTCGAAATACATTCTAGTATATTTTCTTTTACACAAACTTCTATTTTAAATTTATTTCACCTACCTCAACAGGCTTTGTAATCGGACTTGTAATTATATTTATTACAATAAATGTGCGTCGCATATAACGTAATTTGGAAACGATCTGTTTATTTGTTTTTCTGCCTTATTTCATTTTCCGTTTTTTGAATAATTCAGACCTGCCTATCAGAGTTGTGTTTTTTTCATTCACAGGTCGTCCGAGCGCCCTCGTGAAGTTACCGAGGAAAGTCGTGAGGTATATATAAACATTTATATTGGTGTGCACGAATAAATTTTGAAAATATATTATCTAGACTATCGAAATATTTCGTCGCATCACAATGTATATATATATATATATATATATATATATATATTTACGCAAAAAATTCAATTGAGTAAAGATATTTAATTACTGATAAAATATTTTTATAATAGTTACAGATGTTAATTATTTAAATAAATAAAAATTGTCAAATTTGCCAAGTTATGTTTTAAAATATAAGACGTATAGTTTTTATTTCAAGAATTTTTGCATATATAGTTTAATGTTATTTTATCTATAATAAATTATTTATTAGGTCAATTATGAATTTAAATTGAATTAGTTACATTTGAAAATGTAAAGTACTGATATAAATAAGGTTAGTTAAGAAAAAGTTTTGTAAATTATAAAAAATGCATAAATTTATTCAAAATGTAAATATTAAAGCTAATCAAGTACCAGAATTTAATAAAGTAATGTAAGATTATAAACTTTAAAAGTTACTTAATTGCGTATTATGAATTATGCACATATACACATTAAAGTATCAAAAGAGGCGCAATTATAACTGCCATACAAATAGATGCCTAAAATATATGAAAATAAATTTATAAATATCGTATCAAAAGGTTTAGGTCCACACAATCTAAAATATTATAGTATCTAGTGTATTTAGAACTGGTGATTTTTTCCGATATTTAAATTAAAATTTACAACTATTTCCGAAGGCACGATTTTCTTATGGAAATTAACATTGAGTGATTTTTATTAAAAAAAATAATATCAAATGAATAATAACGTTTATAAGCCTTCAAAACAGGTAAAAACAGCCATTTCTGATCCCATTTTTCACCAAATAGATATATTTCAATTTGACTGCTTAATTTACAATGTATAGGTAAACTCTATAAAAATCGACTGGCAAAAAAGAGTTATTCAATTATAATAATAAATAGTATAAATAGTACAAAATAGTACAAAAATATTGTCTTCAAAAACTAGTTCAACTTGTCAAACCAAAATAATTAAAAGTTGTATAGGGTTATTAAAAAAAATGAGAGAAATGATATCGATACGTGCCGACTACATGAACTCTAGACTCCTTTTGCAGATGGAAACTCGGACGCTCACTAATCCCCTAAATGAGGGTTAGCACCATATGAGGAGTTATACAGTGGAAAAAAATATTTTTATAATTTGAATAATTTATAAACGATGAAATATTAGCAATATTGAACAAATTTTAACATTTAAAATGAAATTTGAATCGTAAAAATCAGTTAATAATAAGAATTTATATATTAGATACGACAACCCGTCAGATCATATATATATGTTTAATGTAAAATGGTAAATATTAAGCGATTTTTAAAATTCGAAATGCGTTGTACTTATTATGAAACACTAAAAAATAATAATTTGTAATTGTTTATAAATATTAATTATTTAAAGGATTTATGTATTTCTTACATTTTGTAAGTTTATAGCTCGAACCCCAATTTAGAGAATTAAGGATTAGAAGAGTTTTTTGCTCGGAAAAAGCTGGCAACTGACTAATTTATGGCCGAATCACCAGTTTGAGAAAAGTATCGATTACTAATACCAGTCTAAAAAATTTGGTCCTTTTGTGTTATGAGTATTAAACTTTATATACGTTGTAAATTTAGCATTTACATAGCGAAGTTACTACAACATGTATATGAAAATTTTAAATAGTCTACAAGAGTTCTAAATGTTAATTTAAAAATCTGAAAAGAATTACCAGTTCTAATTACACTATATACTATATTTTCGGTTGTGCCGAAGAAAATTTCGACCTTCGTTATTTTGCCGTTGTAAAGCGTATAATTAGAGCGTACGCCAGTCCAAGGAAACACATGATCTTGAAGTACAAAAAAATCCTCACGGTAAAATTTGTATTATTATTTGTATTTGTTAAGTAATTAAAATAAGAAAAAACACATTGTAAAACCAGGAAGCGGCCGTAAGGGAGCCTGTTGAAAGTATCGAAAATGTTTACAGCCTGTGTCCCTCTCTCTATTTACCGCGACCGTCGCAGGCGTTGTAGACGAGCCGTCTGCGCATGCGACTGTCAGGTATCTGTTTTACTCGTCGCACCGTGAATGTTGAAGATGTGCCGTCTGCGTTCATGTGCAGGGAAGGTAGTGACTCGAGCAGGAGGAAATTGCGAAAAAATTTTCGATCTTCACTTATCGTAGAAACTGTTGTATTATATTAATACCGGTGCATATAGATATATGGTGTCTATGAATTTATTGTATTTGTTATTATTTGTGCGCATTATTGATCAGAATTTTGTACAAATAATTCAGGTTTTCCCTCCACTCATTTTATAGAGATTTTTTCGTCTCACGTTTTATTGAATAAATAATATCATAATTTATAGATTTCTTTTAATTTCTTTACTCCTACATCCAAAGAGAGTTTTACATTTGAACTGCTGATCTCTAGTTATATTACTATTACGATATTACGAAATACAGTGCATTATGAATAGAATTTATTTTTTATTGTTGAATTGTAAATTATTAATATAATACGCGTAGATAGATCTTACTTATCATCTGCTCAGTCAGGACAGAAGGTTTAAGTTTTCTTATTGAAGTAAAATAAAGAAAATTTGTGAGTTGAATCATCTGAATGAAATTTGATCAGCTATTTAGATTTATCGTGATCACTTTACCGAGCCATATGGGAGAAAGCCGGCAGCTGGTAACACTGCTTGTGTTCCAGGGGTCATTTAACACCCTGTAACAAGTACAGGGGGGGATATTGTCCTGAAAAATAGAGACACTTTGATTTATACATAGAGAGAGCTGCATGAGATGCATAATTCCGCTAAGCAATTAAAGAATTTCTGAACAAGATAATTCTGAATAAGCTATACACTTTACTGTAGCTCTTCATGAGAATGAGAATCTTGACAGCCAACGTGCAAATGCACATGATCGAGCTAATCACTTTGGAAAAGCTCTATTTCAGACGCTCGACGGAGAGTATGTCAAACTTTATTCACCTGTTTAACTCCACCTGTATCAAAGGAGCAACAATAGTAGAAAGCCCGAGAAAGAGAGCAATTTCTGTAGTAAAGAAAGTTATTTAGATTAAGCCAGTTTGAGAGGAAGAGTTAAAATACATCGGAAAAGACATTTTGATTTTGCTAAATACTTAGAAATAGATACGTTGATAAGATCTTAACTGGCAAAAATACACGGATTAAAACCGTACAAGCATATCAGGAGCTTATCGAAATGCTTAGTTCTGCTGGCATCTCTATCGGCAAATATGTAACAATTCATAGAAATTCAATTCTATTAAATTCTAAGAACAATTTTAAAGACTTAAATGAGAAGGAAACGGTTTCGGTTCTTGTTCTGCGGTGGAGTCCCCTTGATGATGCCTTTTACTTTCGAGTTAAACTGCCTTTAGCATCTCCAGCAACTACAAACGGTTCTATTTTGTCAGAGGTATCTAAACTCTTCGACCCTGTGGGTTTTCTTTGTCCCCAGTTATTATTCGTGCGAAAATATTAATTCAATGTTTGTGGATGCAAGCTGTCGATTTGGATTCGCCTGTTTTAATTCGAATTCAGAAGGAGTGGTTTCTTTACAGAAAACAGCTTGCTGACCTCAAGAAGTTTCGAATTCGACGTTGGGTAAATACAAGCAAGTCTGAGTCCTAGCATTTGTATGAGTTTTATGACGCTTCTGAGCGTGCCTTTGCTGCTGCAATTTATGTGACTGTTCCAATTGCCAGATTTGTACCACCGCTGCTGATCGAGAAATCAAGGGTAGCTATATTTAAAGTTCTAAGTTTACCAAAGTTGGAATTCTATGGTGCAGCATTGTTAGCAAAACTTATGGCTAGAATTGTTTCCAAATTAGATTCTTCTCCTGAAGAGATTCATTGTTGGTCTGACTCAAATGTCGTTCTGGCCAGCCTAAGATCACATCCATCTCGTTGAACATCATATGTTGCAAATAGAGTTCATGAGATTAGAACTGTCTTGCCGACAGCTAAATGGCAACATGTGACGTCCTCACGTAATCCAGAAACTTAGTAAGCAGAGGATGTACTGCTGTACAGTTACAAGAATCAACTATCTGGTGGTCAGAATCTATTTTGTTGACTGACCATAAGTCCTTGTGACCCATCAAATTATCTGCAATTTTAACAAATTTAGAAATTCGTCATTCAATTGTAGTATAGTTCATTGAAGACCATCAAGATTGGGAAGAATAGTGTGTGCGATTTTTCTAAGTTAGTTGCTATTATAGCTTATGGTCATTGTTGGTATAGAAACCTGTCACTTTCTAAAGAGCAGAAAATTATTTGTCGATTGACAAGATTTCAATAGCAGCTATTACTTTAATTAGAATACTGCAACATTCGGTTTTTTCCAATGCGTTTCGAATTTTATCTTCAGAACAGCAAACTCGATCAACAAATCCGTTACCCAAATTGATGTCATTTATTGGTATTGATAATTTTCTTCGTGTAGGCTGTAGATTGCACAACTCTTTCTTATTTGAATCGGAGAAGCACTGAGTTATTTTCTCAAAAACGTATCAGGTTACCATCCAATAGTTCGACCATGTATCACCTGTGGTCGAAATGATGCTCGCAATCAGGAACAGTTGATGGAATCACTCTCTGCAATTAAAGCAATACTTGTTCTACCATTTTAACACACTGGAGTTCATTTTGCATGCTCTGTTTGGATTAAGGTATCTCTATAAGGAGATAAAAATCCTTCAAAGAGTATGTAGCCGTTTTTGTATGTTTGATCATTAAAGCAGTTCATTTGGAATTAGTATCTAATTTTACTGCACAAGCATTTTTAGTTGCGTTTCGGAGATTTACTACTCGTCGAGGTCTCTGTCAGCGTCTCTTTACGAAACCTTCTTCTTCAGGACAAATAATGGCGCCTACTTTGGCCCAAGATCAGGTGAAATAGCCTTTTATTACTCCCAGAGCTTCTAATTTTGGTGGTATTTGAGAAGCTATAGGCGAATCAGAATTGTCGTTAGAGTTATCGTCAACTCTCTTAGCTAATATTGAGGTCTGTTTAAACTCTAGACAACTCAGCGCACTCAGTTCGGATCCTGCAGATGTGAAAGTGATCACTCCAGGTCATTGTCTCATTGGTGGACCACTTCTAACACTCCCTGAGCCATTTGTTTAAACTGATAAGTCTCAAACTCTTTGCTCTAAATTGAGGTTAACGCAGTTGATTTTTTGCGGAGATGGCATAAGGAATATCTTAGTTAGTTACAACAGAGAACCAAGTGGTTTAAGCCTAATTATAGCTTTCAAATTGGTTATTTACTTCTATTAAAAGATAGATTGTTTCCTCTATCAAAATGGCCATTAGGACGTATTACAGCCTTGTAATGATCAATTGACGAGAGTAGTCACTTTGCGTACTGCTACTTCTAAATACAAGCGTCCAGTCAACAAATTAATTTTGCTACCAGTTCATGATAATACATCCGCTAATCTATTAGCATTGCAGTCAAACTAAGAGATGCTTATGAATCACAACGTCTGTTGTTTGTTTTTGCGTATCGTACGAAATTATTGTGGGCGGTATGTTTACGCCGCTTACATTATAAAAGTAAGTTTGAATTCTTATATGCGTGGAAATTGGCATTCAATTCACCTTATTGAAGCAAACCATGGAATGTCAATATAAGTTTTAATACTAGTGATAAAGACTGGTCCTTCATGCATTTTTTTCCCGCAATCAAGTTTGGACACTGAGAAGTATAAGTAAGGCAAACCTCCGAGCGTCGGGGCGATTTTGCAGACTACTTCTGGACTGCTATTAAAACTTATTTTACTTGCTTGTGAGCATATCGAACTATAGACCTGGAGAAATCGTTTTAGCATACCAATATTACTCTTGGAAGCTATTGAAGTTCTACTTGTCTTATAGATTTCCAGACAACGAAGTGGCACAGTCATGTTGTTTGATCGAAAAAATGATAGATGTAAAATTAGAGCAACGGATTATTGTAAAATTTTATATGAAAGTTTGAAAAATTTTAATTTATACTTATAATTTATTGAAATATGTGTATAGTAATGAATTTTTATCGCGTTCACGTACATTTGAGTGGTTTAAGCATTTTGAAGATCGCGTAGAATATAATTCATGCTCGAGTCGCCTTTCCACGCTAGAAACGGATGAAAATATCGAAAAATATCTTTGCGTACAAAGAATGTATGCAGCTAATTTTGCTGTAAAGAGTTTGCCCAAATAGTTTAATAGATATTTTGAATGTGATTGAATATAACTCAAACTAATGACAAAGGATAATGATATGTAACAAATCTTGGTTTGTTATGTATTTGCATACTGATTTTGCAACAAAGAGCCAATCTATGTAGTCGAGGAGTTCAACGTCGCCAAGATTAAAAAAAGAAAAAAAGGAAATAAAATTCAAAATAATGTTGAAATTTTTTTTGGATAATTATGTAATTATATACCTTCAATGGACTTTTGAAGGCCACATCTTTAACCAACATTACTATTTTCATGTTCGTACTGTACTCCGTGAAAGAATAAAAAAAATTGCAGATAAAGGTACGAATGACGAATTCGTACGAATTCAAACGATGAAATAAATTATTTTCATAAACATTCTATATTTAAAGACCATATAATAGGGAGGAAGAAGGAACGTGGGAAAGGAAACAATAAAGTTAGATGCCATTGGGCAGTGGCTACAGTTCTCAAAGTGCAAGTACGCCCCTGTGACTGCAAGAAAATGCCTACTCTACGTTTAGCGTTGCCCTAGTGTTGACTCGAGAGTGGCGGAGACATAGTGCCGTTATAGCGATTTGAGCAGACTTTTCCTGGTGCGACTTTCTTTTGGCTTAATGAGATATGCGGTTCTAACAGGCAGATTCGCTATATTGTGACTTTGAAGAGGCTAGAACTACAACTACTAAACGAATAATGACTCGCGTTCTACGTACTTACCCTTGTTCACTCATCCCGATACCTATGATTGCTCTTGTCGCGTTCCCCGCGGGTATATCGCTTTGCACGCTTGTTTCGAGGTTACAATTTGACATATAATCCGGGCCCCTTACGTTCAGCTGTGGTGTTACAATGACACGAAACTCGCTTGTTTCGACATTAAAGTCAGACGTAATTAAGTGCGTTCTTTGCCCAAAGGCTTTTCCGTGCTTAACTTGTCATCGTATATGATACATATGATACAGAATACGAGTAGAGAGCGTGAGCCTAGGAA
This sequence comes from Sycobia sp. Sy_11, assembly GCA_018907035.1. Classification (NCBI taxonomy): domain Eukaryota; kingdom Metazoa; phylum Arthropoda; class Insecta; order Hymenoptera; family Epichrysomallidae; genus Sycobia; species Sycobia sp. Sy_11. The sequence continues at coordinate 1,127,738 of JACCIC010000154.1, read as the reverse complement.
CGAATGATAGTGAACATGTATGACGTTTGCGATTCTCCATCATAAAAAATATGCACATATGTATATATATATATATATATATATATATATATATATATATATATATATTATAATCGCATAAATGCAGCTATCCTTACCTTCCGATGAAGCATATGTGTGTGCGTTCACTGCCACGCACACGCTGAACTCGTCGGCTGCTGAAACGAAGAATGGGAAAATGGACAGGGGGGCACGATGCTCAATAAGTAGTTTTACAGAACATTTATTTTCATACGGATGCGCACGTAGTACAATGGAGTGGTATGGCTCATACGTCAATTACTCCTAGCAGATTCTGCGACGCGATAGATCGAGGTACAAACACATTTATATGCGATCGTTCACCGAGAACGATAGGACGAGAAGACGGTACGCGCGACGGGAATATACACAGACGCGAAGGACGCGGAAGCGACCGCTGTACAGCGACGGCCAGGCCTAACTCTAGCCTACGTCTCTCTCGTTTTCGGGAGAGAGTTATAGATAATATTTTAAATATAATAGGCTACTTGCCAGGCTGTCCTCTCTCTTGGTGATGCGTGAGCGGTGTCCTCGTCGCCACTCAGTCGTCTCTGTCTCTCTTTCTCGCTTGCACGTATGACTGTGCGGCGATCTCGATGTACGGGACACAGGCGTGTCTTACAGATGGGCCGCTCGATGTCGGGAGGCTAAGACGGGCATCGTCTACTCTTGGCGATGCTCATAGCATCGAGAATGCCTGCTAAGCCGCTCAATGTCCGGGACTGAATCTCACAGATGAGAGAGTCGAAGGTTCGGAAGATGGTTGCTCTACAGTTGAAAGCGACTAACCTATTCGACTGCGAGTGCGAGAAGCGTATTATATTATCAACTGCTACTGCGAGAAGCGTGTATTATCTATTCCTTGACGGTCAGAACGAGAAGAAGGAACGTGCTCGTTTCTTTTCAGATCTTCCTCTTATTTCTTTCGCCGTGCGCGCACACTCGCGATCTACCGCGAACACTCGCGGTTTTGTACGGATTGCGTACGCGCGGCCGCCAAACCGACGGTGATAATATATATAAACATATGCGCATATACATTAATTTTTATTGTTATCCACAAATATTTATTTATTCATCAAGAGTTATATTCTCCTCATCAAACTTATCTCCCTTAGATATAATATACTTGTTCTGGCACTTTTTCCAATCCTCAAAGCATTTCCGATAAGCACTTTTTGGTATAGACTTGTACTGTTAAAGCAATGCAGCCTTTATCGGCTTAATGATAGTAAAAGGCTTTCAGTTCTGCAAACAGAAACAAGTCATAGGAGGATAAATCTGGTGAATATGTGAGGTATGATTACTGTGTTAACATTTGTCCGAAATTTAGGAACAAGCAATTATACTTATTAATAATAAGTATAAACGGGAGAGTCTTGAAAGTATTCATATTTCCAAGAATCGAAATAATGTGAATTTAATGTTAGAGTCTGGTAGATTGGACAGTGTTTATCATTCCTTATTAAATTGATTGGTTTTGGACAATTTGTGTAGAGGGGGAATTTATATTTAATTTACGAAATTTGGTGGTGGGGATGGGTATATATAGATTAGAATATAAGGTTTAGATTAGTCCCTGATGAGGAGCCGTAGCGAGCTCGAAACGTTGGACAAGTCTTCAATTAGGTAAGGGTGTTGGGGACAGTCAGACTGCACTTTACTAACAAAGAATTTTTTCAGCTAATATTTTATTTTCAGATTAGTCTACGGGGGTGAATGTAAACAAGGACAGTCTGACTGTCATTATAATTTTAATTTAATTTTTAATTTAATTTTTATTTTTATTTTTAATTTTTATTTTTTATTTTATTTTTATTATTTTTTATTTTTATTTCTTATTTTTTATTTTTTATTATTATTTTTATTTTTTATTTTTATTTTATTTTTATTTTTATTTTATTTTATTTTTGGATGGAATTGATTGGACTGTAAGACCAATAAAAAAATATTTATTAACAAGCAATGATATTTGAGCTGGTACATGATCGTTGTTCCACGACTGATTTTTCCACAATTTCGGATATTTTTTCGTATTGCTTCCCGCAAATGGCGCATAAAATCAAGGTAGTGCTCCTTATTGATCGTACGAATTTGTGGTGAGAATTCCTGGTAGACTACCCGACGATAATCAAAGAAATCAACATTTCAAGAGTTTTAGAGCACTAAATTCCATTTTGACACAAAATTTAATGCAAACTCTTTGCTCCATTTTTTTTGGTAATAAAAAATCGTTCAGCATACGTTATAACACTTATAACTTCGTATGCCTATCACAAACACACAAATAATTTTATAGAATGAAACCCGTGAATATATTGTGGGGTCACATGTATCATCGGACATAGCCTTCGATATTTGTAAAGTGACTTTAGTATTTGAACACATCTCGTATAATTTGTTGTTACTAGGAGACAGTCTGATGTTGGGTACAACGCGTTGGTACATTTATACTGATACAAAATAGAAAAAAATCGATAATTGAACGAACGTTGCCCTCGATATTTATAAAGTCACCTTATTATTAGAACATACCTAGTAACACACAAAGGCGAAAATAGATTATCTATTTATTATCATTTACCTACGTTTCATTATCTGTTATAACCCCTTTGAGCAAATATGAGTCCTTTGGCGTCATTTAATAGCTCCTGAGTCATGCTTATGCGACATTTCTTTTGGTCAAGATTTCGCAATTTTTTCGCATATTTTCTTTCTTTCTTAAGGTCAGGTGGTAAATTATAATACACTTATAAATAATATTCTTGTGCTATTTTACTTATGTAACTTCCTCGTATCTTGTTAACTGAAATTGTAGGATGATCGCCCTTGTTGATGTTTTTGATCGGCAGAACTTTCATTTCCTTTTCGCCTATTTCGATTGTTTAAAGATCTAATATTATCATTTATCATTATCATAGAGTTAGTATGGAGGATATGAAGCGTTGGTAGTATAGCGGGGAATGAGGAAGATATTTGATATAGTTAGGTTGATGCAAAGTTTATTTATGCATATATATGTATATATATATATATATATATATATATATATAAATTTTACTTTCTAAAAAGAAACTTTTAAATGCCTAAGGTGCTAGAAGTCATTATTTTTCTAGCTAAGGGCGACACTGGTCAATCTGGTTTCTTCTACCCTTTTTCTTTTGAGTTGTTATTTCTTTATTTATGTAAAAAATGTGAAGTCTATTCGCTTGAACGATCTTACTGCTTTTATTTATTTAAATCCTAATATTATTCTTGTTTAGCACTTCTAATATTTTATGAGGTCCAGAGTAATGGTTTCCAAATTTATTTAGTTTAGGAACAGACCGTAGGAATACATAATTTCCTATTTTAAAATTCTGTGGATTAATTTTTCTGTCGTAGTATGGCTTTGAGCGAAATTTTGAGAATACTAAACTAAGTCAACTAGATTTCCCTTGTATGTGGGTAATAAGTCCCCTTCTCTTAAAGGATCGATAGAAGGCAACCTGGATATTCTACCGAAAATTAATTCGTATGGAGTATGCTTGGTGCTTTCTTGGATAAGTGGTGTAATTTAAAATGGCTATGTCTAACCAACTGTCCCGTTCCTTGTCATTGGTAGTGTATTGTTTTAAGAGCTCGCCCAAAACGTAATGTGAGCGTTCTACGATCCATTAGATTGCGAGCGGAAAGCGGTTACCCGTAGTTTCTTTATTTTAAACCACTTAGCTATTCGGTTCATTAAGCTGCTCAGGAAATTTTTCCCTTGGTCTGTCAGAATGATTCTTTATTGTTCCGAAGGTGCAAATAAATTTGTTTATAAAAGAATCTGCTATGGTAGTGGATAGTGCATCTGATAATGGTATTGCTACGCAAAATTGAAAGAATTGATCTTGCATTGTCAGGATGTTTTTGTTTCCAAGTTTAGTAGGGGTTAATAGTCCTACAACATTTAAAGCTATTTTGTAAAAGGGTGTACCAAGGGTGTCGGCGATCACTATTGCTTGTTTCATTTTTAATCTCACTAGTTTTTTAAGTTGACTATCCAAACACTATTGTATTCTTCTTTGAATGTCTTCCTATAAGTTATTAAAATAATATTTCTGCTTGATTCGGTTATATTTCCTGGCCACTCCTCTATATCCTCCTATTGATGACTTATGTAACTCATAGAATATTTCTTCCCTCTTTTCTTTTGGAACGTATTTGAGGGTGTCAGTGTAAATGATAATTTTAATAAGAGAATTCATAAAAGATGCTTTTCTTGTTCCAAGAATATCTCGCCATTCTACGTTTTCAACGACTTGACTTTTAGCTATGCTAATAATTTTTACTCCTATTTTGATTAGAATTTCTCTTAAGGTCGACAAAATTTTGTATATATTGGTTTTTACTATGGTCATGGATATGGGTAGTTTTCCTCGTATGTATAACGCAAAGTGGTTTTTGCAGTGCATCCCTTTTAATCGTAGGACGTCCCCAATATTCATTGGACTAACGTTTACGCCGTTGTTTTGTAGCAGTTTTTTAGCACCGTCGTCACAAGGCTTTCCGTCGCTAGTTACGAAGAAAACAATGTTATCTTTGCGGCAGCATATTAAATCTTTAGTTACTATTACTCTGCCTCTTTCAACCTTGTATTCTTTGTCGTAATTTGCGATATATGATGAGATCATGGAGGATACTGATTTGGTCTCTTTCGGATAATTAGCGGTTATTAGTTGGGGTAATGCTATTGGCTCGACCTCAAACTCTGCGTGTGTTTCTTGTTTACTTTCGGAATAATAAGGCGCCTATAGTACCGCAACACGCGTGGGCTTTTTTCTTACCGGAGATATTCGGATATTTTTCCCTTGCGTAATGTGCTTTGTTCTTTCGTTCTCGATTACCTGTAAAGGAGATGTTTCTGATTCCCCTTGCGTAATCATTTTAGGTCGTCCCCCTTTCTTTGGCTGTGTAATTATCTTAGGATTTGATTTATTTTTATCCTTGCGTCCTGGCGCATTGCCGAGTTCTCGAGCTGATCTCGTAACGATATTTGTAGTGAATATTTCAGGTGAATTTCGTGATAATGTGTCTACATTACAATTTACTCTTCCTGGTGTATACAAGACGGTGTAATCGTATTCAGAGAGTTTCAAACACCATTTTTGCATTCGTGCATTCAGGTTTGCTTATTTAATATAAATCAACTGATGATTGTTATTTTTCTTCCATATACGTAGGAACGAAATGCCTGTACGCTATGTACGACTGCTAGGGCTTCCTTTTCGTAAACCTCTTATTTAAGTTCTGTATTGCGTAAAACTCTAGAAGTATGTGCTATGGGTCTAACTTTCCCTATTTCCCCTGGGATAGAATAACTCCTATGGCGTAACCTGAGGCATCAGTTGTTATATTAAATGGTTGAGTAAGGTGGGGGAATTGTAATAAAGGTGCATTACATAGAATGCCCTTTAAAGTCTGAAAGGCTTCTTCAGTTTTGTTCGACCATTCATATGGTACATCTTTTTGCAATAATTTTGTTATCGCTTGCAATTGCAGTAAATCTTTCAATAAATCTGCGATAATATCCGGCTAAACCAAGAAATTGTCGCACGTTCTTAGCTTTCTTCGGTAGTGGAAAATCTTTTACAGTCCACGTTTTTCTCGTCTGGACTGAGTCCCTTTTTGCTCAAACGGTGTCCTAGAAATTCACGTTTCTTTTCAGAAATTCGCATTTGTCAGTTTGCAATTTCAATCCGGCTTCTCGAAATTTGTTTAATAACAGTCTCATTTTCCTATCGTGTTCTAGCAATGTGTTCGCATATATCACAATGTCGACAAATATAAGAATAGTTATCCGCCTTGTAGTCCTCTTAGCAAGATATCCATTAATCTTTGGAAAGTGGCAGATGCATTTTTCAACCCAAATGACATACGAACGAATTCATATTGTTCAAATGGCGTACTAAAAGCTGTTTTGTGTGTATCCCTTGGGTCCATTTTAATTTTATGGAACCTTGACGAAAGGTGTAATACAGAGTAGTACCTTGCACCACCTACCTGGTCGAAGATCTCAGTGATATTCGGTAGTGGGATAATGCATCGCTTATTGTTTTTTTGTTTAACGCTCTATAGTGAAGTACCATTCACCATCTTGGACGTCGCTGTGAATCTGCTTTCTTTTTCACAATCTAAATTGGACTATTAAATGGAGAATCAAGTTCTGCACCACCTCTTGGTTTAATACATCGTTTACTTGTCTGTCTATTTCTTCTTTAAGTGAGTGAGGAAATTTATATTGACGGGTATTCACCCGTTCTTCATTCGTAGTTTTTATTCGGTGAGTTATGGCATCCGTTTCCGGTAACGAATCTCCGGGTAAAAAGAAAATATCGCGATTTTTTCGACTAAATTCTGTTCGTAGTCCTTTTCGATTTTGTCAAGATGGACTGTACTTATTATATCTCTTATAGGTGCGATTTACGTAGAAGTTATGTTTCTTACAGGAAAAACGGTGGTTTTGTTATTTATTGCCTTGAAAAGAATATCGAGTTCTTCGTATATTAATTCTTGCATAAATGAATAAAGGGTCTTTGTGGCTATACTTTCGTTATCGAAATAATAATTTAAAAGCTCGTCTGCTTCATCATATAAATGTAATAATTCTCGATTCAGCTTTTGTTCTTCGTCGTCGATTTCGCTGTCGTCGCTCTGACTATCAGAAGACGCATTTGCGAGTAACGAGTCCGCTGTATGGTCTATTTCTTCTTCTTCTATTTCGGCGATTAAATTTCTGCGAAGCATTTCTGGTGACACAAATTCAATGGGTTGGACATGTGTATGATACTCTAGTCGTTTCATCTCGTAGTGTAACGTCACTCGAGCGTCGCTTATATATCGTGCCCCCGAAAATACCGGAATACGGTATTGGAAAATGGTCGAGAATGACGTGGAAACTTGAGATTCCCCCAGAATATTAAGTCTTAAGTTTACTAGGGTGAAGAATTGTTCCGAGCTTATCCACTTCAAGAGTCCCTTTTGCGACTCATTAATTTCGTATTGATAGGGTATGGTTGCTCTTTTTATTAAATTTCCCTCAGATTCTATATCTACTAGGAATCTGCATTGGCCTTCCGATGAATTTTTGGAAGGTTGCGGTAGGGAGTAGCTCCGTTTCTTGATCGATGTGGGTATTGATGATGCTATACAGGGATGCCTAACGTTTCATTTCCTAATTTTATATTCGTCGCCTGACCAGCTGTGACAAGTTGGTTGTGCGTAAAGTTTAGTTCAGCATTATTTTTCATTAAGTATTCCCATCCTATCATTCCATTGTATGAGATAGGGAAATCGTCTGATACAATCAGAACTTCGATTCTTGGTCCAGTAATCTTTAATGATACAGTACCTAGAGTTGTTTGGTTTCGATTGCCCACTTCTACAAGCGTATACATTTTTAACTCATCTATATGCGCTCTTTTTGGTATGAATCATTTTGATGATGCTTACTTCGGATTCATTGTCTATCATAAAAGAGAAAAAGTATTGTGGCTCGAATTGAACCTCTACATATGATACGTAGTTGGTTATTGTAGTTTCAAGGATATTAATTCACCGAGAAGGTTCGATAGTTGGTTTGCGTTCATTGAGTGTGTTGATCTGTCGCAAATCTCTTCGTACGCACTCTTGTTCTAGGGACTTGATCCATTTCCCTGGATGTATTGGCGCTTTTGGCATTCCGGTATTGTGACCCTGAATTCTTGCAATAAGCACATGTGGGTCTGTTATGTGTCGTAGTATTTTGTTGGATGGGCTCACGTACCCTGCAGGTAGCTTAAGAATGCCCTATTTGCCCACAATTTTGGCATTTCAAAACTGATTTTTGTTCGTTGGTTTGATTCATACGACAGTAATTAGCAATATGGCCAGGCATATTGCAACTCTGGCATACTATAGATGGTGACCTATTGTTACTTATGCAATTTCAAGCAGTATGACCGGGTTTATTACATATTTGTCACTTGGACATTGCAAGACACTGAGGCGTGGTATGGTTTGTTCTTTCGCAATTTTGACATGAAGCTTTTGACATGAGTCCTTTTCGGCATTCTGCAAACGTGTGACTCGTTATATTGCAATAGTTGCAAGATATATTCCCCGGAAGAGTTAAATTGTTTACCTGGCAAGGGAATACATTTTGTTTGTTATTGGACTTATGGCGTATTTCTTGCCTCCTAAAAAAGTTCTCCCGAGCTTTGAATCTTCGCTCTACAGCGATTGCGTCTTTTACTACGTCCTCGATTGCTTCGTTTTCTTTCAATCTAGTTTCGATTTCGGGCTTTAATCCTAGTCGGAAACATTATTACTTTTTTAATGCTGCGTTTGAAAACAGCTGTATTGTTGCTTTAGTTATGTGCCGATTTACTTCATAAATTTCAGAACCGATGTCTCTCATTCTATTTGTGTATTTTATAACTGATTCGTGTTCGCTCTGATATTGACTACTCAGTTCGCCGAGAAGTTGATTTTCGTTTTTCGATCGGGCGTAAAAGTCCTTTAATTGTTCCTTAAATTCCTCGACTGTAGTGAATGTGTACCCAGATATTATTTCTCTTGCTTCACCCTAGAGTTAACTCTTAATCAATTTCGTGAAGCTTTCTTCGAGATTGTTGCTTATGAGTGTTCTAGCTTCTGTACAGTATTCTAGGAAGTTGCTAAGGGGAATATTTTTCCCTTTCAGGAACTTATTTTAATGCTTCCATTAAAGATATGGTTGTGGCTTAATTAGTACTTGGTGGGTGTTCAGCTATTAAACAATCACTTGTCAGGTGTGACAAGTATGGTTTGACTGTCTCTTGTTCGACGAGATCTATAGATTCACTGGAGAGCAATATGTTCTCAGGGGTAGATAAACCTGTATGCACGGGACTGATATCTTCTATATTTTGTTCGATAATCGATTGGTCTCGAGTCATTGATGAACCAAATGGCGTTAATATAACGTCTTTTAAGTGTTTCGTCCTCTCTTGGTCGATTTTCGGATTCGTTTTCTGATAGAATTTCTAACTTCTCTGATCGAGTTTTACTACGCATATCATTCGATTTTTAATGTATACTTATATACGTGAAATGAATGTATTTTTTTTATTTTAATGGCAGTGAGCCAGTTGCGTGTGGCTATAGTTTATTTCGATAGTTTATTTTCGTTCGTAGTATAATTAATTAGATTTTCTCTCTTTCTTTTAATTGTTTCGTTTAATCGTTTAAATCAATTTTAATTCTTTCCTCAACCTTTACCTGTTTAATAATTTTATTTTAATATATATTTGTTTTGTAAATTATGCGTTACAGCATATATATATCGATTATTAATATAGTTTCATAAATTTATATAATGATTCAATGAATTTATATAATTTTTGACCGAGAGGCAGTTACGCGTGTCTATCGTTTATAGCTCAGAGGCAATGTTGCTTGGTCGTATTAATTCTTATTTTATTTTATTTTTTCGAAGGGTGAGGTTGATTTATTAATTTGTTAACGTTAATTCATTTCTTTAATTTATAGCATCTCGATTCAGGTTTTCAATGATCAATTGTTACGCTTCCCCCCTTTTCTTTTCTTCTTTACCGTTAATTGATTTGTTTTATTGTTGTTTTGTAAAAATATTTATTAACTTTTCAATTGTTTAATTATACTCCTAGTCGTGAGGTTTATTCTAATAAGAAAACATTTTTAAATGCGTTTTCCAAGCTTTCTAGGGTTTCAGTGTTCTCCTTTTTAGGGAATTTGTGTAGGCTTTTTGTAGCTTTTATAATTGTGGCAATAATAATTGTTCGTAAGGTTTTTTCGACTCCGGGAGTGACTTCTCCTCGACTGACCTCGGGAGATTCCTTGCTTTTGTGGAAAATTCGGGGCTTTATATACCCGATTTTAAGTGCTCAGTAAAAACAGTACAATCACTCTCTCAGATTCTCAATTTTATAGTTTTTTTATTACATTGTAGATTTTTCTTATTTCTAATCTTAATAATAATATAATTTTATAATATTTATTAGCAAAGTTGATTATAATATTTATAACAAGTGCTTATTTTATTATTAATGAAGTTTAGTTGCTAAAAGTAGTTGTTTTCTTAAAAAATTAAACATTTGAAAATGTAAATTAAAGCACCGCCAATGCACACATTGCGTTACCTAAAAAGCCTCGGTCAGAAAAGTATACGTGACTGACGTATGAACTTGGGAATAGAATGATGACATATCGCACGAAATTTGGTGATTTTAGTTTAGATTTATTTTTTGATCTTACTTTATTTTACAAAGACCTATATTATCATTATCTATATATATATATATATATATATATATATATATATATATATATATATTATATCTTTATTATTATTTGTACTACTATTTTATATTACTACTACTATTTACATATTGCACTAGGAGAATAGTGGATGGGAGATTCTGCGTCATCCGCCTTACAGTTGAAACATGGCATTATTGGACTGCCACTTGTTTCGATCAATGTAAAACGCTCTTACTTCAATCCGCTTCAGTTCAATAAAGAGAATTGAAATTCGCTCGATACGTTCTCCAGCTTAAAAGACGAAAAATTTTTTGAATCCAGAATTCATAAATTATCAGAAAGACGGGAAAAGTTTATAGCTTCCAATGGATGATAATTTGAATAAAGGATATGTAACTATGTTTTCATAATAAAACCTCACATTTTTAAAAAAAACGCAATATACTTACTTGTACGCTCAATGATAGTCGACATAATAGTTATATCAAAAATAATATGCAAGTCTGTGGTACATATTCTTCTTGTACCATATGCCACATACATTACTGACTAACATTAACTTCTTATATTGCAATTAACTACGAATGAATGATTCTCAATGCAAGACTTTATATGATGCAAATATATATCTTACAAGAAATCGGGACGTACATAATATGTACATAATTACAATAGTTATATTTATAATTGCTAAAAATGTAAAATACTAGTACATTAATATTTGATATTTTTTAGCATCGCCTTTACCTTCACCAAGTAAGTCACCTGCAAGAACACCTACTGTATTACAAAAGCAACCCTGCTGTACAGCCCTTTACGATTTTGAACCTGAAAATCTTGGAGAACTTGGATTTAAGGTAGTACCATTTATTGGAATTATTATATCATTAAAAGTATTCATATCTATTATGATCTCAGTTTATTCTTGGTAAAACATAATATAGTACTGGATTCAAATACTGATAACTAATAAAGCAAAATTCGACAGTTCCAAAAGAAATATTTTACTCCTTAAATATAGATTGGAATTTTAATCCATTTTCAATAGATTTTAGATAGAACAATTTTTTATAATATAATTATATCTAATATAAATAAATATTATTTTCCGTGAAATATCCTATATTCACTTTGTATGTAGATTAATGTAATCATAATGATTCTTGGATTGGCAAGATCTTGTTTCATATGTTTATTTTTATAAGGAAGTAAACTATTAACAAAAATCATAGATCCTAGCATGATCTGATATACGATCAGATTACCTTATGAAGTTATTTCTTCTCGTTATAAAATAAATGTTGCAGAAACAGGTTAATTCCAATTCGTTTATTGTCAGATTATACCAAGCCTTGCAAGGAAAAAGTATGACATATGTACGTCTGAAGATAATTTAAACTTCAAGGAAGATTATTTTATGACAAATGAAGTAAAGTTTTCATTTCATTTAGTAGCCACGAAGGAAGTGCGACATCTGAAGAGTCTGTCCATTTCAGTACCCCAACACCACGTGCCATGGTCTAAATTTTCAGCGTGCATAATTTCTGCAATCCGACCGGCGTTTTCAAACAACCTTTCACCACCTTTGCTGCTACTTCGAGCAACCTAAGAATCTATGAACTTTTATAATAAAAGTATCTATGTTAGAATTTTCTGCAGTTCCTTTGTCGCGTTATTTGCAGGCCCTCCTTTCTTTCCTCAGTTTCTCACACAATTTTCCGATTGAGTCTGTGACGCATTTACGCTTCTTTCTCTATTTTCATAGAATCGCGGTGCGGCCAATAGAGAGAGCGCGCTTTCTTCCGCCCTCGAAAACCCACCGCTTTCTAGTCTACCGATTTACGAGAACGACGCATTATTTCTATCATTCGTTTTGTTGTCATTCGATAATCACCAGCAGAATAAGAAGAACTCTTCCCTGTCAGTCTTTTCGATAGGATCAACTATTCAAGGACCGAGGAAGGCGAAGACAGACCTAACATTGCTGGAGCCTTGCAGCCAGCGTCTGCGAAATAGTTATGGTCACCAACCACAGCTGTTCCCAGGAAAGGACGATTGTGAGTTGCGACCTATTAATTTAGGGAAATAAATTACTTTTGATCCATATGCATCGTGTTTGAATTAATTTCTCGTTTCTCCGTCCTTTAATTTAATACAATAATTTAACAACCTATTGTTTTCAATTCTAAATGAGGTAAGCTTTCCGAAAAAATTTGTTCATTAATGTATATGGAGGCGAACTTAGTTTTTGACCTTCATGTTTAAATGGCAATATAAGTAGTACGAAAATTCAGATGTATCAGATCTAGTACTTATTTTTTAGTTTTGGCATTTACCAATGAAATTCAGTTAACAGACGCCATTATTTGTATAAACATTATAATTTTTTGATCAGTGAAAAATGAATCGTGACAAATCGTCTTTTCGACATATCCTTTCGCATTATTTTGATTTGAAAAAAGTCTAATAGAAACTTATCGATTGCTTCAAAAATGTTATTGCGAACAAGCTCCATCGCTTACAAGATATAAGGACTGGTTTCAGCGCTTTTTAATTAGAGATACTGATGTTAATGACAAAGAACATTCTGGACAACCAAAAAAGATTGAAGATAGTGAATTGCAAGCATTATTGAACGAAAATCCAACTCAACCGCAGAAAGAACTCGCTAATAATTCAGGAGTCAGTGACAGAGCAGTTGGCAAACATTTACATGCGACGGGAAAGATTCATAAAGAAAGAAAGTGGGTGCCACAGGTTTTACGAAAGTGCCATTATGAATCGATTGCACTGTCTTTGCTTTGCCAGGCAAAAAAAGATGAGATTTCTGTGGCGTATTATGACCGTGATGAAAACTGGATCTACTATAACAATTCTAAGCGCCAAAAGTCATGGGTGGACCCAGGCCCAAAAGGTATTTCCGTGCAAATGCCAACTGACTGATTTGCGGCAGAAACTGATCGAGCATAGATCAGCAATTGCGAGCAATAGGCTCAAAGTCATTCTCTTGCATGACAATGTTCGACCACATGTTGCGATAGCTGTCAAAAACACCCTGTTGAAGCTCGAATGAGAAATTTTGCCGTACCACTTATTCCCATCAATGCAGCACGATCTCGTTAATCCGTACTTCCGACATGTTCAAGAAGTGTAAGAATTGATTGGATGATTGGAATTCTTGAAACCGCCATTGTTTTTTCGCCACGGTATCGCCATATTAGCAAAAAGATGGCAAAAATAGTAAAAAATGACGGAAAATATTTTGATTAAGCTAACGTGTATCCATTTTCCATAATAAATTTCGTTTTTCCCTGGCCGACAGCGGAGTCTCGCTCGTCTCACCGCGCACAGGGAAGAAGGATGGGATAAGGGGGGGGGGAATTCGGCAGCGGCCGACGACGGCCGATCGCGGTCGTGATGCGCCGAACACGGCCCTCGCGCGTACAATACTAATAAGCGTTCGGCCTAATATTAACAATAATTTCTGCCAATAATGACTGTTAATTGTAATGTTGACTTATGATAAAATAAAGGTAATTCGACTGATGGACTAACTTATGATTGTGACAAAGAAAATTTATTTATTGAGTTTGATTAGTTTGTATGCTAATTTAGGATAACTAACACTTTGATTTGTTAATCCATCGAAGAATTATAAACTGGGCTTGTAATCAAGCACTCGATAATCATTAGTTTAATATGCATAACAAAGTACATCATACCCATAATAACAACTTAATTTTATTTAAACGCTTCATACTAACCTACGAGGATCTGATAGCCTAGTAGCCGCATCCATTTTCATCCATTCTCATTCGCATCACTACATTTACCTAAATCTCATTCACATGACTACATTTACCTAAATCTCACTCGCATCACTCCACTTAACATAGATCTCACTCGCATCACTCCATTTAACCTACTCTATTATTCTATGTATACCATTATTACTTATTGTCTATATTATCTCTATTGTCCTTAATTATCTTCGGTTATTTATCCTTATTAGCTATTTTATTTCTATTATTTATAACCGTCTATTAGTTCTTATTATCTATGTAATTATATGTACTATCATCTATATCTATAATCTATCATTAACTATCTTATTATTTTCTCTATAATAGCCGTATATTTATTATCATAATTTATTTCTGTTATCTCTTATTATCTATATCCTTCTATATACTATTATCTTCCATATTCTTATTCTTAAATTTATTCTTATTATTTATAATCATCTTCTATCATCTATTCTCATTATCCCTTTATGCCGATTATTTCTAACTATTTTCTTTATTCTTATTACCTTTAATCATTCTTATTATTTATTCTCATTATATAATTTATGTCTACTATTAACTTCTTCTTTATTTTTATTATTTAACTTATGTCTATTATTTTCTAACTATCTTCTTTCTTCTTGTTAATCTGTAATTATTCTCATTATTTATTCTCATTATATGTTTATGTCTATTATTAACTTCTTCTTTATTCTTATTAATCATTCTTATATCAGGTATGTGAATAAGTCTTTCCCGTTTTTTTTGAAATTTTGAGCCTTTATTGTGAAAAAATGGTTACAAATGAATTATTGAAAGTATTGGCCATCGCTAGCTACAACTTTTTCCCATCTTTCTGGCAACATACGAATCCCGTTGCGAAAAAATTCGACCGGTTTGGCCTCTATCCAGTCATCCACCCATTTTTTGGCTTCCTCGTAGGAATGGAAGTGCTGGTCAGCCAGGCCATGCGTGATCGATCTGAAGAGATGGTAATCAGACGGAGCAACGTCTGGACTATACGGCGGGTGGGGTAGGACTTCCCATTTGAGCGTTTCTAAGTATGTTTTCACCGGCGGTGCAACATGTGGGCGAGCATTGTCATGTTGCAAAATAACTTTGTCGTGCCTGTCGGAGTATTGTGGCCGTTTTTCTCGCAGTGCGCGGCTCAAACGCATCAATTGTCGTCGATAGACCTCGCCTATGATCCTTTCATTCGGTTTCAGAAGCTCATAGTAAACCACACCTAGCTGGTCCCACCATATACAGAGCATGAGCTTGGCGCCATGAATATTTGGCTTGGCGGTCGATGATGATGCATGGCCGGGTAGTCCCCATGATTTTCTTCGCTTCGGATTATCGTAACGTATCCACTTTTCATCGCCAGTCACGATACAATGCAGAAAACCCTTTCTTTTATGTCGCTGAAGCAGCTGTTCGCAAGTGAAAAAACGCCGTTCGACGTCTCTCAGCTTCAGTTCGTACGGCACCCAATTTCCTTGCTTTTGGATCATTCCCATTGCTTTCAAACGCTTGGAAATGGTTGTTCGGTCAACTCCCAATGCTTCAGCAAGTTCTTCTTGCGTTTGACAAGAATCTTCATCAAGCAAAGTCGCCAATTCTCGATTTTTAAAGATTTGCGGCCGCCCGGAACGCTCCTTGTCTTCCACGTCGAAATCACCGCTTTTGAAGCGTCGAAACCATCCGCGAACACTTGAATCATCGACACAACCTTCTCCATAAGCCTCCTGAAGCAATCGATGCGTCTCGGCAGCAGATTTCTTCAAATTGAACCAATAAAGTGAAACTTCCCGCAAATGACGTCGACTCGGCTCAAATTTCGACATTTTCACGATATCAAAAATTTATGATGCGAAAAAATTTTAACTAATGTGTTAGTATGGAATTGTTGACATATGAATAAGCTTTGATTATGACATATGTAACCATTGAATACTCGCACAGTATTGGTGGCGCCATCTCTTACAAAAAACGGGAAAGACTTATTCACACTCCTAATAATTTATTCGCTTTATCATTTCATCTTTACTTCACTTTATCTTCTATTATTATTTATATATGTTTATCTTTCTTTTAGCACTATTCATTACTACTATACTCATTGTTTTCCTCCTTTTTTTTTGTCCTGTGTTATTTATTATTCCCTTTTTTTCATATTTCCTATCACTATTCATTATCATCACTACTAACATAGTTGTATTATTTTATGTTATCATTATCTAAATTTCTTCTTTATTATTTATCATTTACCTCACTTTGTCCCTTTTATTTATTATCTCTTACTTCTTTTGTGAGTACATCTCACTCTTTGGGGTCGTGCTGTAGGTTATGGCTACTCGCCGTTCCTCTAGCCGACGGTTATGCGCGGCTCGTGGCGCGGGGAGGTAAGGGGAAGGGAGAATGCCGAGCACAAGGCGTGACGGCGCGCGAGAGCGTCTTAAGGTTCTCTTGTCCACGGGATGGCGCGCGTCGTCTTTTTCCTGGACAAGTCGGCGCGGGCGCCTTGTGACACTCCTCACAATATATATAATATTAAATATAGATCTTACCTTGATTTAGGGGGAGCTCATCCTCCTGAAACGATGGAAGGGAGGGTATTCTTGACTAGACTTTCCTCTACTAATAATAAAATATTTATTTAATAATTATTTTTATTTAATATTACTTTTACATGCGGACCGGCGATGTCTTTGTTGGGCGCCAACTGAGACACGGTTCTCAGCGCGAGCTGTACGCAGCTCGTTTTTCGTTCCCGTCGGTCACGCAGCACTGCCTGATCGCGAGCTCCGCACTAGGTAAATAGCCTTGGTAGGCTGTCCAGGGTGGCGGATTCCACGCGGTATGGATTAAACCGATGCTCGCGTCGCGAATGCTCCAAATCGAGCTCACGTGAAACTTATTTACCTATTCGTGATCTCAGGGCGGTTCCCAGTCAATCTCATGAAATCTTGACTTGAGAACGGAACTGAGAAGGAACACTTACCCCACGCTCTCCACTCGCTCCTCACTCCTCGGCGATGGCTCGTACGCCGTGGCAGGCATCTCGGGATGACAATTCCCGGCCTAACTTCTACGTTCTTCAGCTTGCCTCTCGCACAGGCGATAAATGGAGGTCACCGTCACCGCTTGCTGGCCATCGATGGCTTCTGGCGGTTCCGTTTATTGGCTGCTTCGCGCCGAATGATTGCTCCAAGAGAGAGCGGTTGCTCGCTCGGGCTCCAAAAGTGAAGAGAGAGGAAAATTCCTCTAGACCCGACACCGGCTGCAGCCCTCCCGAAACGGCGTAGCGGGGAAGAGTATGTCTTCCCCACCCATCTCCGCTCGGTATAGCTTACGACTCGCGGGTAATGTGGTCAAGTAAGGAAGATACCACATATATTGATATGTTAAATATCTGCTAATTTTGATATAATTGATCTAATCTCGACAGACGTATTGTAACGCATTGCTCGCGTTACAATATATATATATATATATATATATATATATATATATATAGAAGATAAACTGCACCGTATGCGCTCATGCTTTAGCGGTGACAATGCTAGAGCATATTACTAGTGAAGTGAGCAATGAAACACATCAGCGTGTAATCAGAGAAGGTGGAGAAAGGAAAGTAAAATTAAATACTATCACTCTGTCTGGCCAAACTTGAATAGATTAAGGCACTGTGTATAGTCATGCAACCTGACTTATGTACACATATCTGCATACATAACATAGTTTCGAATTTGTTTTGAACATAACTTTATATGCGCCTGCGTATACATAACTAAGGTTATTGTAATACAATATCTCAGTCAATTCACATTGGGCAGAGAGAAAGTGAGAAAGAGATTTTCCCTTCTTCGTTTTTAATATTTGTCGAATTTCATTATCGTTCTGTAGCAAATGCTGTAAATTGACAATCAGAATATATATTTAGATTTCCAAATATATTTGAACATATTACATTAGTATCTTACATGATGTCACAAAATGAAAGAATATTAAAAAAGGATAATTTATAAATTGTACTTATGTGAACTGTTGTGAACTGAATATTTTTATTGGTCTTACAGTCTTTTTACAATAATATACTATATTAATAAAATGACAGTCTCAAAATTTTTAGTGGAGTTCCAAATACATATTCAGATAAGATAGACCTCGTGTCTAATCGTAAACACGTTCTGAAAGCTAACAACAGCATTTGTAATACTTTAGACTTTTCAAGATTATTGTCCTTCTAAGAGTACTGTTTTTAAATCGCTACGCCCCAGTGCGATCTTTTCCTTGGACGCTAGTGATTAGGTACTCGTTCTGATTCTATGACAGCTGGTACATGATAACAACTCTTTAAATAGCTTAACTTCACTTCTAGGTTATAAAAAAATTTCTTAACTGTGAAGTATATAGCTATTATTTCTTTATCAAATATTTCTTATCTAGTCTGCACGTTTGAAAATTTTATATTTAAGAAAGCAAACGGCTTCCAATGGACGTCAAATTATTCTATATCTCGTTATATATCTACTGCAGCAATCATCTGATTTCTTGAATAGATTAGTCCAGTTTTTAACAGTTCATTTTTTTCAGGAATTGATTTAAAATCTGCTACATCGTCATGTATTTTCACGTTTTTTGCCCTAATTTCGTTAAACTTTGCTGGAAAGAGCCGCATCATGTCTCCTAGATCAACGTTAAAGCAAGTAAACGGTGGTCATAACGCTAGTACTGAAGGAATTATCTGAACGCGTAGTATCCAACTTTACACTGTCAAACGACGAACTATACGAGTTGTGTTCAAATAATAAAGTGATTTTCCAAATATCGAGGGCTACGTCCGTTGGCGAAGGTACGATATATGTATACGAGGTGTGTTAAAAAATATTTACTTAATCATCAATATCTATTATAATCCCCCTCCGATATAATACACTTGTACCAACGCTTTTTCCAATCCACGAAACACTTTTGAAACTCGATCTTCGTAATAGCTTTTAGCTCTTTCAGTGATTCGCTTTTAATGTCATGTATGCTTGTAAAACGACGGCCTTTTAATGTTCTCTTTATTTTTGGAAATAGAAAAAAGTCACATAGAGCCATATCTGGTGAATATGGAGGCCGAGACATCGTTAAAGTTTGTTTTTTGTCCAAAAATTCACGAACAAGCAATGAAGTGTGAGCAGGTGCATTATCGTGGTGCAAAAGCGAAGAATTCTTATGCCACAAATCCGGACATTTTTTGCGAATTGCTTCACGCAAATGGCATTGAACTTATAGGTAGTACTCCGTATTGATTGATTGACCTTGTGGCAAAAATTCATGATGCACTAAGTCATTAAAATCGAAGAATAAAGTGGGCATAACCTTCATATTTGACCGCATTGTTGAGCCTTTTTCGGTCTTGGCGATCCAGAATGCCTCGACTGAGACGATTGAGCCTTAATTTTGACATCATATCCGTAAATCCATGTTTCGTCACCTGTTATAACACGTTTTAGTAGTTCTGCATCGTTATTAACTGCATTTAACGACTCCTGAGCAACTTCCATTCGCCGCTGTTTTTGTTCGAAATTCAACAATTTTGTAACAAATTTTGCGGCCACACGTTTCATATCCATGATCAGCGACTTCTCTGACTGTGATTCGCCTATCATTCATAACCATATCTTTCACTTTTTTCACGTTATCATCGGTTGTTGATGTGCTTGGTCATCCGGATCGTTCGTCATCTTCAACGTTTTCGCGGCCATCTTGGTAACGCTTATACCACTCGTAAATCCTTGCTTTATTTATATCAGACTCACCATATGCCTTTGTTAAAATTTTACAAACTCCACTACACTTTATTTCATTTTTTACACAAAATTGAATTTTTTTCATAAACGAAAATCGCCGAGCTCGAAAAAACACGTCTAATGTTAGCGGCTGTCACTTATAAAGTAAGCAATTGATATTTCTGAAAATTTTATCACACTATGGGGGCATGTGTACCAAAAAATAAAAAAATTTTTATACAAGCCGACTTTCCAAATCCGCGAAATTTAAAAATTCTCGTTACATTTTTAACACACCTCATATTCACGGATTTAGCTCTAGAGAATTATTTGTGTGTTTGTGACAGATATACAAAATTATAAGTGTTTCGTGTGCTCGACGATTTTCTATTACTAAAAAAAATGGATCAAAGCGTTTGCATTAAATTTTAGCAAAAATTTAATTGAGTGCTCTAAAACTCTTGAAATGTTGACAGTTGCATACGGTAAGTCTAATTTGAGTAAAAAAAATATGGATACGTTCTACAAGCTGTGCGGAGAAGGCCGAAAGGGTGTCGAAGACGAACCTCGCCCTGGACGTCCTAGTACTTCAACAATAGATGAAAACGTTCAAGCAGTGAAAAATATTGTGTTAAAAAATCATTAAATCACTATAAGAGAATTTTCTCTATAGATTGTCAGATCGGTTACTTCGTGCCATGCTATTTTTCGGATGTTTTAGGCATAAGACATGTGTCAGCGAAATTCGTTCCAAAATTGCTTAATTTTGAACTAAGAACCGTCATGACCATAGCTCAGATGTTGATTGAAGGCAATAATAATGCTAACGTTCTCAATGGTTACATCTGATTATGAATGCTGGGTATATGGTTATGACGTCGAAACTAAAGCCCACTCGTCCTAATGGTTAAGCCCAGAAGAACCAAGACCGTAGAAGGCACGCCAAGTTCGATCAAATGTCAAGGATTTGCTTACTGTCTTCTTTGATTACCGTGGCTTAGTGTATCAGGAATGCTTATTATAAGGCTGTGCAGTCAATAAGAAGTACCACCTTAAAGTTATACGCTGTTTGCAAGAGGTGATACGCGAAAAACCTCCAGAACATTGGAAAAACAATTCCTGGCTTTTGCATCACGATAATGCGTCTGTTCATTTATCATTTCACGTAAGAGATTTTTGTCCAAAACCAACAGCACGGTAATGCCTCAGTCTCTATATTCATCAGATTTGGCAAGCAGTGATTTTTTATTTTCCCAAAACTGAAAAGACCCATGGAAAGATATCGATTTTCAACGACTGAGGAGATAAAAACTGCATTGCTGAAAGATCTCAAGACTATACCAAACATGATTATCAGTAGTATTTTTATGTTTGGAAAAAGTGTTGGCGCAAGTATATTTTATTTACAAATGAATCGATCTGTGGTGGAGAGAAAGGGTGGGGATAGTCATTGTTCGTCCAAGTGTATGTTCGGAAAAGGTATTCTGAATTAATATGCGAAGTTCGGTCCCTTGAACAGCGATAGCAGTCTTCAATCCTGTCGGTCCCATGGGCGGCAATAGCAGTCCTCAATCCTGAAGTGACAGTGCTAAAACTGATGCACCTCACCAATTCACACTTTGCGGTGGCGGAAGTGAGGGTGCGCAGTTTGTCGATGTATGTGGTCAGTGGATACTATCAGCTGAGCCATGAAATAGGGATGTGCCTTATGCAGCTCAAGAACTTTGGGGAAGGATAGTGCTAATTGGTGTTGATTTGAATGCCAGATCTCCCCGGTGGGTAACTGATCGCTCCGACCGCCAAGGTGAGGAATTGGACAATTTTATAGCACAGTGGAATCTCAAGATCGCCAATGTGCCAGGCATTATCGTTACCGTCTCCAATGAAGTTAGAGAAGGAAATTTGGACGTAACTCTTATCTACACAAATCTCGAGAAACTCATTACAGGATGGGCTGTCAGAGAGGAATAGACCTCGAGTGATCATAGGACGATCACGTTCCACCTTAATGTATCAGGTATACATGCAAGTACAGGTGTTGCAAATCAGGGACAGAAGCTAAAACGATACTCCACACAAAAGGTGAACTGGAATACCTTCTACGCTATACTCGACGATGAATGGGACCAGGTCCCTAAAGAAATTCGCGGCTCCAAAATGGAGATAATCGAGTGAGTTTGCTCATTAACAGCCACTTTGAGGAAATCGTATAATTCTGCCATTTCAAGGATTAGCCTAGCTACTAGGAGTGTTTCCTGGTGGAATCCTGAACTAGGTAGGATGAAAAGGGCGACAAATCGAGCCCGTCGAGTATTCCAGATAGAACGTGATCCCGTTATACGGGAGCTCGGTTCAGTGAATTGTTTCCGAAGATTTTCGGATGGAAAGAGTTGCAGACAAATTTATCCCTCGCCTTCTTATAGGCGAGCAAAGGGAGCAATGAATTCAAACATGTTTGGAGCTTCTAAATCAGCTCGAAAAACATCCCGATAAATAAATTTCAAAACGTTTTCAACAATGTCAAGGGACAATACTTTGAAGGCGATACAAATTTGGTTTAATAATATTAATATACAAAGAAGTTATGATGAATCTCCCGTTTTTGTCTTCCCCCTCATATCTATTCATATAGAGCTTGTTTCTAGAAAATATTTAATAAAATATAAACTTCTTAATAAGAATATTTCTTCTCGCGCTACAATGGTCTTATCTGATCTAATAAATTTAGTGTCTTCTATTTCCATTGACAAGATTATTAAGCTTATTACTGACGTTTGATTAATTAAATTATTTGAATAATTAAAATTGTTAATTCTATTAATTCAAGTTATTTTAAGTTTAAAAAGGAGAATTAAAAATTTGTACAACTGAAAACATCAAATTCCTTTTCTTAATGCATGAATAGAAGTATACAAATATTATTGTTATAGATTATATACTTTTAGATTGTTCTATATAACTGATACGATATTTTAATATTTCTTCTTTTCTTGAAAAAGACAATTACAATTATATAATTTTAGTGAACTATTGTATAGGTTTGCATATCTATTTTTTAGATAAAGGAGTACCATATGTTACTTTAAATTTCAGTATATAATTATTCACTTTAGTGTAAGCATATCATATTACACTACTAGGGCCAAAAATGCGACTTTTGTTCATGAATGGTTAATGATAGCAAGCATCTGTGAGCAATGGTCATACATTTCGTCCGCCTGGAGTATATGATTTTTCCTATGTCTACATCAAATATTCGTTATTTGTTTGTTATTTAATAAATATAAATTGAGAGATGGAAAGGTAAAGAATAATTGAATTTTGAAAAATTATATTAAATTGATGATACTGAAAGAAAATAACTTACTGGATAATTTTAATTTAGTACTGCATTACTTATAAGCTTGATATTGTGATATTTACAAATTGATTTAGTTTTATTGTAAGTTTACATATATGTTTACGATGTATAAATAAATTCTACAAAAATGTATTCAAAAATAACTAGACAATTATTCAATGCTTAGCACATTAAGTCTTGAATGGACAAATTTTCCCTAAAGTTTTCAAAACTTATATATTATATGATGTCACGAGGCCGTATCCGAAATGCGGCACGTAAGCCGCGGCGCGTGCATGTAAACACCGCGCAACCTCGACGCGGCGACAGGCCACGCGAGAAGAGCGGAGAGAGAGGGGAGCGAAGATTCGTCGCGGAGAAGTGCGAAGTATAGTTAGTTCGTCTCGTCCTACGCATAAGGGAATTACGTGCGTCCCGGCCTCGTGCAAAGTAATTTTTGTACACGCGGCTCGGGCGATTCTCGGACGAAAAAGACAAAGGGAGAAGAAGGAAGAAACGTCGTAACGAGTTCGCGGAAGAGAGTAGTGCGCGAAATCTGGTGGAGTGTCTGCGGGAGCCGACGACTGGTGATGTCGCCGGAATCGAGAAGGAGGCCCTTCAACCCCCGCCGAGACAACCAGCACCTGCCGCGCGTCCCAGCGCAACGCGCTCGTCCACGCATTCGTGTAGAGACTGTATAGACTGTGTAGACGGATCGCTGCCGTCTGCTGCTCGGGAGTGTTCGTATCTACCGCCCTACGCCTACGTCCGTACTCCTGGGGGACGCTCCGCTGTAAGCACGAGAAGGTTGGTCCACGCGAGAGCGCCCTTGCGGGGCAACCCGCTAGCGAGCGAACGGGTATGTGTGTGAGAGGGAGCGAGAGCAAGAAACAGTGTGCACGCGTATTGCGGTCTGGATGATATCTTAACTTGTGATTCGGTGTAGTCTGCCGCGCTGAAAATAAATGTTGTAACTATTAAGCACGTTCCCGTTTTCTTTGCTCTTCCTCACAGTCTTCCTCTAGCTGCTCTGTTTTTCCCCGCATCGTGTCAATCCCGCGCGTAGGATCCACCCGCCTCCGCGAGCACGGCGAAGTTCTTCCGCCGTGCGATCTGAGCTGGCCGCGGACCTCCTTGGGGAAGGAGCCGCCTTGCTGCGGACGTGGTGCTCGTTGCCAGAGCACCGCGCACGAGACACGTAAGTAGACTCGCACATTCGTGAGTCAAACTTTGTAACGGGCCGGCGCGTCGTGGCGCGCCGAGACTGCACCGCTGACAGGCGTTTATTCTCCGGACGGTGACAAGAGGGAGCATCGTGGATTGCGCGCGGACCGTACGGAGGCGGTCGCGCGTAGATATTCGAGCTTGAGTTCTATTAATCGAACCCACACCGATACAATGAAAATGAATTGTATAAAGTATATGAATAAGTGGATTCGATGTAAAATTTGATAAACTTCGAGAAGTTTAAAGTTTTTTAGTTCGGAAATCACAGAAAGATGGTAAGAAAGAAAGAAAGAAACTATTGGTCTTCCAACTTTTTGCTTGAATGCCCTGCAATAGCTAAGGCAATCAGTCACAGCAAATTTCTCAAGATGAAAACTAAAGTAAAACTTTCCAAACCTCAAGATAAAAAACCGATGACCAAGCTTGGAGAGTTCGGAAAGTTCTGAAAATTTTTAATAAAAAGGTCTTGCAATTTGGCTTCTTCTCTACTGCTCTATCTGTCTATGAAATGATCGTAAAATTTCATGGAAGAACCATGTTGCTCCAGTTTATGAAAGTCATACCTGAGCGATTTTGAATAAAAATGTGGGGACTTTGTAATTGCGAAGGGATCTGTTCTGGTGTAATATTTATTGCCGTAAAGGTACGAATATTTATTCAGCTGATAAAAAACTAATAAAATTCTCTAAATATGCCTTACAAAGTCGCGTGGTTATGATGGTAGTTTAAAAACTACTTACTACTGTTTCTCCAAAGAAAATACTTCAATATCATTTATATTTTGATAGTTTTTTCTAGCCCTAATTTACTGATTCATTAGCGATCGATTGGCTGGATAGTTATGGTCACTGTAAGAAGAAACAGAGTAAATATTGACAATGAATTGGATAAAAAAACAGAATGAGGTATAATTTCTGTCAAGCATGAAGACTGTGATGGATTCAAAGCCTGTTTCTCTACTTTACTCAAACGCAGCAGGCGTTGATCCATTATCAACTGCTAAAAGATATTCAGATGAATTTAAAAGGAAAAGTGATTTATCTTTTCCCAGAGCATAGACTTTACAATAAGTACATGAGCGGTGTCGATCTACATGATGGACATTGTAGTAATTGGATTCCATGCATAATTTCTTCTGTATAAAAACCAATTTATTCTCGATTTATTATCAATAAACTTTAAATTACCATTAAATTACCAATAAATTTATTACTAATTGAACTTTATTACCAATAAATTATCTGCAAAGAAATAGAAACATCATATATTAATTGTTTAAAGTTTCAGAATTATTTACGAAGGCGTGCGCGGAGGCAAGAAAGTGAAAGAGAGAGAGCGAGAGAGATAAAAGGGACTGCTACTCACAGCCGATTCGATGATTCATCTGATGTTGTTCTTATACGACTACCCAAGAGGGTGACAGTGACAGATCTTGAAGGCGGAGTAGGTGGCTCGCGAGGCCGCTGTAAGTGGCGGTGCTGTAGCGTGCCTCATGGCGAGGCGACTGATCCACTCTAGACGCGGCGACGATACCGTAGGAATCCGTGCACCAACAGCAGGCACGAACTGCGGTGTTTCAGCCGTAGCCTGCAGGCGTCGAGCCACCGCACTTTTGCATAACCTGAACAACCGATTGATGTTCCCTTGTAGGCTCTGGGCCTCCGTGGCGGTGTTGGACCGGAAGGCTTCGAGGGCTGTTGATGGGCCAAGATTTGGGCCCAAATACGACGGAGGGATAGGTCCCGCTGACGCGCTGAGGGTGGACTTTTCTTGGGGACCTGCTGTTCGCCTCACCAGAAGTATATAGTTTCCCGTAGGGTCACGATTCGTGTCCTACGCGCTTTTCGTGGTCTACGCGGCGTGATACCTACAGTCGATCTAATCGCACTAACCGCGTTTAGCGGGTTTATCGTTCCGTACCTTCATACCGGGGTTACAATCAGGTGCATGGTCGGGTCGCCATACATTCATCTTCTCTCGACACTACAATCAGACGCT
The DNA here is from genome assembly GCA_018907035.1 of Sycobia sp. Sy_11. Classification (NCBI taxonomy): domain Eukaryota; kingdom Metazoa; phylum Arthropoda; class Insecta; order Hymenoptera; family Epichrysomallidae; genus Sycobia; species Sycobia sp. Sy_11. Next base: position 1,101,261 of record JACCIC010000154.1, on the reverse strand, counting down.
TCGAGGTGCTAGCCCCGCTGTCGTCTTCGGGTTTGTTGTCCTGGTTATAGGGCTTTAGATCAGTGATTATGATGATGATTGTCAGCATCTCTTTCAATAGAATCGGCCAAAAGAGAGACATTTGTATCGAGTTTTGCCATTATCGTAAAAGGCCTGTCGAATTTCGGGGCTAATTTTGTACTGACTTCTTATGTATCGTATCAGAGTATGCGATTACGCCGCCATACGCTATCACTAATCGCGTAATGGACGTTATGATGCCTCGCGTTATAATAACGATCTTGTCCGTGCTGCAGGTTTTTCGCAACCTTTATGCAGAGATCGGATAGCTTCTCCATACGCTCTTTTCAATTGTTGCAGAGCAGCCTCTTCTTTTGCTAAATTTGAGCGCTGCCCTTCATAGCCACGATATGTGTGAGTGGGTGAGGAGTGACAGTGCATGGTCAGGAAGACCGGTTTTACGAAGTCAGACAGTTAAGTAATGCGACCGATTTTATTTCTTGGCCTGTGGTAACACTACAAACCTGTAACTCCGTCACTGTAATAGTAGATCCCTACTCTCTAGATTGAGAACTTTAGGGCCCTTGTATGATCATTTCTTCGTCCCTGTTTAGTATTTTTTAATAACGCGCGAGTAGTGCATGTCACGAAAATTGAACAGAGAAATTTTGTGTGCAACTCGGCCAAACTGCAACAGAAACTTATAACAAAGCGCTTAAACCATATGGTGGTGATGCCATGAGTCATAGTTAGGTTCTTCGGTGGTCTGCCGATTTTAAAAAAGGTTGTGAGATTGTCAAAGACTAGGGACGGAGTGGAAGGTCAATTCAAGTGTGAACCGACGAGAATGCACAGCATTTCCACGCCTTCGTTCGTCAAGACCGGCAACTAACCATCCGAATGTTGGCCGACGAGTTGAATATTAACCGGGAAACAGTTAGAAAGATTTTAACCGAAGATTTCACCATGAAAATGCTGTGCGCGAAGATGGTACCGAAGAACCTTTCAGATGAGCAAAAAATGAATATTGCTCAAGATTGTCTCGAGCAGGTTGAAAGTGATCCTATTCTTCTCGTTCGAGTTATTATTGATGATGAAAGTTAGTTCTTTCAATACGAGCCTGAAACTAAACGACAAAGCCAACAGTATATGTCCCCTGAAGCGCCAAGTTCAAAGAAGGCGAGAATGAGTAAGTCCAAAGGGAAAACCATATTCATTTGCTTCTTCGACAGCAAAGGCGTATTTACAAAGAGTTTATACTATCTGGACAAACCGCAAATCAAGTATTCTACCGCAATGTGCTTTAAAAATTACGAAAAAGGGTGTTTAGAGTGCATCCGGCGATGGCGAAGACTTGGGTTCTACATCACGACAATGCTTCCTGTCGCAGTGCGTTCAGTGTCTGGCATCTAAAGGCATTATAACGTTACCACAATTGCCCTATACACCAGCGATGTTACCCTATGACCTTTTTCCTATACTCCCATTTAAACAAAATTTTCAAAAATCGAGATTTTCACTCCGTTGAAGACATCCAAGAATCTGTGACGAGGGTACTCGGAGAGGTTCCACAAGAAGTGTTCCAGAATTGTTACGAAAACTGGAAATCTCACTGAAATAAGTGTATAGATGCGGGAGGGTCTACTTGTAAGGGGGTCGCAACGATGTATCTTAATTTTTAACTATACTTTTTTGAATTTTATCGCATTACTAAATTGTCTGACCAGAGGAGACTTGTACGGCCGTATTGTACGCAAACATCAGCTAGGCGAAGTACGCATCCCAGGTGTGTTGCTCCTCCTCAATGAAGACGTTATAGCAGTCGTAACAGTCCGATTGACTCACGATCGGATTGACTTGAGCATGGCAAAGGGGTATCGTTGAATGACCTAACTTATACTCCAAAAATAATTTATTTATCCGATGGGAAAACTTCGGGCGTACCAAAACGCAAAAATACGGGATCTTTCAACTCCGCCCGAATTATTTGCACATTCGCCTTTCGGATGGTGATACATTCTACTGAGCAAGTGAGTAGATTTATGAAGACAAATAGATACTCAAATCTTCGGGTAGATTCGAAGAATCAGTAAGCCATCTGATGCAAGCTACTGTACCTTAGATTGCTGGTACATCATTATGCAGCGAGGGCCAATAGTATGATCGTACCATACGGTTATACGTCTTATGGCGTCCGAAATGGTCGGCTATGGGCTCTTCATGACATCAACAAAAAACGATAGCTGCAAGCCGATTTACCCTATTGCTGTCCGAGCAGCTCCTGCTTTGAGTAGTGCATGAATGCAGAATTCATCTATGCCCACCTGTATCTACCATCGAGAATATCGATTAGGGTCTACATCTGTGGTCGACTCTGCAGAAGCACGCCTGTGAACTTCCCCTTTTTTAAACAAGAGTGGCCAAATTATTATCCAGCGTCCTTGCAGTTGAATACTGATTATCAGAGGTCTCACAACGCGCAGGGACGAGTTCAACCGATTTACGCTGGTAATCTTCTCCCGTGGAACTAATTGTTGTATTTCGGGGTGTAGCTTCCAATATATGAGGGCGAGCTGCTTGTCATCTGACCATCGTTCTTCGAACCTATTCAGAATCATCAACAAGCAGAACACATAGTCACATATTGGCTCGCGTGTGGCCTGTGTACATCGTTGTGTTTCACCGATCAGTTCAGCTTAGAAGCGTCTGTCGACGCCGCAACAGCTACCTGCTGCCTTGCAGAAATCTTTCCAAATTTCGAAATTTTCAATATACAAATAAAAGAAAACACACAAAAAATTTGATTTTTGGATGTTCCAGAAAAAAAATTCACAAAAAATAAATTTGCGTCAGTCGTCATTTGTAGGTACACCCCTGCGTATCTATAGCGGAGAGTCGCGATGGTTGGTGTGTGTGTGTATTCGCAGCGCTCTGAATTCACACATTTTTATCTTTGCCGTACGACCACTGTACAATTTTATGTACAGTGATATCATATTTATCACGTGTAACTATTCTGCCACTTTATAATATTTATGGTACTTATCAATTTATAGTATTTATAATTGTTTATTCATTAATTGTATATATTATTCCTCATATTTATCTTACTTAGCTACTACTATTCATAAATTAATAAATATTTTTATCGGCCTTACAGTCCAATTAAATAAATTAAAATTAATACATAATAATATCAATATATATTTATATCAATATTAATATATATCAATATATAATTAATTGAAAATGATGTCAGTCAGACTGTCCTTGTTTAAAATCAATTTAAAATGATTCATATGTATTAATATTAAGATAAACATATATTAACCTTATAATATATAGTATTTAATATTATTAATAATTCTATTGGACTATAAGACCAATAGAAATACTAAATAATATTAATACTGAATTAATATGAACAACTAATTTTAATTATAAAAAAATATATTTAAATGTATTAACTGATTTCATTGATTTTTTGCATTAAATGAAATCATTAATTGTCTGAAAACTATTTATTTAAATTGGCTAAATCGAATTCTTTTTCTTAAATTGTTTGTTAAATATAAAAATATTTAAAAAATTACTCATCCGATGGATCCAAGATTTTCGGTTCTCCGGATAGTATACTTATAAAGAGGCTCTTATAATTTAAGAGAAGCGGCACGTTTAGATAAAAGGGCCACGAGAGCGAGTGAGAGAGAGAGAGAGAGAAGAAAGAGCGTCTGTGTTGTGTATGTACGGACACGCGCGCGAGCGATACACACACACACACACACACACACACACACACACACACACACACACACACACACACACACACACACACAGGATGGGCCATTTGAATCTATTTATTTTAATCACCCGAATTTCTTCGTTCCTAAGAGGTGAAACGAAAAAATGGTTGTTCATGCCAAAGGGGGTCAAATAATGGTCACCTTGAATTTGACCCTGAAATCCATTTTCAAGGTTATTTTATGGTCAAAGTGTTTTTATAAATGGGAAACCCTATTTTTGATACTGGATTCGGAAAGAGCGGGAAATTCCACGTCCGAAACGGTATATCAAAATTTTTTTATTACCCTTAAAAGGTTATTTCAATGTCAAATTCCAGCAAAACCCGTGTTTTCAAGACTATCTAGAGGTTAGGGTGTTCTTTTCAATGAGAACCCTTTTTTTGACACTGGATTTAGAAAGAGCAGGAAATTTCACGTCAGAAACAGTAAATAAAAATTTTTATGACACTTAAAAGGTCATTTTAAGGTCAAATGTTAAAAAATCCTGTGGTTGCTATTTGATTGTGTTTTCTGATAGAATAGTTGTCGTTAATGTACTTTCATGAGCAATGTTCAACCCCAATGTGACAAATACCTTGAAAAATTGATCTTGAACAGGTTGTCCTTACTTTTAGCGTTACCTAGAAACAACGACGTGGATATAGTAAGTTCCATTTACAATGCCACACCATCCCATAAGGCTCCAATGATGCTGATGGTCTACAATTCTATACCAGTGACAATTCTCATTGACCAATAATGACAATTGTGTCTATTTAAATGTCCATCGATATAAAATTTACGGGCATTGCCACAATCGAATTTGTAGGAATAATGCAAATCTAGAATTTTTTTCACTATTCCAAAAATTTGAGATACTCTAATCTTTTACCATTCATGAGAAGTTTTTTATTTGGAAAAAATTATTTTGAAATATATTTTCTTGTTTTTTAGATAAAGTGTTTAAGATGTTCTTACGATATGTACAAATAATTGTGTATTTCGTTAATTTGGTTTACTGCTTTCCCCAATAAATTTTTTTTTTGAATAGCATAAAAAAGAACACAATATCTGTATACTAGTTCTCCTACAAAAAAACATTACTATAGCTTATCTTTTGCTTTGAAAATGGCTGACTACGCACCCAATGAGATTGTTGATATGATAATGATTTTAGGAGTATGCAATAATAATTATCGTGCTGCAGCGACACTGTACGCTGAACGTTTTCCAAATAGAAGACATCCTACTAATGTGACAATACAAAGTGTAACTGCTAGAGCTCGTCAAGGACACCTTGTTCGCCAACGCAGGCGTCGCGAGTACAATGAAGATGATGCACGTGTCATAACGATTCTTGCAGTTATTCATCTTAATCCTCATATCAGCAGTCGTCAAATTGAAAGGGAAGTCGGTATTCCAAAGAGAATATGTCTGAGAATTTTAAATCGGCTTAATTACCATGTTTACCATATCACGCTCGTACAGGAATTGAGAATAAATCACATGCAAATGAGGATTGAATTTTCCCAATGGGCTTTACGGACTATAGAAAATGATACCAATTTTTTCAACTATGTCCTTTTCGCTGATGAAGCAAAATTTTATACCAATGGACATTTAAATAGGCACAATTGTCATTATTGGTCAACTGAGAATTGTCACTGAACACTGTACGCCATTTTCAACGGCGCTTAACTTTGTACCTATAAGCAAATGGAGGTAACTTTGAACATTTGCTTCGTGGTTAACATAGTGAGAGGCAAAGGGACTCACTTCAATCAAGCACCCCATCGTGAAAGGCAAGGGGACTCACGTTAAGCAAGCACCCCGAAGGAATCAGAACTTACTACGTTCACGTCGTTGTTTCAGGGTAACGCTAAAAGAAAGGACAACCTGTTCAAGATCAATTTTTCAAGGTATTTGTCACATTGGGGTTGAACATTGCTCATGAAAGTACATTAACGACAACTATTCTATCAGAAAACACAATCAAATAGCAACCACAGGATTTTTTAACATTGACCTTAAAATGACCTTTTAAGTGTCATAAAAATTTTTATTTACTGTTTCTGACGTGAAATTTCCCGCTCTTTCTAAATCCAGTGTCAAAAAAAGGGTTCTCATTGAAAAGAACACCCTAACCTCTAGATAGTCTTGAAAACACGGGTTTTGCTGGAATTTGACATTGAAATAACATTTTAAGGGTAATAAAAAAATTTTGATATACCGTTTCGGACGTGGAATTTCCCGCTCTTTCCGAATCCAGTATCAAAAATAGGGGTTCCCATTTAAAAAAACACTTTGACCATAAAATAACCTTGAAAATGGATTTCAGGGTCAAATTCAAGGTGACCATTATTTGACCCCCTTTGGCAAGAACAACCATTTTTTCGTTTCACCTCTTAGGAACGAAGAAATTCGGGTGTATAGATTAAAATGGTCTACCCTGTATATAAGTAAAATATATAAATATAATTATTCTTCTTTATTGATGTTAAATTATTCTATATGTTAATATAACGGTAAATATGTTGCGTCTCCGAGGTTTTGAGCTCAGCTGAGGGCAGAGTTTAGTTCGTGTTTCGACATTAAATAGGAAGGTTACAAACCTAAACCTTAACTCGTAACTGAATTGAATTTATATTATTCGCAAAGGCTCTAACAGGACACATCTAAAATACAGGATACAAGATACAGGAATGCAGAAACTGGAAACATTTATCGTCGGAAGCTGCGATTTTACTAAACACTGTCGATAGATTTTTACATGCCAATCTACAGAATTGCAGAACACCGAAAGAATTGTGGGATAAATTAAAAGTTTTGTATAGTTCAATGAGCCATAATGCTAGAGTTGAAACGCTTTGTACCAATTTTTTATTTTTCGAATTAAAAATGGTGAATCTTATGCCTTGCAGTTGGAGCGTTTTAAGAGCATCTGTAGAAAACTTTCAGATCTAGGTGAAAGTTAAATAGATGCAACAATAGTTATTTAACTTTTAAACGGATTGCCGCCAAATTTTGTAATAACCGCCAAAAATTCGCATAACATGTAAGTGTTCTCCAAAATCAAGCAAATGAAAAATAATTTAAGCGTACGATAATGAGGATAAACGCCTCTAAGAATCAGAAAATGAAACAGAAATGTTGGCTCTACAGTTGGCAACATTAAATGTACAACTAAATAGCAAGTAGTACGAAGCACCGAAATCCCAATATAAAAAAACAAAAGGTAAGAAAAATTTTCAGGATTTGAAGAAACGCACAAAAAGTGCTATTTGGAAGAAAAACGGGTATTGAGCGCGCGAGTGTCCGAACAAGAGAAATAGTGATACAAGACAGCGTCTTCATATGTAGCATAGACTAATATTAGTGATGTAAGTGCATTGTATGCAAAAACAAAAGATAGCGATGAAAGTATTTGTTATCTGATTCAGGTGCAAGCATGCATATGTTCCTTAATAATGAATTTTTTACGTCGCTTAATCCCATCTGATAGCAGCAGGAATAAGGACGATTATATGCACTCCTCATCGATCAATAAGGAGTACTATTTTCCCGTTTTGAGGCGTCTACATAAGGCAATTCGTCTTAAATGACCAGATAGGTGGGCGGACAATTCATGGTATTTTCACCAAGATAATGCGCCGGCACATACCAGCATGATCGTGTCTGATTTTTTGGTCAAACACGAAATATAAGTCTTTGCACAGCCACCGTATTCGCTAGTTTTGGCTCTCTGTGACTTTTTCCTCTTTCGGAAACTCAAAACTCCGCATCGAGAAACGTACCGTGAGTCCATAGTCAATATCGCCAGAGAAACATTTTGCGTCGGAAACAAACAGCTGTTAATGTGACACCACTCTCACAACTTATGGATATCTTTTGATTTTTGTAAATTTTATTTTCTCTTACGTGGGAAAATCTCTCTCTCTCTCTCTCTCTCTCTCTCTCTCTCTCTCTCTCTCTCTCTCTCTCTCTCTGTCCCATATTTCTCTTATAAATGGTTGTATGTCAAATCATACTAAATATAATTTCTGACAATAAATTATGTTTTTGGTTTGACACGTTTATTATCTTCAAAAGTAACATCAAATGGCTTAAAAAATATATATTCCCAGACTTTTATTTTGCTTTAATTTCAGTTGGCAACACTACTAAAATATTTATGGTATTTAATTTAAAATACGGAAATATACGCAATATATGTATATATATATATATATATATATATATATATATATATATATATTTTAAATACGACTTCTACGGGGAAATATTTTTTTTTTACGGGCGGTGGAATACAATATCCCGATGTTTCAGGACAATTTCTACGGGGAGTATTGTATTTAGTTGGTAGAAAACGATGATAAGGTATGTAGGGACGACTTTTAAAGAAAGGAAGTTGCGTGTTGCGATGGTAGAATATGATGTCCAGGATTTTGAAACGACTTCTACGGGGAGTATTGTGTTTAGTCAGTAGGAAACGATGTCTAGCTTTCTCGGGACATCCACTACGCATACTTTCATATCGGACGATAAAATACGAAGTCCACGTGTCTTTGGACAATTTCTACGGGGAATATTGTATTTAGTTGGTAGAAAACGATAACCAGATATGTAGAGACAACTTCTACGGAGAGTTTCGTGTTTGGACGGTAGAATACGATGTCCAAGTGTCTCGCGGTGTTTTCTACAGGAAGTTGCGTGTTCAAACGATAGAAGACGATTCAGGTATGACGGAACAACTTGTATGGAGAGATTCGTAATCTATCATTTGAACACCCCAACTCCCAGTCGAAGTCGTCCCGGGATACTTGGACATCGTTTTCTATTTCCACAACACAAAACTTTCTATAACAATCGTTCTGAGACATATTTTATCGTCTGAACATGATACACTTTATAGAAGACGTCTCGAGACGCTTTGAAATCTTTTTCAACCACTCGAACTCGAAAATACAAATTTTCCCGTAGAAACCATAAGTGCTATGCATATATTTTTTAGAAAATGGTCTGTAATATATCATATTTTTGGACTGGACGCTACATTGATACAGCTTTCAATAAGGAAGCGATGACAAGTAAATTAAGGTAAATTACTCACTGTAATATAGATTTTTATATATAGAGTACTTTTTATTTAGATATTATTGAACTGTTTGAGGATTCGTTTAAATTATTATCTCGGGCGAAGCCGAGATTCATCCGAAGACGAGGGATGCTAGTATATATAAATATACATATATATATATATATATATATATATATATATATATATATATATATACATATATATATATATACATATATATATATATATATATATATATATATATATATACATATATATATATATATATTGGAACCGGTCAAATTGTCGGTCCTCGGTGAAAACCGAGTGCTCGCGCGTGATAGCGAATATGCGCCAAGCGCGAGCCGCGAGGAAAGGAGGAAACGCGAAGAGACGAAGTTCTTCCCTGTCCAGCTACCGAAGGACGAGGTCGAAAAGAGAGAGCGTCATCGAAACTATCACCTCCATCTCGAGCTCGATTTTCCACCGGTGCTCGCCAGCTTGCCAGTGATTAGGCCAATTCACCTCGCTATCCCAGTGATATTTCGGAGCTACCCGATCGTTGCACGATCGCCCCCGTACCACGAGAAAAAGTGGAGAAGGAAGGAAGGAAGGAAAGAAGAAAGAGAGAAGCATCCAGGCAAGAAGTTCGGAACGAGAGGAAGCGACAGCGGACCTCGATCCCGGCAAGCACCGTTGTGTATTTATTATAATTAAAAAAGTGCGCGTCTCCGCGACTAAGTGCGCCATGTTTGTACGGCCGCTCTGCGTCCCCGGGAGTAAGATTGTACGCGTCGCGTCTTTCCCCCGTTTTACTTCCTGACGCTGATATTTCCCCGCGCCCGCAGAATCCGCCCCCGAACTAGTATGTCGTCGCCGCACGCTGTAATAATTTATATTAGTTATCGTTGTTATAATATGAATGAATGAATAAATGATTGTTAGATTTACAAGTTTGCATCGTGTTCATTTTCCCGAATCCCGTTCCCGTATTCGCTCGTTTCAGATCCAGCGCAGCCGGCACGCTGCTAGTGAATAGCACGTAAGTACTCGATAACCTGTGCGTAAGTACACGGTTACAATATATATATATATATATATATATATATATATATATATATAGATGTGTGCGTGAGTGTGTGTGTAGGTTTTTTTGTCAAGTAACTACCTTTTTTGCCATCATTATTTTTAATTTACAAAAAAATTGCCTTTTATAAAAATGTTGTTTCTATATTAGGTCAATAGTTATTAAATATGAAAGATGCAGCACGCGAAAGTTTTTGCTCGAAATCCTTCGCAAGCCGATAGAGGGAAGCTTTTTCCTTGATGTATTGTCAACAATGATTCAGATATCGTTCATCTTTTGAAAGAGAATCACGTTAAACGCCATGAGTGCTAAGTACGCGTCGCTTTGCGAGGCTGAGTTCCTTTGCATCCACCTGAAAGGTCCCAAAATATGGCAATCAGTGGCTGCTAAATATATGAGAAAGTCAAAAGTATTTGTACAAAAGCGTGTACAGCTATATAAAACGACTAAGAAAGGCGATGATTTACCAACACATGGCTCGATAGAAATAGTGAACAAAAAAAATGAAGAAAGAATAGTGAATCTGTTTTCGCGGAATTCTACTTTAACACTGCGGCAAGGACAAACAAAATTAATGGTAAAAGGTTTAGATATATACTACGAAACTATCCGAACCCATCTTCGTAGTCATAGCCTGAAATGGCGCGACACAATGAAGAAGCCTCTGTTATCTGCACAACGTGTGACAAAACGACTCGCTTGGGTGCATGAGAATGTTGATAGAGATTTCGAGTATGTCATTTTTACTGATGAGGCAAGCCTGGTCAACTTCTATCAATAGGCTTGTTCATCAGAACGTAAAACACGGAATAAAGGTGCATCTTTGAGGTTGCTTCTCAAAGTAGGAATTCGGCACCTTGTCCTCTTTATTGACAACCGAAATGCCGAGAAAATGATAAAAATCTATACAAAGGATTCAATACCATCTGCCAAACAATATTTCATCAGAAAAAATGAAAATTGGATTCTGCAGGAGGAATACGATCCTAAACATCGTAGCAAGCTCTGTACTGAGTGGAAGACTCAATCTGGCATCCTTACATTGGATTAGCCGTCGCAGTCGCATCATCGTTTGTAATGTGTACAATACATATATAAATATGAAAGTTTCATCAAATAAATTTTTGTACAAATTCACACGACCACGCTCTTACTTGACATAATGTATTATATGACGGTTTATATATGTTTATAGATTAAGTTTATAAGTGGGATGATTAAAAAGATTTTTGGATTCTCAAAATTGGTTCAGCCTATCACTTTCAGTCGCAGCAAAGTTGATTTTCCCGTTTCTTGGAGATTGAGAACTATAGTGTGGGTCCCGCCTCCAGACGCTGGATAACTTGAATGCGAAAATATTTAATAACATTTGATCGAAAAAAGATAATATCTTTTTTCAAAATGGATTTTTTTGATGAAAGAATACAGAACACAATAATATTTATTATAATGGATTTCAATTTAGTGCGCGCATTTTACATTTATTTAACAATTTAATTGCTTATATGTTTAAATTTTTAACGAAGCATTTTTTTAAAATTCGGTTTGTATGATTGGGTAACAAAGTATATAAATGAACAAAGTTCGGCAAAGATACGATTAATTAATTTTTTCAAAATTCATGTGTGGGTATTTTCGAAATAAATTGTTTCATGAAAATCCTAAAACAGGCTTTCTTTAATTTTATATTGGAAAGCTGTAAAAAATTCAGACGATTTTAATGTATGTAAGTGATATAATAATTACTGTTATAGAATTCCGCATACAGAGTTTTCTAAGGCGATATTTTAACCGCGGTGCATTATACAAAATTAACTTGAAATAACAACATTTCTTGATTTCAATACATGTATTGGATAGTTAACACATTAAAACCGTATATAGAAACTGTACGTAAAAATATTGTAAATTTTGAAAATCTATAGAAGAAGAAAACTGTGACAACACAAGCAAATGAGTATAAACAAAACTGTATACGTCGCCAAAATGTACGATAGAATTTCTTTCGACAACGTTAAAGTTGAAAGTATTAAATTAAATGTCTCCTTTCAAACATTTCATATCAAGATCTTGATAACAATAAACATTACTGAAGTGATCTTCTTTGTTTCGTAATGTAACTGGACTTACCGATAAAAACTTGGAATATTCAAGAAATTATGTATTGATATAAGTAAGAATTCTAAAGACATTGGTGTTGTAATAGATTTAATTTTCTTTGTTAAATAAAGTTTTTACGATGATAAAAATATATTAAATTATTCAATTCCTTTTCACAAACATTCGTAAATGTTCAATCTACAATTAATTAATCTTATTTCATTCGATGGACTGAGAAGTATAGTTTATTTTGCGTACTGTTCTATAAAAGATACTATTCCTCAATATTTTTTAGTCATTTAAATTACCATAGACTTTTCAAATATGGGCCCGCTAGTACTTTTCAACATGATTTTTAAATTATATTTCCACAGTAATGCATTCCCATGTTATGAATAACTGAGTGCATAGACACATTATTAATAAACATCTTTTTTATTGAGTAATCATAAGTAATAATCTCGAAATTTACATGAATTGATTCTCATCCATATTTACATATAATTGACTAAGTAAAAATTTATTTTAATACTTTCTTTTGTTTAATTTAAAAATAATTGAATATAATTCTGAAATATAATTTTATTATTATCTTAGGCTAATACTATTTTTTAAGGATCAAGAATATTTAGGTGTGACTGTGAAGTCTATTTAGAAAAATAATATTTATATAAATACAATACATTATAGAAAAGAGCTTTTAAATCATTAGAATGTTCAGTACACCATGCCTGCCTTATTTTATACTTTTGTATAAAGTATTTTTAAAGAGCTATATATAGACATACAATAGCAGCTGACCTCGTCGAGCGGCGTGACGAACAGTTCAGGTATACCCGTATAGAGTCGGTATGCAACAGAGGGTATATCCACTGAGATGGGCAAAAAGTTTATGATGTGACTATATAAAATAATCCGGGGCTTCCTGGCTTTGGTCTGATCTGCGTTAGGTAATGTCCTGTCAATGCGTGAAAATTGAGAAAAAGAAGCATTTGAAAGTTTCCAATGTTTTAATCATTTTGAATTGTCTTCGAAATTTATGTTACTTCGTTTTGCGATTAATCGAGATTCCCGCACAGGGCGTTTACAATTTAAATTGCATATTGCTGAGTATGCCGATGGGTGGAACGATGATTGGATGCTATCATGTATCTCCCTCCCTCGGTCCCTCCCGCTACTCACGGCCCATTTTTGCCCTCTTATACTAGATTTGCTCCCTACTCATCCTACCCTGTTCTACATTACGTGAAAACTTATTCACGTTTAGTGCATTGATACACTACAGAGTACTTTTGCAAGTTTTTTCGTCTTGACTAGTTACTCTCTTTATATAGGAGGGAGCGTTCGAATAAAAGCGATGCAACTTTGAAGGCTGCAATTTATCTGGCGGATGCTTTTCTTGATCGCCGCGAAAGTTGCCTTTTTCCTTATTTTCAAGTACTGTAGTTCAATCAACACATCTGCATTAAAATCTGCTTATGTACGATGGTTGCTATTTATATGTTGAGCCGTAGAGCTCCAAGTGTTTCAGACGCCATCTGATGCGTCCAATTGAGAGTTTGATCTTTTTAAGCATAGCCTTCATCAGAATGTTTTGTAATTGAAGTATAACTTATGTTATCTACAGCGGCCTGAAAATTTTGTCTCAGCGAAAAAATGAAACTAACTCGTGAAAATTTTCGTGCTCTTTACGACTTCCGAAGTTGTTTATCAAGACAAAATTACATGGATCAACTTACTTTGACTTTTGGCGATCAAGCCCCATCCTTGGCCACTGTAAAACGCTGGTATAATAAATGTAATTGTGGATGACGCTTAGTCCAGGACTAGTTCCGTGAAGGTCGTCTAAAATCAGTTATTGTGCCAGAAAACATTCATACTGTACGCGAAATTATAAAGTAAAATCGTGATACAACATACCATGAGATTATCGCATCTTTGAGCATTAGTACGACGAATATCAATAAGATATTGTATGACCATTTAGGTGTTAAAAAGATTTGTTGACGTTGGATCCCGCGAAATTTGACAAACGCTCATAAAGGTGCTCGCATTAATTTAATGGAAAGAAATGCTCAGTCGCGGTGCATCAAAAGCTGCGTATAAAATATACACAGGTGGCAAATCTTGGACCTATACGTATAAGAATCAAAACAGCAATCCACTGTATGGGTTTTCCGAAGTGGGCCAATCGGACAAATGTAGTTTGTACTCAAAGCACCTCGAAGCAAATGATCGCCAGATGCTTCGGAATAACTGGTCATGTGACAGTCGTACCGTTCAAGCAACGTAGAACGGTGAATACTGAATGGTACATAACAATTTGTTTGCCAGAAGTGGTTTATAAAATACGAAAAAAGAACTGGCAACGAAGGATCAGTCCTCATCACGACAATGCGATCTCGTACATAGCGGTTCAAACGAATAAATTTTTGACAAGTCAAAACGTGGAATTGATCATCCGCCTTATAGCTCTGTTTTGGCATCCAATCATTTCTTCCGATTCCCGCACATCAAAAATAAATTGCGTGGTCAACGTTTTTCAGCACCTGAAGAAGTCGTTGATCCATAAAAAAAAACCATGTTTTAGAGGTACCTTAATCTGACTGGAAAAAGTGTTACGAAAATTGGTTCGAACGCATGCAAAAGTATATTGATAATCATGGAGAATACTTCGAAAAATAATAAAGCCATTTTCAATAATAAATTACTGTCTTTTCATTATTAGGATCAAAATATAAATAGCAACCTACGTATTAAAATATAATCGAGCGAATGTAGAACGTGCATGTAAACGAACCCTTCAAACCAATTGTTACTCCTCTGAATAAACCCATTACTGTAGTAAAAGAGGATGATCTATCAAATATTAAAAAAGAACAGAAGAACAATTGAGTTACATTTCAAGAGGAAACAAAATTAAAGAATCGTTGTCTGATGATGAGGGTAATTATGATACTAATACCAATATTATTAATAATGACACTCTATAAAATGATCACAGTACTGACAACATTAATATTTCTTTTGAATCAACTGAAAGTGATATTGAACGAGATAATAAAAGTCTTAAAAAACATCTAAATTTGGTGCACCTTAATCGTCATATATTTTTTGATTTTGTGTATGGAGTACATAAGGAAAATAATGCGCTCATGATTGGATTTACCAATAAATTTCGCCAATGGTAATGTAATAGTTAATAAAATCATTAAACCCTTATATTCACTAATGGATGTTAGAACTATTACTTAGAAAATTATGAATTGTAAAGCTTATTAACAATAACGATCGTCATATTTATCAAAAAATTCTTGAAGTATCCAATGCTCATAAAGGAATTCCTGTAATAAAAAATAAAAAATTTAGAAATTATTTTACCGATGATTACGAAAAAAGGATGAGGTATTTTATCTCGATTGAAAATTGTACAAAAAAATATATCCTTAGACTATGTATACTGGGATAACCCTAATGAATTAGTACATCGACTAAGGGTATTCTAGGCTGAAAGATATGTGGGAAATCAGAGTCACACGACTGAAATATACGTTATTATCAAGGAGCTGTTATATGTTAATCTATAAATACAATACTTCAATCATTTTTAAAATAAGTGTCGACGTATTCGGATATAAGCTCGGAAAAAGTGAAGGCAATCAAAGTCCACCTGGCATTGGATTAAAATTAGTAAATATGATATGGAAAATAAATGACTGTGTAATTTCTCACCACCAGTGAGATTAATAATACCGTTCATTTAGATACATTGAAAACTTATGTGCAAGAGGAAACTTTAAGCTTATTAAAACACGCGTCGTCCTCGTAAGTTGATAGACCAAAGGTGGATGGGAGTGAATAGAAGAAGAACCGCAAAGCGGCAATGCTGAAGCGTGAGAAATCCAATTGGTAAATCGTGTGTGAAATTAAGGAAAAAAGAAAAAAGCAGAAAATTCTAATATACTTTTTCTAATATATTTTTCTTAATTTTATTGACAACGTTCACATATTTCGTCCTAAATTTTTCTTAGTTCCTAATCATAACAATTCAATCTATTTCAATACCTAGTAACTATTGTCCAACTAATTGAAAATTGTCAAATTGATACCAACGATTTTAATTTGATTATTTATTCGATTTTCGAACAAAAATTTAATTCTTTGTGATTTAATACAATTTTTGTTTATGACTATTGTTATTTATGAAATATATAAAATAGAATAAAATAAAAAATATATCGTAAAATTTCTTTGAACTTTAATTCTATTTACATATTGCATATCTGCAAATGTTATTGTACAAAGATAATTTTTTAGCTCTTTAATAGATTTTCTCTCTTTAATATAAACTTCGCTAAAATAACTTGATTTTGTAAACCCTTAATTTTTTGGAAACAATAAATGGAATCAAGAAAACATAAGTAAAAATCATAACATTCATATCATATAACAATAAGTTTTCGTAATACGTTTCAGTAATACATCACTAATATTGCATTATTAATATTTTAAATGTCATATTACGGATATAATATATAAATTATACTTAAGTCGACTGTTGTGAATTAAATTAATAGAATAACTTAATAAGTTTGACATTATATAGTACGGAATTTTGTAAATTCGATTATAATATATGGATACTGTTACACATTTAAAAGAAAGTTTTGAAGTATAGTTATATTGTTGGATATTATGAAGAGTATTCAAGCCGTTACAGCCATTTACATCTAAATTCATCCAAGACAAAAATTCTGGTTGCATTGGGAAAAGTATTATGTAGAAAGCTTCCAATTATATTGTATTAAAGTTCCTTTTTCTTCCAAGAGAATCCATGATAATTATATTTGAGCCCTTTATTTTTAGCACGTACTTTGTCAGAGTTTTTTCATAAAAAGAGGTGTTTGAATAGACGAACGACAGGCTCACCATCGTAACCAAGGATGAATTCTAATTCCTTTAAAATATAATCACCTTCCATTTGTTTGAATTCGTTCATGTTTACAGCATATTATAATGATTTAATAATGTAAATCTGCTATTTAAATAAACTTTCTTATATTTCCACTAATGAGATTATATTAAACGATGCGGTCATGCAAGATCACGCTATAAATTGTAGTATTGGCTGGAAAATTATTTTTAACCTCAAAGTCTACACGAGCATCTAGATCAGTGCTCTTTAAAGATTCGTTTTACAGAAAGCAGTCAATAACTATGAGTGGTTTTTTCTCAAGAAACTGTCACTTTATAAGGAGTGGTTGAAGATCTCTTGTATACTATGCATTTGAAAATTAGGATACACATTACAGAGAGGTGCAGGTTGATTTTTGATACGTCAAGATTGCGATAATTATATGGATATAATATCAGTATTAATTGGTGTCTTCGACTATACATATTTAGACTTAATTTTTCACACTTTATTTTATTTAATTTTTAATATTTGCTTAATAAGGGTTGCGTTAATCGAACTGAGATGTCGCAAAAAATTTTGTAAATCATAATTTTTTAAATATAAATATTATACAACAGAGACGATTAGTTTCATTTATTTATATTAATTTATAAAACTAAAAACCATTACCAGTAACACCTCATCGTACAATGTTATATTCTATTGATAGTATAATGGCCTTAGAAAAATCCTAACGTTATTAAGATCAAAATGATCAAACCTACTAGCATTTGTAGTTCTTTCTTTTTTTTCGTCGTCTACAAGCCAAGAATCACAAAACGAGGTTTTTCCATTTGATCTATTGTTACCATGCAAATATGCTTATTAGCACACACATTGACATTGGATTATCTTTGCCAATGTAATTTCAAAGTTGCAGAGACATATAGCGTTAATCATTCTATCTTTGTTCTTTTATTTTATATTCATCATACGTTGTAGCATTATCTGATTTAGTAAGTTCTTGAATAATTGTTATATAAATTAATGTTTCATATTAAGAACTATTTCTTTGTTATCTTCAATACAAAATTAATTTGAGAGGAATAGCTACGTTCAAGTTTTCAAGTCTATCAATCCTGTATTCTCAAGCATGAGATTCTCAGTGGTATTGAACGAAGTCCGAACATTGATAACGTTAATCCCTTATTTTTACTTTTGTCTATTTTGAAACCATTCATTTTATAGCAAATTTCTTAAAATACAGGACAAAATCATTGCTCAGAAATTTGGTTTTAGTTTATGTAATTTGCAATTTTTCATAGATATCGATAAAATTACGGGGTCACAGGAGACACATATATTGACGTTGAATAGAAATACGAATTTCATCGTTGTTAATAAAATTTAAGGATGAATATGGTTGGTGTACGTGAAATTCATAACGAGCAAGAGACTTATCGAAGGCTTATCGGGTATACGTTAAATAATTAGATGTTAATAGCGAACATAACATTTGGATAGATAAAAATGAAAATTAATAAATAAGATATATGTTACTTTTATGTTTTTAATAAATAATAAATAGAATATAAGGATAAGAGGTATGAATAATAGTTTAAAGTAAATAAGAAAGCATTTGTGTTATTATCTTCTATCACGGTTGATGGTATTTCTAGTAGTAAAAATATATGAGAAAACTCATCCACATCCGCAACAACTTCCATACCATATCTAGTATTCAGCCGCTTAAAAGTAGTTACCATGTACTGATGATGTTTCTACAACTCGGAGCATTTTTTCCTCGGCAAGAATGCACTCTCGGTAATTTTAATAAGAGCGGCTAGATCCATTCTACAAACACTCCGCAGATAATAAAAAATGTTGTTAAAGAAATGTGTATATTGTAGGAGGTAAATTATTTAAGGCTCAAAGGAGATCAGTTAGAATATATTTATTCAAAAAAATATAAACTTTACAAAAAAAGAGAACCGATCAACGACAGTACAGACGCTGGACGAACTGAGACCAACTTGTCCAAGTTTAAAACTTATTACCTCGGTACATAGTACTACTGCTAAGGATTGAGGCGCTAATTAGTACAGATTATTTCTTGCACTACCTGCACTACCCTCATCAACGCCAACCGATGGCCAATACAACTTGGTTTCCCGCGGGGATTTCCCCGTCATTCTTCGCCCCCCTGTTTATAATCAAGGCATGAAATACCTACAATATATACATACTTAATTATTACTTTATTTTGTATAAAAAATTAATTTGAATCTTACGTTGAGAATTCAGTTCAGTCTTGTTTTCTAGGTTGAGCTCGTCACTTTCACAGCCTATTTATATAGCCAATTCTCCACTGCGATTCTTACTCCTTTTACTGCCTCTTTAACTATATCCCTCCTTTTCATGTCTGGAATTGAGGTTATTCCATCCATCAATGGATTCCATTCGTGCATTAAGTCTTCTGCGACATCGTATTCAATTTTTATTAATTCACTTAAACTATTGTGATGCGTCATTCCCTTTTCTGTTATTAGATTTTTATAGGTTACTCTCTATTTTCCAATTCTGGAGTTCTGATTGTACAAGTGTTGGTCGTAGTTTTATTGGTGAGTTCATTCCCTACTTCTTCTTCCTGAAAATTTTCTCCCACTCCGGCTTCTCTTTGGTATCAACGCATCTCATCTTAATATTTTCTTTTCTACTTAGTTGCACGTTGTACTATCTACTTTTCCATGATTTTATAGTGTCCCTATAATGACGTATCTATACTATATTGCAGTAAGTATCTTTTATCATCATCTAGACTTAAAGCAATGTTTTTCGTTTTATAGTATGAACGATTTATAATGTTGAACGAATATTGCACTATCCTCGCTGAAGAATTACAATATTTTAGTAATTTTTATAATGACATTGATTTTTGTAAACCAATAAATTCGAGCATGATTTTGTCATTTCAGTCATCTTTCAGTAGCCCCGGTAATTTTTTATTTTCACACGATATTTCACACTGAATACTTTTTTCAGAATCAGAATTGATTGTCTTCCTCATGTACTGTCTCCACTGCACTCTGCCATTCGTAAATCACATATATATCCTCCGTTCTTACCTACCCCTTGATCGACAGCCAGCTATATTGATGTGTAAATATGCGCACACTTATTCGTAAGCGCTAAATTCTAAATTCGTAAAAATCATCGTCCGATCTTTTAATATGAGATTAACATGGCTGATCAAATATTGTAAATTATAAATAGACGCGCTTGGATATTTAACTTAATTCTTCTTGGGTCTGCAACTTAAAAATTCATATTTATATATTTAATTTCATATCTATCCTCTGCGTCATTCTTTCGAAAATAAAAATTCTTAAATTTCCGACCAATCAAGTGAACAGAACTTTACGTACAAAATTGTTTTCTTTCAAAACTTCCATTACCTTTCAACAAAATGGAATACGCGTGGCATTCTATTTACTTAATTTAATTAACTTTATACATCTGACGTTTATCATTTATTCTTAGAAACATACCCTGAATATGATACAGCATTTGAATAGAATTTGACAAAGGACATAGCTAACGATACACAATGCTTTATATAATATATTTGCTCCATTTGTTTTTGGAAGAAAGTGCTCATTTTCATTTAGTTTCCGCGTGCCTGTATTGTATTATTGTAACGCAATATAGTCAGATAGTTAGCATACATTTGTTTTGTAAAAATAATACTATTATATATTACTTTTTAGTCATGAACATAATGTTCACACGGGTAACTGTTAAATTTTACCATGTTTTTTTTTTTTTCTAAATGTTGTCTTATTTCAATAAAAGTCCATATTTAACATAAAAATTTGAATATTATGTTGTACCAATTTTAGTACATTAAGAATAAAAATTACCGGCATTATAAGATTTAGCAAACCCCAATTAATTGAAAATACTATTATGAATTTCATCTACATTGTAGGAAGAATCTACATAAAGAAATTTATTATTATATTTATGCTTTATTTATTGAAATGATATTGCAATGTTTTGACAGACAGTCCTTAAGCCTTCTTATGAACTAAATATAATCATTTATTAATATATTATTATATTTAGTATATATAATAAGAGTAATTATTTAGCTATGGTTTGAACTTATATCTTAGAATTTTAATATAAGATTTTTTAGATAATACACTACATATTTTTTTGCCAATTTACATTTATATATATATATATATATATATATATATATATATATAGATGTATATATATATATATATATACATATATATAATACTTTTTTTGTTTTAGGAAAATGAAACAATCACCTTAATCCAGAAGATCGATGAAAATTGGTATGAGGGGACTATCAACGGTCGAACAGGATACTTTCCTGTATCTTACGTACAAGTGATTGTACCATTGCCATAAGATGAACTTAACATAGATCTTCACTGTTAAAGTTCTATATTGTTCTTACTATAATGTGTTATACCAGTACCTATAATACTCGTAATCCACTGTCCTTGTAAACTAAATATAATCTTATCTTTTAAATTCTTTTTCCATATCTTCAAAAATTCTTAAATACTAATTAAAAGTTGGAAAGTTATCAAATAGAAGATATTCTATATTTGCATGTTAATGTATATATACATAAATGTTTTCTGAGTCAGAATAAGTCTAACGCTACTGTAAAATTCAGTGTTATCTTAAACTTTCCGAAAACTAATATATCAAAAAATTTTTTAATTTATTGTTACAATTAAAAAAAGATTTTGTTTACTTTTTATCGACCATCTACATCGATAACCAATGATCCAATCGATCCAATCTACATTGATGACGAATGAATTTTATATACTTTTTAAATATAGATTTATATATTTCTAATTCTAAGTAAAAAACTTTTAAAATAAATGCAGTATCCTAATTAAGCATGAATTGTACTCATTTCATTTGCTGAAAGTTTCGTAAATCTAATACTATGCTCGAATCTGGTCGTTTGTAAATTGCTCAGGTTTCATTCTAATAATGCTTAATGAATGGAATCACCATAAGTTTCATAATGCATATTGAATGATCCAGCACGCATATTCATTATATTGCACTAAAGTTGCCAAACCGACGGTGTGTGGGGTGAAAGAATATCCCAATTTATTTTTCAGATTCGACTTGTATTCCAAGATTACATCTGTCCAGAAATTTCTATTGGAGGGCAGAGCTTCAAAGAAAAATCACATATGCATGTCGTGGGTAAAAGTAAGTAATCATGTACAGAGAGCTTTTTTAGCTTACTGTTAGAATTTATAAAGTTGTCCAATTGAGTAATCTATAACTCTTTGCAGTTACTAAATATAGGGGTTTGCGGAGTTTCTGTATACACGGTGTGTATTTTTCAGTAACCTCAGAAATAGTTAAATTGTTTTCGTGATATGGTAAATCTTGATAAATGAGAAATTTATTCATAATATCCTGAGTTTAAGGTGTGAGTAACACATATTTTTGGAAATAAGCAAAATCGTGCTGCTTGTGACATCTATCGAGATAAGGCGAATCTCGTAGAGATAAATCGATTTCCGTCCTGTCTTACACGTTTGTCTTTTAATAACATGAAGAAATCACGGGTACTTCTTTCTTAAGTTTGCTCTTATTTGTTAAAACACTTTACCTAACTCATTACAACGTTATTTCAATGTAAAACCAAAATGATATATCGCATAAATGTTAGGTAGCGATTGTGTACCTATTATTAATATACAAAAAAGATCTATCCACAATGTTAATATTTGCACGAAACAATTTACTTATTAATTTTTTTTTCTACATAGGAGATTTGATTAGTACTATGCTCGCTCAAACGCAGTAATAGACAATATGATAGCAGATATAATATGTTTTCTTATTGAGTTTTCCTAATTCCGTTTGCGAGTTAAGTAATAGGAATTCGTTTTCTTTATACAAGCACGACGATAGTTTCACGTAACGTTTGAACTTAGAAACAATGCTAGAAAGGTTATTTTATTCATCGTAACCTATCTCTGTCGCTGCAAAGAATCTAGAGTCTACAAAATTCCACAATGTTTCGCACATGATTTCCTACTGAGAATATTTTGGAAACTTTGGAATAATATTTTTCTGTAAAAAGCGCTCCTCTTACCCATTCATTGTTTACCGTACGGTTGCTCCCATTAAATTCAATTACCAAGTCTTTTTCCGTCGTAACTGCAGTTAAATACTGCGTAAGGACCGAAGTACGAACGGTTAAGAAAAGTTTGGTAATTCCGTACCAATATTTAACTGGGCTGATAACTACTCTATGCTCAATCTGACTAGTGCATGAATATTGGAAAGAAAGTCCCGGTCATTCTGGATAATTTCTGTGAGATATATAAGTTGGCTTGAACGTCGGAGTGCCACTGTTCGATCATCCCTTTCACGACAGGGTAATACATTATTACTACTGCAAGTAATAGTACCTGATCTTTAACGTTTCCGCTGGGGCTCACCCTCTCTCTCTCTCTCTCTCTCTCTCTCTCTCTCATATAAATGAAACTGTAACGGTTATCACTTATGTACTTCTAAGATTAGTTAGGAATAAATCAAAATAAATAGACAAAAAAGTCCTTATTCGTCAAGGTAGAATTTTTGTCAGTGAAAGAAATCGAATCACCCTTACCAGCTTGACTCTAAGTAACTCTGAATTGATTTTTAAAATATAAATCAACTTCTTTTTCATTATAATTCTCCCTCTCTACCTTACTTTAAACTTTATAGCTTATACAAATAAATAAGTTCTATAGAGAATTGAAATTATGGAATTATATCCCCGAATCTTATTTTTTATAATAGTTATACAGGTACTTTTAAATATGTGTTATACGCCAAGTTATGTTAAATTAGTTAATTATTAGTTTATTTTTATTATCGCATCAGAGTGTTGTCACTGAGCGACTAGATATGCTGTAGCATTTCAGTATAAAATGCCACGATCGTGTCCAGTCAACAGGTCACACGGGCCCGTTTGATTCGAGATCTGATGAGAACAAAACCCGCACTATCTAGTAATTACCTTACAATTTGTAATATAAGCCAGAGCTTCTTGCCCAATCGTTAGCCATTTGCATACAGCGCAATAGTTATATCAACGAATTATTCGCCCCGTAATAAATTTCAATTATTTTAATAACTTGAAACTCATTGTATTTCAACTCGATTCTAAATATATATATATATATAATATAAGTGGTAGATTTGTGACTAAGTGCAAGCTTCGAAAAGAGTACACGTTTCTGCATTGATTTGCCAGTCATAGACGCGACATATGAAACTGTCATCTTAAGCAAACAACTGAGTGTCTTAGACAATGTATGCATGGAATTTCAGAATCAAGAACATCAAACAGTTTAATAGAAAAATCATCTAATGATTTTGCTTTGAAGTCATGACCGGAAAAATCTTCTTGAATATTGAGAACTGAGTCTCCTTTCATGGTAGTGCTCCTTGGTTTAAACTCGGTTAGACCTCGTATTAAAAAACTTCATCGTTTTGTAGTCGATCACCCCTCATATGATTTAATTAGTTTGATTGAAAACTGGCTGTGCCCGAACGTAGATTACAGTCTGTTTACATGAGTAGTGAATCTTTAGTTAAGCAGCACGGTAATGTAAATGTAAAGTTACTTTATATGTACGTAATATTATCTATTTGATATGATACGAACATCTCTACGTAGTCCAATAACTAAGCGTCTAACTAAAGAATTGTTTTTAAAATTCCTCGGGCATGATTGCACCCATCACACTTCTACTTCTTAAACATAGATAAATTTAGTTTTTACAGACGAAAATAATGAATTACTAAAATCTAACAACAATTAACTTCCCAGTTTTGGCAAACATTGTTTAATTCATATTTCCATAGATAAATTTCCCCTTATACAAATAAAAAATACGTTGAATTATCGAGATTTCAAAAATATGAACTGGTCTTCTCTTGTTAATTTGCTGTCTTATTATAATTGTAAATAACAAATTGAAAGGACTGAGGTGGGAAGTGCTATCGCATACGTTGTATTCTTCAGACCTCCCTCCGAAACATAGCTCGTAGAATGATTTGCCTAGAAAAAGAAAATGTTTTTTCATGATGATGTCTATAATTTTCCTGAAAGGTTGGTGAAATGTGTAGAATCCAACGATGAATACTTTGATTTAAAAGATGTAAGATTTCCGAGTATATTAAGCGTTATTTTTCTTAAAAATACCGTCAAATTTCAACGTATATCTCTAGTACATACATGCATACCCACGCGTGTGATCACACACTAAAAACAAACAGATCATCGTGCTTGACGGCAACGTCCGTTTCCATCAAGATATATTTAATGAAAATATAATTGATAAGATGAGCTGGTGTTAAATAAATACAATACCACTATATATATTCAACATAAAATAAATTTAATTATTATATAACTATAACATATAATATATTAATTTGCGCAGTAGTTCTTCGTGACCATAGGATGTATTTTGTCATCATCTCGGACAGCTCTACTTAACTATCTTCAAGTTCCAGAAGTCACAGTCACATACGCACATGCAAAATAAGTTTACGTTCTTGCACACCAAATATATCATACTGTGTATAGTATAAATGTATACATACTTAACAATAATATTTAAGGAAAAAAATATTTAATCAAAAATAAATAATACACATAACTATCTTGGAATGAACTACGCATAACTTGAATTTTTGAAAAAAACTACACATAACTTGGATGCGGAAAAAAATAACTATACATTATCTGTTAATTATAAAAACACAATGTACATTATCGCTTGCAGTTCTTTTTAATTATTCTCTTGTTTTTTAAGACGATTATCCTCTGTCTCGGAGGTAAATGCTTTTCTGGATCATAAATGCATAAAAGCACGTGTGCGTTTTTATTCTTCTCAGATAATATAGTGATAATGGCAGTTCTCGTTTCAACTGTCAAAATACTCGAAATCAAAATACATAATTAGTTGCTTTAAATGCGAGCATAACGATATAGACGAGCTCTCCCGTCGTACTGAAAGTTTCTCCAATACAACTATTCAAATAAAGATGCGCAAACGTAAAAGAAATATATTTATTTAACACATTTAAACACATTTTTTTCTTAAAAACGGAATTACACGACTTATAAAAATTTCTACGCTAACTGTTGGTACAAAAATAAGGTTAATTAATAAGGTCAATTCGAATCTGTTAAAGTCCTCTTCGTTTGTCAGAGTCGGAATGCTACAAGCAGATGGCGGGGGGGGGGCAGGAGAAGAGATGGAAAAGGTTTTTCAAATCTTTTATGAATACTCTCTATTGGATGCTTGGCTAATTTCTTATAGAGTAGGAAATATTGAGTGCAGCAAGAAGGCATATTTAAAAGGGACACGGAAGTGAACAATAAAACATTACGGCATGCAGCTGGAGCGAAGTTTATTGCTTAATCTGGGATCGGCTTATGGACGGATGAGTGGAAAAATTAAGGGATTTTCTGCAGTAATTTTAAATAAATAACCAAGGACTGCAACCCATGCAGATACTAGATGTAGAAAATGCATCTTGAAAAAAGATGTTAGTTTAAGCACGTTCGAAATATAAGATATCTTTTAATACAAAGTATCTAAATTGAAAAGCCGTGATACAAAATTATAGGTACACGCATTTTCAGTTTAAAAAATAAAGTAAAATGTAATATATAATATAGAATATTAAAATATACAATAATAATATTGAATTATTATAAGAAGGATGTTATATATTATAATATAGAATATACAAGAAGATATAGAATACAATAGAAAAAAATTCAATATATTATCTAGATATTTACAAAAATAAATAATATTTTCAACTTCAAAATCAATCGTTTGCGCCGCATCGCAAAGAATGTGAGGAATCTTGCGAACGAAACCTGACGTAAAGCCATTATTTACTTTTTGTGCCTCCAATTTCTTCTTTCATTGTCATCGCATCACCTTGTTTATCTAAATTTCCCATGTATGACTCATCCTACTTAATATATATCAGCCATCTGTATTCTCTCCTTACATCGCGTAGAAGAAACGACATATATTATTTGCTATATATTTTTTAATAATCATAGTAATTAAGTGAAGCAATGGAGGTTCTGCTGCCGAACACAGTGGTGCCAATGAACCATGAACCATTCGAATGCATGGACACAGACCATTTCGATCAATCTCTACTTTAATTTGAACCGTAACCTATATATTCGAATTCCTTATTATTTATAACATCTCCTCTTCAATACAATACATTTATCAATAATGTATTGTATTTACATAAATAAAATATTTTCTTAACTATTCAGTCAATTATACGTAAATATGCAAATCTCAAAAAAGAAGTTAGAGCCTAAGATAGTAATAAAATGATATTTCAGGATCGTATTCAATTATTTCTAATTTATACAAAAGAAATAATTGAAATAAATGTCAGCATAGTTAGGCATAAGTAAATATACATAAGTATCAATTCGAGTAAGTTTCGAAATTATCGTATTACTGTTGAAATAGGTGTAATTTTCTCAGTCGAATGTTGTACATAGATAGTATAGTTTATACCGTATAGTTGAGAGACGGAATAGGGAGTAGTGAAACTTAATATAGTAAAGGTAAGTTTAATATAGTAAACTAGCAGGCATAGTCTTACAAGAGCATTCCCAGATAGCAGCGCGCGCTCGTCACGGTTTGGCTCCAGTGTCCATGTGCGTGTGGGCCCTATTTGTTTCCATATTGGATCCACGTTTTGGAGAAGCCAATCGTGCTTCCAAAATAGGTCCAAATTAGACACAGGATTTGTCAGGCAAATCGTGTTTACAATCTGGACCTATTATAGAAGCATGATTGGCTTGTGCAAATTTTAGATTATGGTTCCAAAATTATATTTTTATGCATCAAATGGAAGCGTGTGTCCATATATTAAAATATAGATAATTTTTTTTTTGATGCATGCATATTTATAATACTACGCATTAATGTAATTATCATGTGTTATAACGTATATATGCGTTTACAGAAACATCGGTAAATTTATATATTATATTTTATATTAGCGATATAAATATATATATTATATATATATATATATATATATATATATATATATATATATATATTTATAATAAGTTCTAATATAGTTATAATTAAGTTTTTGTATATGTGCACCTCGTGTACGGATTGCAGATTGCATGAAGATGGGCATGAGAAATTGTGTTTTCAATTTTATTCCAATAAAAAGGTATGTATTTGCATTTGTAACTTAATAAAGTATTAATAATTCATACAGTCAAGTAATTTCAAAATTTTACATAAGGTTAATTATGCAGGTGTGGAGTGTAATAATATGGTAATTATAAATAAGGACTATCAGTTTGTATATCAGTTGTATATCAGTTCGCGAAGTGTGTCTATAATAATATAGGCGGCAGACGGATATGATATTTCACGATTATATCTGATTATATATTTCATACATATATCAATATATTACTTTTACTTATAAATAACTCCAATACTTATTAAATGTTTTACAGGTTTGAAGATGATCAACACTACAGAGATAGTTTCACAAATCCAATTGGGCAAAACAATAATGATGAAGACGATGTCAATAACTACAGGTATTACTTAGGCATTAGTTACAATTATTTGCTTTAATTATTACTTATTAATCATATTTTTCTTCTGGTATATAGTAGAGAGCAAAATAGTCTCTATCACTTTAAAATGGTCACCGATCCTTCTGAGATGACTGGTTTTTTTGAAACCTAAGTGGATGATTTACTGAGAAATTTCTTTGGTGGTTTGAATGGATTTGAAAATGATAAAAAATATTTTTGGATATTTTCGAAGTTGCTCTATATTACTGTTATTTATTTTAAAATCTGTAAAGATATCTTGTTGAATATTAAAATATTAATTCAAACAATTAAATAAATGGAAATAAAATAATGAATGAAGAGTTAAACAATGACCATGTAAAATAATTTTTTTTCAGTTTTTATTATAAGTTAGAAAATTGTATCTTTTATTCTAATAACTTAAATGGTTGTCTGATTAGAAACAACATTAAGAATCTTAATATATAATATGAAGCGTATTAAATATATTATTTTCTTTTGCTAAATTTTCATCAGAAAAGTCTCAGGTAATTTTATTTTCGTAATACTGTTAATAAAAAGAATTTCTTTAAATTATGGTATTGCATATATTAAATTTAATTTAACAAAGATTTTTTTAAATATTTTTTTCATTTTTAATGTACGAATCTTTTTCAAATTTTCTTATATATTATATAAAATATAAAATATGTAAAATATATACAAAGATTATTATGTATTATATAGAATATAACAAGCATTCCCCGTCTCATCTTCGCCCGAGATAATAATTTAACTGATTTCTTAAACAATTCAATAATATCTAAGTAAAAAGTACTCTATATATAAAAATCTCTATTACTATAAATAATTGGCATAATTTACCTATTGTCGCTTCTGTATATACAGTATGTATAAAGAGAATGTACAACCATCTTTAATATACATATATATACATATTGCATACGGTTTCTATGGGGAAAATTGTATTTTCGAGTTCAAGTAGTAGAAAAAGATGTCCAAGTGTCTCAACATGACGTTTTCGGAGGGTATGATGTTCGGATGATAGAACATGTCTCAGGACGACTGCTATAGAGAGTTTTGTGATGGAGAAGTAGAATACGATATCCAGGTATTCCGGGACGTCTTTAACTAGGAGTGTGTGTGTTTGAATGATAGAATACAAATCTCTTCATAGAAGTCGTCCCAACATACCTGGAAATTGTTTCCCGCCAACTATACACGACATTCCCCATAGAAGTCGTTAAAAAACACCTCGAAATTGCATTCAATGATCCGAACATGAAACTCCCCGTAGAAGTTGTCCCGACATACTTAAACATCTTTTCCTACCAACTAAACACGATAGTCCCCATAGAAGTTGTCACGACATACCTAAACATCGCTTTCTAAAGACTAAACACAATATTCCCCGTAGAAGTCGTTTGGAAAGACCTAGATATCGTATTTTACCGCCTCAACACGAATCTTCCCATAGAACTTAATTTCCTCATACATGGACATCATTTTCTACCAACTAAATACAATATTCCCTATACAAATCTATCTATACATTCTATCATCCGAACACACAACTGCCCATATAAATCGTCCTGAGGCAACGGGATATCGTAATCAACCGCCCGTACACGCCAATACAATATGTCTCAGTAGAAACCGTATTTAAAATGTATAATATCTAATATGTACAATATACATACAATATACATACAATATATATTACATATTGCGTATATTTTCATTTTTTCAATTAAATACCGCGAATATTTTCGTAGTGATCCCAACTGAAATTCAAGCAAAATGGAATGGCGAATAGCATAATTTCTTAGCAGACGATGGACATTGACTTTTTATGCAGAAGTGACGATATATATATCTATATATACATAGTTTCTAGGTTGGTAAAAAACCCTGTTTTGCCATCATTTCTTTTGTTCACACTAAAAAAACAGTTTCTTGTAACAATTCTGAAGTTAATATAATTTATAAAAACAAAAATATAATTTGTCGTCACAAACTATATTCAGTATGATTTGGCATACAGAACCAATTTATAACAGAAGGAGAGAGAGACACACACAGAGAGAGAGAGAGAGAGAGAGAGAAAGAGAGACAGATTTTCTCACGTAAGGGAAAATAAACTTTACAAAAATCAAAAGATACAGGTGTGAGTGTAGTGTCAGATTAACTTGAAGAACAAAAAAGGTAATACCGACTAACGTTACACCTTCTTTAGGATACAAATCCCAAAGTTGGATATGAACATTCGTTTAAACTGGCCTGGTATTAATACTTTAAGGGGACTACTTTGAGTTAATGTTCGTGATTCAAGACGCCACCTAGTAGCCGCTGGTCGAATTGATTGTTAAAACCATTAACTTAATTTATTGATGAAAGTAAAATGATTTTCAATAAAAAAACATAGCCTATGTCCTTCTCAAGATAATATAGAATCTATATGTCAAATTTCAGAAAAATCGATTCAGCAGTTTTTTCGGTTATCGTGTACAAACAAAATTTGCTTTGTCTTTATAAATTAGTATGATATGATATGATATGATATGATATGACCTAATATGATATGATATGATATGATATGATGGTTATGCAAAAACTTGAGTTAAAAAGTAATCATACCAAAACTTATCAAGAAATAGCAAAAATCAACATCAATAGTATAATAAACAATTTTAAGAGAGAGAGATTGAAAATATTTTGATATAGAAAGAAACATTGGTTGAAACTAAAAGCGATACTGATACACGAATCAAGATGCCGAAAGAAGAATTTGGAAAAAAATAATTCTATTATATTTTGTATTTTAATGTCTATAATATGTACGTATTTTTATCTTGCGCGGAACGTTCTTTTCATTGCTTCAGCTGAGATGTATTCCAGATTCTTGCAATGATGAAAACTAGTACAAATTAACTGGAATGTAGTGTAGAATGTCATGAAATGAGAATTATGCAAGGATAAATGACGACCGATGGGTAAAAATGCAGCTGAAGCATGTTCTTTCGAGTGCATTTTGTATGTATTTTTATCTTGCTCGGAACGTTTTTTCATTGCTTCAGCTGAGATATATTCCAGATTATCGCAATGATAAAAACTAGTGCAAATTGACTGGAATGTAGTGTAGAATGTAATGAAATAAGAATCATGCGAGGATAAATAACAACTGATGGGTAAAAGTACAGTTGGGTATACTCGAACACGATGGATATTGCTCGTGGTATACTATCATCGAGTCACTTAATACTGCGATGAGTAAGAATACTCGCGCAAAATCTCTTGTAAATAATTTTAATTTCACTCGGCGCGGAAAACTTGGCGCGTAGTGAGAGAAAAAGCTAAGAGCGCGAAGATGCTCGAACGCACGCTCTCTCTCTCTTTCTACAAACCGACACGAGCTCTGCGACTGGTATAGACTATAACGGTGTGGTAAGAAGTGAGCGCTGAAACTAGTCGGTTCGGTACGGCTCGGTGAGGTGAAGGAGGAGCGGTCCCGGAGTGGGAAACCGCTCGTTTCAAACTTAAATAGCAGCACTCTGGTTGTAATTCTCAGTGTGCCGCCAGCCTTGAAAGCGGCTTATCAAGGGGGACCTGTTGTCGGCCCGATAGCGGGCGACAAGTCTTAGGCATACTCGGCACGCGCAAAAATTTTGGAAATAATAAATAAATGTAAGGTCTAATAAACTGAATTTAATAAACTATTTCCATTTTGTTGTTAAAGATTTAAGCAACAGCAGCCGGGGAAATAGTTAGTAGCGGCGTATCTCGTGCCGAAGGTATTATGAAATATAAACCATTTTTTTGTTGTTGTAAATAGTAGATTTAATTAATTACTTTTATTTTTGTGTTTTTGTTGTAAAATTTATAAAATAAATTTTCTCTAAATATTAAAATGAACATTTTCTTAGTAGAAATAAATTATAGAAAACCAATCCAAATTTTAATAAATTTAACAAATAAAGAATCAATATACTATCTTGCTCTGGCGTGTTGAGCGAGAGTAAGAAGAATATATTTTTTAGGTAAAAAATAAATAAAAGATATTGAAGACAGATATATTATCTTGCTCTGGCGTGGTGAGTGAGAGCGAGAAGTATATTTGTCTAAATTATAGGTTGATTAGTAGTTCGAAACGCTAATAATTTATTATAGTTTTCTCATTCATTATTAGTTTTAGGGAAAAAATGGATAGAATATAAAAATTTTATTTTAACAGGATGTACAACTTTTGTTTGAACAATTTTTATCTAAAATAAAAACGATTCGAAAAAACTTTTTTTAACACTTTAACAATTAGATTTTTCATTTCGTATATTTTCTCAATTATATTCGTAATCAGCGTCTGAAAATACATACGTATGATTTTCACAATTTTTTTCAACTTTTTTTTCGAAAGCTTAAAATTATTTTTTATGTTCAGGTGAGCAGCGGACGTATAATCCAGATGGTTAGAACCAGCGGAGGTTTTGTTTTCGTCAACACATAGTCTAAACTTTATTCTGACCTAATTTGAGTCAAAACTGAAAAATTAATTTTTTTTCCATGTTTGGGTCCCTGGCGTTATCACATCCAGATTAGGTGCCGCAGCAGACATTCACTTTATACTTCAGCACATTCAAACGAATTATGTCTCAAATATTATTTATGTTCAAACGACTGTAAGTCATTGTAGTCTATCATCAGCACACGAAAATCGCTGTTCAAGTGCTTGCGACGGCCAAAAATATGGCCGCGCAAAATTCACTGCGATCGACACACAAATTTATCACACATATATAATACGAACACAGTAAATTATAATAATATATTACACCTATGAAAATAATAAACTAAATCTAAAATCACACTCTTAGAATGCACGAAAATGTAGAATTAAATTTAATAAATTTAATGCGCGTTAAACATATGTTAAACGTTAAACATAGAAATTATGCCTCAAATTTTAAAACTTTCATAGAATTAGAAGAAGGATTGAGAATGTTTTATTTATCGCCTAGTGAACGTCGAAATTCAGATAGATAAATACATAACCGTGTACAGGATCCTAATGAGGAAATACGTACATTCGACAACTGACTAATCACGCTAATGAGACGTCGAGGACGTTTTACAGAAGAACAAAAAACCGAAACTATGTACTACAACATGCTTCCCGAATATCGACTACATATTCGTCGTAATGACGCCACGTCTACGTCAGAGACAGAGAAACAGAAACAGAAAAATCCGAAAAATCATACATCTACACCAGAATATAAAATCAGAAAACCTGAAATTCGTGTACATAATTTTAACAATAAAATTGCTATAGTTTACGACCGAAATAAATGTTGCTGGAGATGCAAACAGACGGGACACGACCGCTTGAAGTGCACAAATCAACAGAAAATCTTTTGTTCATATTGCGGTCGCGATAACGTTTATACTCGCAACTGCTAGTGTCCCCGTCGGGAAACGCCAGGAGGACTGAGTTCACACCAAACCCAGCTCGGTCCATCAACAACAATTAAAAATAGAAACAGATAATCGACATTTTGTGAGAGTGATCATCGGTGATTAAGAAGTATCAGCTCTTCTGAATACGGGATCTGTAAGTTCTTATGTAAATGAACAACTTAGTGAAGTTTGCATGAAATTCGGATGGCATACTGAGCCAAGTAATCATATTGCAGTCTTGGCAAACGGCTCAGAAATAAACCTTGGAAAAAATATTTATAGACCGATATATGTGCAAGGAAAAAGATTTCAACAAAAATTCCTAGTAATGAACGGATTAAGCCATCCTATGCTCTTAGGTATCGATACTCTTAAAAAACTCGAGATCCATATAACATTAAATAATCGTGAGATAGCCAAAACTTCAAATGACCAGATACATCAAGTACATACGATTGGAACGCCTTACGGATTATAGAACATAAATTCAATCGAATAGACAAAATTAGAAAAATCACAGAACATGGAATTGCTACTTACACGAGCTACAATTCACGTATTATGCCGCTACGTCCAAAACGACGGGTTTTACACCCGCTTATACAAATTTTGGACGAGAATTAAGAGCGCCCGGGCCTCTTGTTCAACAATTTGGCCAAAAATACGATTTTACCGCCGAGCACTGCATCAAAAAAATACAAGAAACAATAGAACTAGTACGGAGCCAACTAGCTAGATGTTTCCAAAAACAAAAATATTACTACGACCAAACACGACGAAAATGGAGCCTGAAAGTCGGCGATTGTGTCTATAAACGGTCGTACGAATTATCAAATAAAATAGACACTTTTAACGCAAAATTAGTTCCGAAGTACCTGGGTCCGTATATTATCTTCAGGAAGATATCGCCAGTAATCTACGATCTAAAAGATAATAAAGGAAGAATTAGTAAACACATACACATAAAAGATCTACGTGAAAAGTATAATAATCAAGGTAATATACCACCGTGAATTCACTATATAAGGGTCGCCCAGAGGCCCATGAGTTCCATGCAGTAATCAACACTGGGGCACTGATCACCACAACCTTGGCAGAGATCGGCAGGATCCTAGAGAGAAGCGGTGCTCGACGTATATATGGGGAAACGGTTCTCCATCTAAACCGGGGCCCATTATATACCGTCGATCTTGTAAGCATTACGTCCGCGTACACTCTCGAGGTGGAATACACCTGCCAAGAGAAAAACAGAATTAGTAACTTCACCATAGTACCCAGTCAACCTGTAGACATTATTTTTGGCATGGCGGAAATAACCAAGATCGGCCATAATTCTGTATAACAATATCCCAGGAACGTTGCCCAGAAAACAGGCGACTACATCGACGAGCCGAAAGAAGAGCCATCGCCAGACTGGAGGACAAAGGGATTCACAGTGCCACTGACTCCGAAGAAATAATCGAACACGACTGTAAGGAAAAAAGAAATATACAAAAATTTATTTAAATAGTAATTATATTTATTTATATTTGCGTATATTATTTATATTGTTATAAATATACTATACATATTATATATTTCGTGTGAATTATATAAAATAAATGAATTAATTTTATTTTTCTTAAAGTTTTATTAAAAAAAAAAATTTCTAGTTTTAAATTTTATTTTTACTCTATCAATAAATTTAACACACGCGAATAAGTAATGTCCAAGATTAACTTAGTATTCGGGAAATTCATTTATTTTATAAGCCGCAAAATTTGATTATATATTCGCCCAGCAATAGCGAAAAGGTAAAAGTCGACCGACGATAATATATGTATGTAGCGCGAAAATTAGCGCGAACAGGGGTGAAGTCCATGCCCTCTTAAAAGAAATAACGATTTAACCCCCGAAAGGTTAAATTAAAATTAAAATTAAAATCTAATTACAATTATTAAAATTAAATGTTCAGTCTTAATTAAGTAGTCTGTGCGAACACACTGGTGCCGTGACCAAGATTAAATTTAGTTAAACATTTAAAAAAAAATATCATCATATTCCGAAAACAATTAACTCAGACGCAGCGCGACCTGTCTGTCGCCGAGCAGGAGCTTAATAATATGCTGAGGATATCTGGGCACCCGCGAATGGTGGTGCCTCCTGCAAGGCCGCCTCGTCGACAATTGGAGGGTCAACCGCTAGTAGTTTATCGGGAAGCTAGACCAGCTCCTGCGGCGATCCTAGCACCGCCGCAGGTCGACGAGACGGACGTGCCTCCAGCCGATGGCGCACAGCCCGCACTGCCGGCGGAGGCCCGAGTATCAGGCCCAGCAAGGCCGGTGTCACAACTACTTCCTCAAGAAAGCGTTGCACCGTTGGGTATGCCGTCGGTTCCGGCCCCAGAGTATGATACACGCCCGTGGCGGGCCTTTGTCTATGACGAAAACGACACACTATTATTCCGACTGGGAGCTGTGCGGCACCGACAATGGGTCGGAAACCGACGCTTTCATATGCGGATAAATCCAGAGACCGGACATGTTCGCTGTGTAATATGTTCAGAGAGAAAAAATTGTATGTAATATTGTTACACTATTTTTACATATAAACGTATTTTCACACTTAACACACACGCTGCGGGCTCCCAAAAAAGGAGGGAGATGTGACGGCCAAAAACATGGCCGCGCAAATTCACTGCGATCGACACACAAACTTATCACACATATATAATACGAACACAGTAAATTATTATAATATATTACACCTATGAAACTAATAAACTAAATCTAAAATCACACTCTGAGAATACACGAAAATGTAGAATTAAATTTAATAAATTGAATGCACGGTAAAAATACCGAAAGCGAGCAAAGGTCGCGACGGCAACTATAGAAGGTAGTCGACGCAACCGCCGAAAACCGAATCGTAGAGAGAGAAAGTAATACATAGTCTCTCTCTCTCTCTCTACCGCTAAGCTGAAATTCGAAGCATACAATAGAGGGGATACACTGTGCGCAGCAAGTGAGAGCCGCGTCAAGTGTATTAGGCCCGCGGCCACTCTCATCGAACGGCGCGCACCAGCAGCGAATACTGCGGTAGGCGAACGCGCAAGCCTGATACTGACGCGCGCATTCTAGTATATACAACGGGTGTTCTAAAAGAAATTTACTCGCTGTATTTCATTAATATAATTAAATAAAATGTTACTCGCACCGAATATATATATATATATATATATATATATATATATATATATGCGTATACACTAGTTTACGTGTATAATACACTTGTGCGCAGCACACCGGCTGCAAAAATAAATAATAAATTGTAAATACTAATTATTATGATGATTATTAATATAATTATTATAATTCAGCTGCTTGTCCGAAATTGAAAGAGGGGCGAATGAAATAATCGACCGTTTTTGTATAAAAGGGCTTGCAAAAGGCAAAATCGAGGGTTTGCCCGGTGAACCGACTGCCCCAAAGTCGAGTCACACGAACTCCTCCCGGAGCTAAAAACTAATCCAGAGCTCAAATTAATCCTTACACTAAATCCCGCCCGAAACTATTAGTCTGATCTCTGTTGCGTGGCGCTCCTCAAAAGACAGACGGCTAATATTTTTACCTATCCTAAAGTTAACGTGATCCTGGTTGCGTGGCGCTCCTCAAAAGACCAGCGGAGTTAAACTCACACTAGAATAATCTATTTTTAGATTCTACCTGCTTTATTTTTATTATTCCCCGCGTTGAAAATAACACCGGGTATCCGTGCGGAAAATAGCACTGGATTAAACTACGCTACGCGGATATTAGTGCGAATCCAGTAGTTATAATATATAAATCTAGATAAACTTATTTCTTTTAAGTAATTATTTCGTTTTATTTCATTTGTTTCAGAAACCTTATAAATAGAAGGAAGTCTCTTGAATAAACATATTTTTATTTTTTGTTATAAAAAATATATTGTTTTACTAAGTTATTTTCCCGATCAGCCGTCGTATCCCGAAATACTTTCCTTCCGTCTCAAAAATACTCTGGAAATATACCGCGTATACTATCCCGAGGGGGACAAGAATGTTACATCCTTTTAAATACATAAGTATTGGTTTATAAGTGCTAACACAAAATTCGCCGTGGATGATATCCTAAACACCTGAACTTTGGTTTCTATCGTGCAAACGTAAAACCAATCATATAAGATCTGCTGAAGCATCTATCAGTGGTCTTTACTGTGACAACAAGAAATTTTCCATGGAAATCGATTCAACACAATCGGATATCTGTTTCTACCGTGCGAATATGAAACGTTCCATAGTAGTTGACTCTATGTATCTGAACATTTTTTGCGACTGTTGGAAAACAGATCTCCCAAGAAAAATGTTCCAAAACACAATCTGTTTCTACTGTGCAATTATGAAAATTCCCATGGAAGTCATCCTAAAATACTTGAACATTTGATTCTATCTACGAACACAACAAAAATTGCTGACGATAGTCCGAATATGAAATTCCCATTGGAAGTTGTTTTATTCCAAAACACTCGGACATTGGTTTCCACCGTGCCAATAGAAAAGTCCCGGTAGTAATCATTCTTAGATACCTGGACCTCTATTTCGACTATGCCCATCTAAAAATGAGTGCGAAAGTCCTTTTAAAACACCACCACATCGGTTTTTATCGTGCGAACGCAAAAATCATCGAAAAAGCTGTCCCGAAACATCTGAAGAGCGAATACAAAACTCTCCTTGGAAGTCGTTCTGAAATACCTGGGCATCATATTCTACCACATAAGCACGAAACTTATACTTACCTTGGAAGTCGTCCCTATATGCCTGAAATGATCGACGATCTTACCACGAAACTCGTCGGGAAAAACATTATAAAACAAAACACGTGGACATCAATTTCTACTGTGTGAACAGGGAACTTACAGCGACCACGAAACTCTTCGGGAAAAACATTATAAAACAAAAGACATGGACATCAATTTCTACTGTGTGAACAGGGAACTCGGAACTCACAGGGGAAACGTCCCGATACACATGGACATCGATTTCTACCGTGTAAAACAAAAGGATCCACTTGTAAGTTATTCCGACATCTAGACAAACCTAGACGTCTATTTCTACCGTAAGAACACAAAAATCTCTGTGGATTTTATCCCAAAACACTTAGACATCGGTTTCTACTGCGTTAAGACAAAACTGAACGCGAATGTAGTCCTTATATACCTGGCCATCGTATTCTACGATCTAAACACCAAACTCCCCGTAGAAGTCGTTCCAAAATATCTGAATTTTTCATTCTACAGATCGTACACACCTGGACATCATATTCTACCATCTAAACACAAAACTCCTTGTGAAAGACGTCCTGAAATACTAGGACAATCGATTTCTAATGTATGAATAGGAAACTCCGCGGATAATTCGACCCAAACCACCTGGAGATCTTTTTCTTACTTCTCGTCGTTATTTTGAATTGTTCAGACAGGTGGACATCCTATTCTATGATTTGAACTCGAAAGCCCCTATGGAAGTTATCCCCAAACATCTGGACGCTTATTTCTTCTATGAGAACGCAAAACTCCCCGCAAATGTATATATATATATATATATATATATATATATATATATATGAAAGCGGTGCAATAATTACCCGTGTTAGAAATGAAGATACCATTTTTCAAAACTTTTTTTTTATTTTTCAACATTGTCTTCTTTTAGAAAGATAGACTTTTCCCAACGTTGTGGTCATTTTTTAACCAAAAAAAGGATTTTTCTAACTCTCCAAAATAAGCCTCAGTCTCGATGATGACTTCCTCGTTTGAGCAAAATTTTTTTCCCGCTAGACATTTCTTTATGTTAGGGAACAAGAAGTCGCAGGAAGACAGATCGGGCGCATACGGGGAATGCGGTAGCAATTGATAACGCAATTCATGCAGTTTGATGGCAACAACTTCAGAAGAATGCGTAGGTGCGTTATCGTGATGAAACAACACCTTTTTTCATCAAATGTAACCGTGTCTCCTTCAATTTTTTGACGAAGCGGTCCCATAACTGTAGTATTGTCCAGTGATCGTTTTTCCTGTTTCTAAAACGTCCATCAGGAGATGCCCGTCGCATCCCAAACAATCGTCGCCATGACCGTTAGGGCCGATGGGATCGTCTTCGTCTTCTTCGGAGCAGATCCACCGCGAGAAATCCATTGTTTTGATTGTTACTTAGTTTCTGGTGTGTAATGATGAATCCATGTTTCATCAAACGGTGACAACTCGATGCAAAAAGTCCTTTGGAACTCCATTAAATTGTTTCAAACACAGCTTCGAAGTTCACAGCCGGTTCCGCTTGTTGTCTACCGTGAGCAATTGCGGGATCCGTCGCACCGACAATTTTTTCATAGCCAACTTATCATGTAAAATATTACTATCAATTAGTCTGAAAGGTGTTTTGGTTTCGTTCGATAGATGACAGCAGAAGCTAATACCCACAACATCCTTAAGAAACGTCCTCTGTCTTCAAATACGAGTACTTATTGAACCGCCTCGTATATTCTGTGTATGCTTCGAGATCTAGTGTTACTATGTATATATCTATATTGTTGGACTATAGATACGGCTATAGACGGCTCATCATGACGAAACACCGATTATCGACACCGAAACAAAAAAGAAAAAAAACATAACCCATCCACGATTTTCCTTCCCTATTTTTTGTATTTCTTATCTTAATATTATATCTAGTATTAATTATATATATTATACTCTACTATATTATATTATATTCTAATATATTATATTATTATATTATTCTTATAGCTTAGGATTATATCCAGTCACCGCAAACAGCTACGATTCCTGTGAGCACCAGCGGGTGTCTCGTGTGGGTTAAGAAAAAAAATGTCATTTTGTTCATTAGCATGATAGTATCGAAAGTGCCACACTTCCACGAACGACCGAGTATTCATCCCTACGTAGTATGTCATAAATATGTATCACTTTTTTTTCTTCCCTATCGTGTATCGTCCGTCTCCCCTCAACGTTACCAGACTTAGTTTGTATTTGTCTCCACGTGCCCACGTCGGTTTTGTGAGGGGGAATTTGTAACCGTCCCGATCGACGGTCCCTGCGTTTTAAAACCGCGTGCGCGCATAAGCGCGAATAATACAGTCGCCCTGCCAAAAGGGCGCGCGCAACGCGACGCTCGAACGAGAGACAAGCGAAAGCGCTCTTCTCTGCTGAGCCACGCTACGACACTGACGCGATGTCATTATCGCCGTACTGTTTTTCACCCGTCGTTCTAACGTACGAGGACTTCAAGCCCCGCATTGTGAGTGGCTTGTGAGTGATAATATAGCTACCTGGAGACGGCCCTGAAGAGAGAGAGGACCTGGCGAACACTCAGGCCTACGCCACGACGATTTGCGTTGTACCCAACGTTTACCTCGGGAGAGCATTTAGCTCCCCGGCAGACATTACGCTAATAACACCGCCGCAGCCGCTGCCGCCTGCACGACCGGAGTCGCGCACAGCCGGACGCCAGCGAGCAATCCGCTCACCCCTTTCACCACCAACCAGCGGACGGCCCCAGCAGTAGCAGCATCGCCGACGGGAGTCGAGCCGAGCGAGAGGAAGCGCGCGAGAGAGCGAGTCCAACATCGCCGCTACCGCCGCCGCTGCCTGTTTGACGAGTGTCGAGCGAGAGAGGACGGGAGCGATCACCACCGCACCCTTCGGCTGTTCCCGACGAAGGCAGAGGACGCTCCGCTATGTAGCACGCAGGTATGTAATTGACCGCAGTGTGCGCTAGTTCCTAGGTTAGTCGCGTCCGCCGCCGTCGCGCGATTCATTTCATTTATTCGCGGATTATTTATTTATCTAGTTACATATATATTATTCGCGAAAAAAAATCCAGGAAAATCCTCGAAAGAGAAAAGAGAAAAAGAAATAGCAGAAAAGGAAGGCCTGCTTGACCACGCCGTCGGACGGCCATTTTAACCGCGCGCGCAGATATGCGCCGTAGCAACGAGCGGCTGCTATAGCATCATCAAGCCGCAATGTATGCTTTATACAATCTTGACTCTTTCTGATACTTTTTTTTCTTTCTTTTCTTTTCTTTTTTCCCGTCCCTCCCGGTAAATGCTAATCCCTTTCGAAAATGCGGCAACAGAAGCTACAGCGTTAATAACATATATGTAATAGTATTGCATAATACTATATGCTTTAGCATATAACAAGGTTTAGCATATAACAAAGGATATGGAATATAAACATGTGTACTTTCCAAGGATTGTAAACACTTTGTAAATAGATTGTAAGCAGAACAAGTAATTAATAGTTCTGGAAGCAATTAACATTAAATATTACGATTGAATTGTACTTTTGTCGACTGCCCATATACAAATTAATAAATATTTTTTTATTGGTCTTACAGTCCAATCAATTAAATCCAAAAATAAAATAAAAATAAAAATAAAAATAAAAAATAAATAAAAAAAAATAAAAAAAAAATAAAAAATAAAAAAAAAATAAAATAAAAAAAAAATAAAATAAAAATTAAAAATAAAAATTAAATTAAAAATTAAATTAAAATTATAATGACAGTCATAATGTCCTTATTTAGATTCATCCCCGTAGACTAATCTGAAAATAAAATATTAGCTGAAAAAATTCTTTGTTAGTAAAGTGCAGTCTGACTCTCCCCAACACCCTTACCTAATTGAAGACTTGTCCAACGTTTCGAGCTCGCTACGGCGCCTCATCAGTCCCTGATGAGGAGCCGTTTTCATTCGCTTTTAG
Organism: Sycobia sp. Sy_11; assembly: GCA_018907035.1. NCBI lineage: Eukaryota > Metazoa > Arthropoda > Insecta > Hymenoptera > Epichrysomallidae > Sycobia > Sycobia sp. Sy_11. The sequence continues at coordinate 1,058,385 of JACCIC010000154.1, read as the reverse complement.
CTGTTATAGGATTATATTCATTTTATTATATCTTACGTTATTCACACATGTGTAATATATATCTGGCATACAGTTGGCATGCATACGTTAATATTTTCTTCTTTTCTTTCTTCATCTTAATCTTTTATATATATATATATATATATATATATATATATATATATATATAGATTCTTTCCTTTTCTCTGTATTAGACGTTTGATTATATTACATACTTATTTACATATATTGCTAATATATATTTATATAACTATATCTATTAATATATATATGTGTGTAACGTTGCTCCTTCCGTTCATGTCCCCTATATTAAAATCATCCTGGTCCCTTACACTACTATTCACATACATATTCATAGTAGTATTGTTCGTTACTGTATTCCCCTATTTTGCACGGTACCAGCTGACAGCTGTAGCACACTAGAATCTTTCTTTTTTTTTAGAAAAAAAATAGCATGCATTATTAAAGAAGATCCACTATCAGCATTAAACAGATGCTGATGACGCATAATAATAATAATAACAACGTATGATGAGGAGAAAGGAGTAGTACTAAAGACCTGTATAGAATAGTGTTGTATTAGAATAAATACAAGTCCATCACATCAGTCATCGACATTTATACTATATTTCTCCAGTATTAGAAGAAGACAGATGATCATCGGTCAATATTATAAAATTTCAACACAAGTAACATATAGCTCATGAATATAAAATATAGACAGAACCAAAATAAATATAAAGATATCAACAAACTTAAATATTACATAAATATAAGTAAAATAGATACAAGTATAAAACGTAAATATAACAACAACAGATGTAAATATAAGATATGAATATAAATAAAACCAATGTAAATACAAAATATAAATGTAGCTAAAATATATATAAATGCAAAATATAAATACAAAAGATAAATATAAATAAACTAGATATAAATATAAAGGTAGAGATAAATACCAATAGAAATATAATAAAACAGAAAAACAAAAGGAAATCCTAGAAATAAAAGCAAATCAAGATTTTTTTTTAAAAAATTGATATTAAATTAAAACTAAAATAACAAAAATAATAATAATAGTGACCAACTGAACTTAGACAATACTCACTTATAAATAATTTATGTCGTAACACACATACATTTACTGCTCTCTGCCAAATGATCTAAAAATAGAAGTGCTGTTGCTGATTAACATTTTACCAATTATAAATAATTATAAGTAGCTTGTAGATGTATATATAAGCTTTACAAGCAAATCACATAAAATATATATGATATTGCCACTGTAATAATAATATAATATTATAGATTATACATTATAACTGTCTCGCGCCATTTTCGTAGTTAGTTACCTAAATATTGCATTTTTATTTTTTTTATGAGCATAGTTAATGTTAATAATTAAAATAAAATTCCCAATTAACGCTATTAGTTAAAATAAACTAATAAACATAATTAATGTTTAATTAACAAACATGGTATAATAATAATCCATATTAAATAAATATTATTACTAAAGTTAATAAATAAATAATAAAACAACATATTTGAGGTAGCCAAAATAGATAATTGAAAATAGATGTGTAAAACACCAAACTAGGATATACGTTGGAATTATTTTAAGCGACATCAGCTATTGCAACAACAATCTTTAAGAATTTTTTCTTCTTTCTCGAAAAAAAAAATAAGTAACTTGGCAATTATAAATTATTTATAGTGATCAATAATATATAGACATGGATCCTAAGTTGACTACAGAGGTGAAGACCGCCAACTCCCGAATATCGGAAGAAAAAGAGAGACTCACCAGCCTCTTTGAGGAAATGCCGTATGGACGACTAGCTCAGGAAGCCAATAGATTAAAGATACAGGCCGATGGTGATCTGTCAACGTTCAGAAACCGATTAATTCGTTTCGAGCTATGGCGCCTATTCGGCCCCGAGACAACACCATGGCAGGCAGATGTAGACGAGTTGCAACCACCGGAAGGCCAGTCAGAGCTAAGCGAAATTTCAGAAATGCTTAGCTCAACTGCGCTAGAAAATAACAAAAGGAAAGCTCCATCTGCGGCCATACAGCCGAACACTGTGGCACCCGACCAAGCCCAGACTACCGCAGCGAGACCAACCGCAACATTCAGCTGGCAGCATCCCGCTATGCAAACGCCAAGTACTGCTATGCCAGTCAACGGCAGCCTACTAAATACCACCGGGCGGCCTCTAGAGAATACGTATCTCAAGGAGACCCGGGCAGGTCAGCTACTTCGCCAATGGCGAGTACAGTTCTCGGGAGGCCCTAAAGAGGACGTTGAGGAATTTATAGACCGATTGGAGGAGACGATGAGTAGTCTTGACATCCCAGCGCCAGAGATCTTAAAATTAATACCAGGCATCCTGAGCGGTACGGCGCGGATATGGGCTCAGCCAATTAATAAAACCTAGAGATCGCTCAACGACTTCAGATCGGCATTGCGTCGCCAATTCAGGCCGATAGATTACACCCTACGACTAGAAGAGGAGCTGAGAGACCGAACGCAAGGTTCAAAAGAACCAGTCAGCTCATATCCGTAAGGAATCAGAGTCCTACTTGACAAGATGTCACCGGCGCTAACCCTCGAGTCCCAGATGGACCGAATATATAGAAATTTAAACCCCGACTACTTGAACAAAATCGACCGAGATTTGAAATCAATCGACGACCTACCGCTGCTAGGGCAGCGCCTTGAACTAAAAAAGGAATTGATCCGACGGTACAAAGAACCACCTGCAGCAGAAGACTATATGGTAAGCACGGCAGCAGCCGCGTCAGCAGAGAGATGTAACCGACGTTCGAGATTAGCCGCACTAGCTAGCGAAAAAGTACCAGATACGCAGAAGCACGTGACGCTGGTCGAACCATCAGCGTCAATACTGACTAAGTCAGATAATAAAGTCCCGCAAAATATACAAAAACCACGGAACTATAGCCCAGTAGCTCGTAGCACACGTACTCCATCACCGGAATCACAAGGACGAAACGCGAGGCGGCAACGGACCTCACCGGCCAGACAACGATCACCACCCTACCGTAACCGCACACCTCCACCGAAATAGTTACAACACCGACCGCCCCTACCGAAGCCCCTCACGCGATAACCGCTCCGATCAACATAATTATGACAGAAACCGACGAGATCAGTCACAAACACCAGATTACCGGCGCGAACGATCAAGCCGCGAAGGATACAAAGAACGACCCTTGTATCACCCAGACCGACGATCACCGAACCGATAAAGATACAAAAACGAGCGCACGGCGTATTCCCGAGAAAGATGATCCCCTGATCGTGACTTGCGCTCATCGTACGGTAGAGATAGAAGTGATAGCATGTCGAGCAGACGTGAGGACAATAGACCCTGCTGGAGATGTAAGAAAACGGGACACTGGACAGATACATGCCTAGACAGCAATTATTTTGTTACAATTGCGGAGAAAGGGACGGCACCATGCTCAATTGTACTCGATGTGGCTCAAACGATAAGTCAGGAAACGCATAGGGGAGCAAGCATACGGAGCCAGCCTTGACATCCCCCGTGACACGGCTCCACGCACAAGCGAAAACAACAACATATCTCAATGCTCGGAAGCCAGGGACGTAACGAGTACGACCCTACGGCACAAATCCATGAAGAGGAAAATAGATCCTAAGTTTTGAAATTATGGGAAAGATTTTTCCGGCACTGATAGATCCAGGCGATCGGAAGTCCTATGTGGGGCCCGAGCCAGGCAAATTGGTAGACTCAGCGATCCTACCAATAACCTCATACATGCAGATACCTGACGGAAAACTTTGCCCAAACGATGGAGAACTTGACCTGATACTTCAAATCGATGGCCAACGCTTCAAGGCCCGATTCAAAGTATCAAAAAGACTGAAGTACGATCTCATATTAGGGATGGAGATCCTAACCCTAATGAACGTCACCATCAACTTTGCAAACGCCACGTGGCATACAAACCAGAAAATAACACGACACTTCGTGACACCGGGTAATGCACCTATGGAAACGATCACCGCCATAGCAGCCGTGAATGGTGTATCTCTTCTGAATGCGGCAGAAAGACAGGAGCTCGATCGGGTGATGTACGCTCTATAACCCGCACCGAACAAAACTTTGCATCTAGCGTGGATGCAGCTGCATCATATCGACGAACAAGGGCACCGTCCCATCAAACAACGGGTACGTCGAATCCCAGACAGGTGACGAAAATAGGCACACAAGGAAATAGATCGGCTGCTGGCAGAGAGCATTACTGAACCATCAACGAGTGCATGGAGCAGCTGCCCCGTGATTGTGCCTAAGAAAGACGGCAAAATTCGCTTCTGTATCGACTACAGAGCGGTGAACCATGTAACACGGAATGACGCATTTCCGCTGCCCCATATGGATGTCTTATTAGACAACCTAAGGGACGCTCGGTATCTATCCAAGATAGATCTGAGCCAAGCGTACCATCAGATCCCCTTAGACCCAGGCAGCAAGGAAATCACCGCTTTCACAGTCGCACAGAAGGGGCTCTTTAAATACATTCGATTACCATACGGGCTGACTAACGCCCCAGCCAGCTTTCAAAGAAGTATGGACCTTATTTTCGGGCCGGAATGGCAGCCAACCGTTTTCGTCTACATGGACGACATAATAGTCGCCACTGAGATGTTCGACCAGCACACTCGGAAACTAATCGCGGTGCTCACCCGCCTCAACGACGTCGGGTTACAAATTAATACGGATAAATCCGAGTTCTGCTGCTCGGAGGTTAAATACCTAGGCTACATAGTAGACGAGAACGGCCTACGCACCGATCCGCATAAAGTTCACCCTGCCAGAGAATATCCGAGGCCTACCAACTTAAAACAGCTGCGGGCTTTCCTAGGAATGGTCGGGTGGTATGCCCGCTTTATCAAAGTTCTAGCTGAGATAAAACTACCACTCACCAAACTGTTGAAGAAAAATGTTAAATGGCATTGGGGTCCGGCCCAACAAGAGTCATTTGACAAATTAAAAATACTTCTAACACAAGCACCCGTGCTTGCTCGCCCTACGCAAAACAAAGCGTACATACTCCAGACAGACGCAAGCAGCTACGCATTGGGCACCGTGCTCAGCCAAAAGAGCAGCGGCGAAGAACACCCCATAGCATATGCGAATCGAACTCTAAATCAAGCAGAGCCGAATTACACGGTGACAGAAAAAAAGTGCTTAGCTGTCTTGCGGGCGGTGGAGAAATTCAGAGGATACTTGCTAGGCAAAAGATTCATGGTCATAACAGACCATAGTAGTCTCAAATGGCTACATACCCTCAAGAACCCGACGGGCCGCCTAGCAAGATGAGCGACAGCACTTCAAGCGTACAACATGGAAATTATACACAGAAACGGAGCCTTACATCATGTACCAGATGCTCTCTCTAGACCCCCCCAATAACCCCAGTCCCCTACCGCCCCGATATCCTCTATTGAGAGTGACAGATCGTACAATGATAAAATTAAAAACATACAGAAAGATCCAGATAAACATCCAGACTGGAGAGTCAGAGGAGACAAGCTCTACAAACACCGCCCGAATTAGCTCACCAACATCATAGGTGAGGGTCCCGAGGACTGGAAGCTAACGATACCGTACAAAGATAGAAAGCGAGTCTTGTATGAATGTCACAATAGTCCAACATCAGGACACTTCGGTGTCGAAAAGACTGCGCACAAAGTCAACCAACATTACTGCTGGCCGGGGATGCGTAGAGACATCCACGCTTATGTCAAGCACTGCTCCGAATGCCAGATACATAAGGTGTCTTTTCAGAGAGCACCGGCAGGCTTAATGGCTCAGCGAAACTTAGAAGGCCCATGGGCCAGCGTGGCCGCAGACATAATGGGGCCCTTCCCCGCCAGTAAAGGCCAGCTCAAGTATTTCCTAATATTCGAGGACTTATTTACTAAATATATAGAAATACGACCCCTACGGAAAGCCACGGACGAGGCCATCGCCAAAGCGCTCGAAGAGCTAATTGTCTTCAAGTGGGGATGCCCAAAATATCTTATTACTGATAACGGCACGGAATTCGCCAATAACCTGTTAAAGAGCAAGCAAAACGAATTGGGCATCACCCACCAATATATAGCGCCTTACCACGCATAGGAAAACCCCGTAGAGCGGGTTAACCGGGTGGTCAAAACTATGATCTCCACTTTCATAGGAAATAGCCACAAAAATTGGGATTTGTGCCTCCCTGAGTTTGCGTTGGCGGTTAATACCGCCGTAAACGCGAGCACTCAAGCGTCACCAGCATTCCTAAACTTTGGACGACAGCCAAGAGAGATGCCGACGTACAGAGAAACTCAGGGAGTAACACCGCAATTGCAGACACTAACACCCTCTGACTGGCTAAACCGAGTCAATGGACTGCCGGCCATCCACGAAATGGCAAGAAAAACTTGAGTTCAGCCGGCGAAAAACAAGCCAAATTTTACAATCGGAAGCGAACTTACATCGGGCCCTGAAAAATTCTCTGCGAAGCTAGCGCCAAAGTTCGTAGCCCCTTGTCGAATAACTAGGAAAATCTCCCCCGTAATATTTGAGGTAGAGGATATGAACAAGCGAAAAAAGACAACGGTACACATATCCGACTTAAAGATGTACTATCCTCCTAATACGAATATAAATTTCTCCACAGAGTCCAGCACCAATAAGAAGAACAATGCTGAGAGGCATTGGCAGAGGCCGAGGACTCCGGCGGCAGGATATGCCCAGACTTACCAGACCCGTGGAGAACTATACCCCCGAAGACCAATTTCCCAATTTCAGCGTAGCTCGGGATCAGACCCCAACAATCGCGAACGCACGAGCTCTGCAAGCGCGTCTGGGTATCTCCAAGGAAGCGACCTATACGCTAGATGGGAAAGAATTAGCAAAAGCCTTGAACGAGCTACAAGGGGACTTGATCCAGTTCAGTCCTGCTCGACCTAGAAGTTCGACGAAAGCGAGATACCGCGGAAGACTATAATACCGGCCAGCGAAACATCGTTCGCGCTATCCCTGTTGGACACGAGCGTGCCCAGTTTAACCGATATCGTACAACAAGAAAACCACCCTCCCCCTACCGCTAGTAGAAGCCCCCGTCCGCAACGATGTAAAACTATGATCCAACCTTAGCTAGAGCTAGACCGTCCTCAAAAACGTAAAACTACGGTTAACGCAGATAGTAACAACATCTGCGACCATCCGGATCGACGTAAAACTACCAACACCATCGACAACACCGATGGCCCCCGTCCAGCAAGACGTCACACTACCACAACAACAACGACAATAACAATTGAAGAGCCGAGATGCGAAGAAGAACAGCTGATATACAACCCCTTCGCGCAAAGATATGAGCTGCTGGAGGGTAACGACGGGTACGTGTCCGATGGAGCGGCATCCCACAAGGCGGTCTAAGCGTAAAGTGCGAATGCAAAAGAACGCACTAAAATGCAACTATGAGCAGATACGCTCAATCAGCCCGCAACCATTTCGACCAGGACCAAGATTCCACCGGAGGTCAGTCCCAGTAAGAAAGCCCGCCCGGAGGCCGGCTGAAAAGATAGTCTACGTGAGGATGGCGAGGTCAGATTATACCGAGGCGACTGCTGTGCGTTCATGCGCTCGGTCGCAATACAAAAATCAGGCCGGAAAGCATCCCGCCCAGAAGCCTCAGCTGCTGACGACACAAAGGACAACGAGAAAATAATTGTACTATCGAAGTACAAGACCTCCGGTGACGACAAGACCTGCGTCGACAGTGAACCTCCCCAGCCCCTCTCGCGCCCAGTAAATACCCCCGCCTGTAAGTCAACAGAATACCGCCCTAAATACAATCCGTTCAAAATAGACACGAAATCTGCGCCAGGAGCAAGCCTGCACGATCCATACAGCAAGACAATGGCAGCCAAACCCATTCCGGCACTAATGGACTTAGCACTAGCGCCACCTCCGAACATCACCCCTCCCGCAAAACCCCACCCCTCACTACCATCAACGCCACTGCCAGGATTGGGCAGCAAGAAGTGTATACCAGCTGTTAAATCCGCAAATGGCCAAAAGAATTCCGTGCGTCTGCCGACAAACGGAAATGGCGCTGCCCAGGGTAAGAGGGAAGTAACTCCAACACAGTCATACTGGAACTGCGGCGGTCAGGGTCACCGCTACTCAGACTGCCCGCAGCCGCGTAGCGGTGTGCGCATATTGCCCAAGACGTTATACGCCTGACGTATCGTCTTGGGAGGGGGAAGTTCCTGCGGACACTGAGGCGAAGACGACACGATAGGCGTCTGAAAAGACAGATACGGGAGTTACGGCGCAGCAGAGAAGCGAGCAGCCAGCGGATCTGAATATGATGGCACAAGTGATGCAACAGATCGCTGGCGCCTTCGGTAATGTCAAGCAGCCAATAATGATAGTGCTGCCATTCTACATGAACAAATAGGTTGATGTAGTGAATCATCGCAGATGGCCCGGAAGAAGCGGTTTAGCCGAAAAACTTTCCCCCTACCGAAATCCCCTTGATCTACCCCTTGCGCGAAAACGAAAACACTTCCCGACCATCCCCATGGGAAGCAGATAGAGAAACGAACAATACCACTCAACGGGAACGTCGTAATTGCGACGTACGTAGAATCAAGCTACGGGATTCACGGGAAAGAGAAGCAAACGATACTTAAAACACGCAAATAACTTTTTCTTTTCATTTCACTCAATCATTCGACGACTATGTCGCACTAATAATCAACATATCATATCAAAAACGGGCACAGCGTCGGCAGGTGTGGACATTAACGGTAAAGTACCGATTGAAGTGAGCATGCTATGGCTCCTGTAAAAGGTCAACTACTTGCCCGCTCCACCAACGCTGCACCCATGCTAAAAAGAAAACACCGAACTACCACAGATCCCACTGTTTCAGCAACACCTACTGAAGACCACTATGAAAGAACCATGAAGCCACGGCTCATCATGACGAAACACCGATTATCGACACCGAAACAAAAAAGAAAAAAAACATATTTCTTATCTTATATTATATCTAGTATTAATTATATATATTATACTCTACTATATTATATTATATTCTAATATATTATATTATTATATTATTCTTATAGCTTAGGATTATATCGAGTCACCGCAGACAGCTACGATTCCTGTGAGCACCAGCGGGTGTCTCGTGTAGGTTAAGAAAAAAAATGTCATTTTGTCCATTAGTATGATAGTATCGAAAGCGCCACACTTCCACGAGCGACCGAGTATTCATCCCTACGTAGTATGTCATAAATATGTATCACTTTTTTTTTCTCCCCTATCGTGTATAGTCCGTCTCCCCTCAACGTTACCAGACTTAGTTTGTATTTGTCTCCACGTGCCCACGTCGGTTTTGTGAGGGAGAATTTGTAACCGTCCCGATCGACCGTCCCTGCGTTTAAAAACCGCTTGCGCGCGTAAGCGCGAATAATACAGTCGCGCTGCCAAAAGGGCGCGCGCGAAGCGCCTCACAACGCGACGCTCGAACGAAAAAGAAGCGGAGGCGCTCTTCTCTGCCCAGCCACGCTACGAGACTGACGCGTTGTCATTATCGCCATACTCTTTTTCACCCGTCGTCCTAACGTAAGAGGACTTCCAGCCCCGCATCGTGAGTGGCTTGTGAGTGATAATATAGCTACCTGGATACGGTCCTGAAGGCAGAGAAGATCTGGCGAACACTCAGGCCTACGCCACGTCGGTTTACGTCGTAGCCAACGTTTACCTCGGGAGAGTGGTTAGCTCTCCAGCAGTCATTACGCTAATAACGACCGGAGTCGCGCACAGCCGGACGCCAGTGAGCAATCCGCTCACCCCTTTCACCACCAACCAGCGGACAGCCCCAACAGCAGCAGCATCGCTGACGGCTCGCCCGACAGGAGTCGAGCCGAGCGAGAGGAAGCACGCAAGAGAGCGAGTCCAACATCGCCGCGACCGCCGCCGCTGCCTGCTTGACGAGTGTCGAGCGAGAAGGGAGGGGAGCGATCACCACCGCACCCTGTATCTGTTCCCGACGAAGGCAGAGGACGCGCCGCTGTGTAGCATGCAGGAAAGTAATTAACTGCTATGTGCGCTAGTTCCTAGGTTAGTCGCGTCCGCCGTCGTCGCACCCGCGTCGTGATTAACTCCCCCAAGTTTTCGTTCGCCCGTATAGGTCCCTATCGTGTGTCCCTGTCCCCCTTGTTGTAAGTAATCGCGTGTAGTTGTATCGTGTTAGTTTATAATATAATTATAACCGATGGAAGTGTCGCGGAATCTGCGTAGTTTAATACGTGTGACAGTGTATCTGTGAGACGATTGCGTGTATGTGAAGTATCAGTGTACCGTGTATGTGAGAGTGCGTGTGTAAATAAATAATAGTGGGAAGCCTATGTCGAAACTAAACTCCGTATAGATTAATTTCTTGCTGATCTAACCCGATTCTAGTTACCACGTCTAGGTAGCAGCGGAGTATCCATGGCTACGTGCAGCGTCGAAAGTAAGGTTAGGTGAACGGCGAAAACGCCCTTACAATATACATATATATATATATATATATATATATATATATATATATATTTCCAGCGTTTGTCAATAGATGGCGTCACCAGTGAATCCGGGGCAGAAACCTCATATCTTATGTTTTACATTTGTATGTTAAGTATCTGCCTATAACTTTGCAACATTATAATTGAGCATTTCATTCGGTACCCTTTATGTTATTTTCCAGCAAAATCATAGCAAGTTTTCAGCCAAACAAACGTCATTTGCGCGCAGCGCTACTGCTATTCTGTTATATGAGGAAAAGTGCAGCTGAGGTCTATCGTTTGCTTTCGAATGGGACAGAATATATTACTGAATCCTCATACAGCGTAGTTGAAATGTTTCAAAGGTAGTGCTTTTGAAGGTAAATGCAAGGATCACTCCGGAAATACGATAAGTTTTGAAGTCGAAGAACTAGACGCTTTGATAGATGCGCATCCGTGTCTGATTCGAAAAGACCTTACTGTATCACTGGGTATCACGCAAAAAGTACTTTTGGTGCGCATAAAAGCTTTGGAATTCAGCAGAGGGTTGGAAACTGGATGCTGTACGAATCGTAATCGAAAGACGTCGAAAGACGATTTTGCATGTCTGAAATGTTACTACAGCGATATAAAAATAAATTATTTTTACATCGTATTAGTACTGGTGATGAAAAATGGATTAATTATGATAACCCTAGACGCAGAAAATCTTATACAAAGCCCGGCGAGCCCGCCTAATCGAAGCAGAAACGAAATATCCAAAGTCATAAACCAAAGTCATGCTCTGAATGATTAAACCATGAAAGAATCATTGTATCGAACCTAACTTATTCGTTTATCAAAAATTACAGGAAAAACGGGTAGAATATAAGACCAGACATGAGTCCCTCATTTACCATCGCGATATCGCCTCGCAACAAGCGGCTTCGGTCAAAAACTATTCGCAGAATAGTGGTTGAGAAATTCTACCTCACCCTGCTTACAGTCCAAACTTGGAAACATCTGACAACTACTTGCTTCATTAATAAATATTTCTATTGGTCTTACAGTCCAATTAAATAAATTAAAATTAATACATAATAATATCAATATATATATATATATATATATATATTTATTTATGTCAATACTTGTACATATAAATATATAATTAATTGAAAATTCTAATAACAGTCAGACTGTCCTGATTTAAAATCACGTGCGCAGACTAATCTGAAATAAAAACGCATTAGCTGAAAAAATTCTTTATTAGTGAAGTGCGATCTGACTGTCCCCACCACTTTTACCCAATTGAAGATTGATTGAGGTTGTCCTACGTTTGGAACTCGCTACGGCTCCTAATCAGGGACTACACTAAACCTTATATTAATACTCTAATTTATATATACCCCTATCTAACTAAACTAAAAATTTAGAAATTTGAATATGCAAACCCCCTCTACACAAAATATTCAAAGGCAATCAATTTAATAAATAGATTTAATAAATAATTAGATTTTAAGCATAGATCATCTTTATCCTTGCAATCATTAAATAAGTTATTTAATATTGCCAGATTTTTATCTAATATATTGGGGAAGATAGTTCGTAAAAGTAGTTCTTATATTAAAGATAGTTGGTGTTTTTAAAAACTACAAGATGATTTGATCGAATGTGGTATCTTTGTTTACAAATGTACCTGTAAAATTGTTAAATGATATTATACAAGATCCACTTTTCGTCTCCCGCCACAATTCGATGAAATCCTTTGCGATTTTGCCTTTTGAACAATTGTTCGCAAACGAATAAGCGACGCTCGACGTTTTTTAGCTTCAGTTTGTAAGGAACCCAATTTCCTTGATTTTGGACCATACCCAGGGTTTTGAGACGTTGTGAAATATCTTGCTAAGTCACTTCTAACTCTTGTGCACGTTGTTTTTGTGTTTGGCATGGTTCTTCCTCTAGTAAAGTTTCCAATTCTATGTCACCATGCACGTTGGGCCTTCCACTACGTGTTTTGTCCTCCACGTCAAAATTACCACTTTTAAATTTTTGGAACCACTCTCGATAACTTCTCTCATTCAAATTAACATCACCATATTCCTGTATGAATAGCCGATGTGCTTCAGCTGCAGATAGCTTTAAATGAAAGAAATAAATTAATAATTCCCGCAAATGACGCTTACTTGGTTCAAAACTTGACATCTTAACATAATGAAAACTAAGTCATGCTAGCAAAAAGTCAGAGGTATTAAACGGTTATACTGTTTCCAGATTTCAACATACACTATACGATTATTTACAGCTGACAATTTTGATATTATCTTATCGGTGACGCCATCTTTTTAAAACGGCGGAAACTTATTTGTACACCTAATAAGTTATTTAATAATTTATATTGAATATAATTTAATAATTAAATATTGAAAGGATAAGAATGATCTATGTTTAAAATCTGGTTTTGTTTACAAAATTAAATGTATGGATTGTAATGAATACTACATAATTAGAGCAGATATTTAAAAAAAATTATGAACATAAATATAGTTTACGTAGTTCACATATTACTTCTGGTTTAAAAAAACATTGTTTAAAGTTTTTACATTCTTTTGAGTTTGTGAATGTAGATATTTTGGAACATTGTATTAGTAATAAGTCAAAAGGGAGAATCTTGAAAGTATTCACATTTCACGAAATCAAGACAATGTGAATATAATTTTAGAATCACATAAATTAGATAACATTTATCATGCTATATTAAATTGATTGCTTTTGAATATTTTGTGTAGAGGGGGATTGCATATTCAAATTTCTGAATGTTTAATTTAGTTGGGATAGGGGTATATATAAATTAGAATATTAATATAAGGTTTAGTTTAGTCCCTGATGAGGAGCTGTAGCGAACTCGAAACGTTGGACAATCTCATTCAATCTTCGATTGGGTAAATGTCGTGGGGACAGTTAGATTTCACTTCACTAATAAAGAATTTTTTCAGCTAATATATTTTTATTGCAGATTAGTCTGCGGGATTGATTTTAAACAAGGACAGTCTGGCTGTCATTATAATTTTCAATTAATTATATATTGATATGTATGCATATAAATTTATGTTGATATGATTATATATTAAGTTTAATTTATTTAATTGAACTGAAACACCAATAAAAATATTTATGAATTTATCTGAACACAGTCGACATAAGTAGAATTAAAGCATTTTGTTACGTGCTTCGATCAATGCAGAACGCTCTTATGAGAATATACTTCAGTTTAGTAGAGGGAATCAACAATTGGCTGTATACGTTCTTGGACGCGAAAGACGAAAAAATTTTTTGTCCGAAATTCATAAATTGCAAAAAAGATGGGCAAAAGTTATAGCTGTTGATAAATTATACTTTCAATAAAGGATAGGTTAACATATTTTCATAATAAAATCTTACATTTTTTGAAAAAACGCTGGAAAGTTACTTGTAAAACTTATATATATATATATATATATATATATATATATATATTAACCGGCCAAATTGCCGGTTCTCGGTAAAAACCGAGTGTTCGCGCGCGACAGCGAAAATGCGTGAAGCGCGGGCCGCGAGAGTGAGCGACCGTCACGAAGAAGGAAGCACAAGGAGAAGAGCTTCTTCACCGCCCAGCTACCGAAGGAAGAGCAGGAAGAATAGAGAGAGAGAGAGCACTATTCAAATTATTACCTCCATCTTCAGTACTATTTCCCGGCGGTGATCACCAGCTTCCCTGTGATTCAGCTAAGTTCAATTATACTTATACATCCAAGTGCAGATCTCGGAGCCATCCGATCGCGGTGCGATTGCCCGCACTGTGAGAAAGACAGCGTGAGAAGGAAGGAAGGAAGAAAGGAAGGACGAGAAAGAGAACCACCCGGAACGAGAGGAAGCAACTGCAAACTGAGAGAGTCCACGTCCCCGCGACTAAGCGTGCCAAACTCGTACGGCCGCTCCGCGTCCCTGCGAGCTAGACGGTACGCGCCGTGTACGTTCCCCATCCCACTCTCTGCTGTGCGATATTCCTCCGTGCCCGCGGAATTCACTCCCTAATTAATACGTTGATGACGTGCGCTGAAAATTATGTATGTTCTTCGTTCTCGTAACCGTTGTTATAATTGTTATTAAATAAAAGCGTAATAAATAAATGTCTATTCATTTCACAAGCCTGTTTTGTGTTATTTCGCGTTCCCGTATTCCCCATTCTAGGTCCAGCGCAACAGGCACGCTGCTCGCCAAGAGCAAGTAAGTAGCAAGTAACATGCGCGTAAGTATGCGATTACAAATGGCGTTCAAGCAGTGTGGTCTGCGGGCATAAACGGTATATCGCGGCAGAACTGACTTACGGACGGTTATGTATCGCCTCGCGCAACCGCGTTAAAATACACGCAAAAATATATGTATCGCCCCACGCGATCGCGTTAAAATATACGCAAAGATATATGTATATCGAACACCGTCGCACGCAGTTTTCTCCCCCGCGCAAGTTTAGGAATATCGGCCAGTTGAAGTGAAAATAAAAGTTGCAATTATGAAATGCATGCGCACGTCGCGAAATGCGAAGTGCGGCCATGTTGATGAGCTGCGCACGAGAATGCGCAGTAGCACCATCGCGTGCAGCATACAGTAAATACATGCAGGAAATTTCCCCTCTTGTCAATGATTTGATTATAAAGAAAAAAATATAATATAAATAATAATCTATGTAATGTCGATCAGCTCCTTCGGGTTCTCATAATATCGTTATATATATATATATATATATATATATATATATATATATCAGTATATCGTACTATCTGATGCATGTGTAGTACCATATATAAAATTTTGTACATGTTTATATATTATTTTCTATTATTATTATAAAATTTACACTAATATGATTATATCATATATTTTATTTATATATATTTAATTCTTATCCAAAATAACATTTTATTAATCATATACCTTTTTATTATCATATAACATTTTATTGAACCTTATATAAATCTATAAGGTTCAAATCAATAGTTAGGTGTCTGAATGATGCACTCGTGGCCCTTTCCCCTTGTTGTCCAGGTCAGCACCTTTTAGAAGTTAGTGGCAAATACCCTTTTGCATTTTCTCGAGCCAACCCCCATACAAAAAAGAGCAAACTGAAAGCATCGCGCCTTTCTAATAATAAGCAGTAATCAGCAGAACAGCAGCAACTGACAGCTGCTATGTAAATGCAACTTGAAGGTTCATGAGTGTGTCAAATAAAGAGAAATAACACGCATTTTTCAATTGTGAGACTCGTATGTTGTTCAGGAAAGCAACTGGTATCAAGAAGTCACTAATAAAAAGGATTGTGATAAGAATTTATAGTTGTCGATAGAAAGAACCTGGTAGTAAAAACAAGCCCTCGACGAGCAATGTGTATATTGCTTAACAAGCAAGCTTCTTGCTTGAAATCTACCTTCTTTTTACTAATTGGCAACTTGAAAAGCAAGGGAGTAATCGTCACGACAAAAGGAGTCGATACATAGTATATTTATTTGTTTTATATGTGATCAAGGTGTTGTAAGTACCTGTTTGTGTATACACAGTACCAGCTATCCCTGTGTAATTCAAAAAAAAAGAGGAAAATACCCAGCAGTAGCCCAGCGAATATACGCCCTTTTGAATTAATTGTCAGCATATTTATTGAATACAAAATTAGCGAAAGTGCAGTGGATGTGACATATATAAAAAGGTTAATACCTGTTTGCTACACAAGGCACTATACATATAACCTATATGTCAAGTGTGGTACATATAGATGGAAAATTGAAAACATAATAAGTGGAAAGGGAATTTTCCCTTTCAAAAACAAAAAAGGAAGGAAAAGGAATTTTCCAGCCCAGTGAAGTGCAAAAGACTCGTATGAACCACAGCAATGGTGGAAATGAAACTGGGAGTTAGTTATAAATAATTACCAGTTTTGGTAAAAATACTTTGAGAGTATTTTACACCATACGAGGTGTATATCTCAGTGCCTTATAGTGTAATTCCTGAGAGAACAGATTCTACATACTGCTCCTGTTACTGCGAAGTAATTTTATAATACGTATTCTAATACAGGCAACGAGAAGTAGAAAATCAATAAATAATTGATAGATTATTAACAATTGCACAGCATGGAATCAGCATAGCTGCCACGAACAGAAGTTTTATGTTTAAAATATATTTTATTATAAAATCAGTCAATGAAATAAAAATAATGATCCAAATTTGGTAAGAATATCAGGTACTAATAAGAATAAATTGGTGATAAATAAGATTAATAAATAAATAAATAGATGGATAAAAAGTTTTTGACCATTACAACATGAATGTTGAATTTCTTTCTTTAGTATAACACTTAAAGGACTACAATAAAAATAGATGGTAAGTTATTTATAAAATTTCTCTCTGGAAATAAATTAATAGCTACATAAATAAACGATATTGGAAAATACAGAACTCATGTGGTATGTCTATATATACATGGAGGTGAAGGAGAATAAGATTCGCTTACACAATATTGGAAAATTCTAACAGTATGAGGTCATAGAAGAGATATATAGAGAACTTAAAAATTAGGATACCAACTATTTAATAATAACAACAATATAAATTAATTGGCTACCAATAAACAAACTTTTAAGCAATATATAAACAAGATAAATCAATCAAACCTCTAGTTCTTCTTCTACCAACGAGGAACACTACATCTTGTTCAGCATAATACCTAAGCTACTATCATTAAATAAATAATTAATAAATAATAGATAATAAATAATTTAATAATTAATAATAAATAATCAGCACCAAGACATAAATGCAAGGAAATTATTGACGTAAGAAGAAAATCAGGTAACGTACAATCAATACGGAATAAAGAAGATATAGACAACCCAAATAATTAACAATAACAAATCTATAAATAAATAAATAAATAAATAACGTGCCACTTGGAAAAAGAAGTCGACAATAAAGTTCACATTTGAAATGAACAGTCAAAAGGCTGGATATTAAACCAGGATATTAAACCTGTTTATTTAATAACAAACAATTAATAAATAATAAATAAATAATTGTTTTGCATAAATAAAAAAAAATTTTTTTTGAAATTTTCTCTGATTTTGAAGAAACGCAAAGATGATGCTGAATTAAAATTATTCCAACTCAAACGTTTTTTGAAAATTTTTCTAGTGTTTTTTCTATCGCTTCAGCGTACTAAAAATAATTATTTTCTTTCATCATCAATAAATAGTTAACAATTTATACAATTCCTCACTATAACAATACCTAAATAATAAACATAATAATACCGCTAATTAATAAATACTACCAAATAATTTACAATAATAATCAATAGAAAAAGAGAGAGAAAATATTTAAAATAAATACTTACTTGACTCAACAATAATTATGGAATTAGTTTCAAAAACAAAAATACAAAAATAAGTACAATAAAGTAAGTTTAAAAAAAAAACTAACAACATGATATTTTAGCAAAATAAGCTAATAATTTAAGAAATTCTTATCTTTAATTTAATAAGCTAACTAATATATAAAAAAAAAGAAGACTGATAAATATAAGCCAAAATAAAGCAAAGTATAGGTAGATATTTTTATCGAACCTATACAATTTTAAAATAGACGAGTGTATCTACGAATGCAGCAATAAGAGATAAAAAAAGAGAAAAGGGATTTTAATCTATAGTTGCACAATAAATTATATATAGAATAAATATATATAATTACATCAACTATATCTAATTAATATAAAATTTTTATTGGAACAATCACATTTGACTAAGATGGAAGCGAAGCCATCAACGAGTCAGGCACTGAAGAAAGAAGGGCCAACGAAGAAGGAAGGTTAAATTGGGTCTTCGCAGAAATACCGCTAGAAAAATTAATACAAGAAGCAAGACAAAATAACATCAACACGAAAGATAACGTCGATGCTCTCCGAGATAGACTCGTTAAATTTTAAGCTACGACGGCTTTTTGGAAAGAGCGCTGCTGAGTGGAATGAGATGAACGACGAGGTTCATCCGGATATTTCAGAGATATCGAAGGTACTAAATTCTACGGAGCTGAATTCAGCAGAAGAAATAAAAATTAATAAAGCAGCAGCTGTTGACATAGAAACACGGAATACTGCCGCTCAGCAGAGGCCACAACATCAAACAAGCACGACAGCACCACCATGGGGTTTTCCCATCAACACCCCATTTGGAGGTTACAATATAGGCTCATGTCCATCAGCACCCGTCGATAGCACAAACCTGCACGGCGCGGAGGTAATGACTGACCTATGATAAGCCCCCGGTATAACCTACCCGGACCATGGAACGATCTCTTGGATGAGACAGTATGCTGCAAATATGCAGCAGTTGCAGCAAAAGCCAACTAACGCCCCAGCAGAAGATCCAGTAATATCATTACCACCCCCATCGAATGAAATTCCCCATCCGCCGAGCTGGCAACAAAGCAGGTCATACGACAGCTCGTATCTCAAAGAGACACTGTTAAGACAGTAGAATGTAAAATATTCCAGAACGCCATAAGAGGATGTGGAGGAATTTATAGAGAGATTAGAGGAGACCTGCGAAAGTCTCAATATACAAGCAGAAGACATATTAAAATTGATAACAGGTATCTTATACGGATCTGCTCGCACCTGGGCGAGACCAATATACAAGGGGTGGCACTCTTTAGAGCACCTGAAGACGGCGCTTCGTCTGCAGTTCAGGCCGATCGATTATACGTTGAGGTTAGAAGAAAAACTGCAAGAGAGGACACAAGGTCCTAACGAATCGATGGGATCATACTTGATAGGTATGCGAACGCTACTAGGTAAAGTGTCACCACCATTATCACCGAAAGCACAACTAGATAGGGGTTATAGGAATCTACACCCTACGTACCTCGATAAAATCGACCGAAAAGAATTCAAGACCATAGACGAGTTACAAGTGTTAGGACAACAAATCGAACTGAAAAGAGAGCTGACTCGTCGATACAAAGAGCAGCGCAGCGTGACCCTTGTCAGGAAGAACGACCAGACGCTGCAAAGTAACGGCTTTAGATGAGGATCAGCCTAAAAGAACCTCGATAACTGAACCACCTACATCAATACTGACGTCCAGGAAAGTAGTTGACACGAGCCCCGTGCCAACACAGCGAAGTAGGGACGGCAGTCACAGCCCTACGCCGAGGCGCTTACGGGAAGAAAAACGATATAAGGCAGAAGATTCGCGAAAACGAAGCCCCTTGCCCAGATATCGATCAGCAACACCCCCCAGCCTCGATCAAGACCAACAGACGAACCTCAGTATAGACCTAGGAGTCCATCCTCACGAAATAGAACCTATACCACCACCAACCCCTCTCGCGATTACCGCTCAGAGACGAACCGATACGTTATCCCCGGTCGCCTAGCAGACAACGCAACGAACGATACACGAACCAGAACAGGACGCATCGCGAGTCACCACGACCTCGCGAGGAACAAGAATATCCAGCGAAAGACAATCGACCGTGCTGGACATGCAATAGACCAGGTCATTGGGCGGAGAGATGCCCCGAAAGGAAACACATCTTTTGCTACAACTATGGTGAAGAATGCGTTACCACGGCCAACTGTCCACGTTGCGGACCAAATAAGAAAAACCAGGGAAAAGCGTAAGGGAAAGGGTTACCGGAGTCGACTCCATTACCTCATCAATGAGACCCCCCGAACAATCAACGAATCAACCAACACAAAAGGCGCGACTATAGTAGCCACGGATGTTACTGAGTCCCGAAACGCAGCCCCAATCCAGGAAGACGAAAACCGATTCTTCCTAAATATAGAACTATCAGGCAAGATATTTCCGGCGCTGATAGACTCCGGAGCGCGCAAGTCCCACATCGGACCACGACCAGCACGCATCATAAAAACGGCCATTATACCGATAGAGTTCTTCATGCAGCTACAAGATGGCCAGATCTGCTCCAATTACGGACAAGTAGACCTCCTTTTAAAAATAGACGAGCAGCAGATTTCAGCGCGCTTCAGAGTGTCGATATTCCTGATGTACGATATCCTTCTTGGGATGGATATCTTAATTCAGTTACAGATGACGATTAATTTCGCCAAGGCGACCTGGCAGACGCCGAGAAATATAGTGCGACACTTTGTAACGCGCTCAAACAATGAAATCCAAGCGATCACTGCGTTGGCAGCAGTAAATGGAGTTGCGACATTGGATCAGGGACAGAGGCGACAGCTGAACCAACTGCTGAAGCAGCTAATACCAAAGCAAACTGGGATTTTAAAGCTTGCACAGATGCCCCCTCATCACATAGATGTGCAAGGCCATCGACCAATAAGACAGCCCATCCGCCGTATACCGGATAAATTACTAAGACAGGTCCGTGCAGAAGTCGACAGACTTCTCGCCAAAGGAATCATCGAACCTTCGGAGAGTTCGTGGAGCAGTTGTCCGGTGATCGTGCCGAAGAAGGACGGCAAGATCCGATTCTGCATTGACTACAGGGCAGATAACCAGGTGACGAAGAAGGATGCGTATCCTCTTTCTCACATTGACATCCTATTGGATAATCTGCGTGACGCTCGTTATCTTTCTAAGATAGATTTGAGCCAGGCGTATCACCAGATTCCTTTAGATGACGATCGTAAGGAAATAACTAAATTCGCAGTCCCACAGAAAGGGCTGTTTCATTATACCCGAATTCCATACGGGCTGACCAACGCCCCGGCCAGTTTCCAGCGTGGCGTGGACGTCGTGTTCGGACCGCAATGGCAACCGAGCGTCTTTGTCTACATGGACGATATTATTATCACCACTGATACGTTCGAGCAGTACACCCAGCAACTAGAAGCGGTACTAGCCCGCTTGAATCAGGATGGGCTCCATTTTAACAAAGATAAGTCTGAGTTCTGCTGCCCGCAAGTACGTTACCTGGGTTATATAGTTGACAAAGACGGATTGCGTACGGACCCCGACAAGTTAAAGCCCGTCACGGAATATCCGGCACCGACAAACATCAAGCAGCTGAGAACTTTTCTCGACATGGTAGGGTGGTATTCCCGCTTTCTAAAATCATTAGCGGGAATAAAAGAACCACTCAGTAAGCTTTTATGAAAAAACGTGAGGTGGCACTGGGATAAACCCCAGGAAGGCGCAATTACCCAACTGCGTATCTTGCTAACGCAAGCACCCGTGTGAGCGCTCCCCGTACAGAACAAGCCCTACATACTTCAAACCGATGCTAGTAACTACGCCCTCGGTGCTGTGCTTAGTCAAGACACGGATAACGAAGAGCACCCTATCGCTTACTTGAGCAGGGCCTTGACTAAGGCGGAGATCAACTACACCGTTACCGAGAAAGAATGTTTCGCGGTACTCTGGGCGATAGAAAAATTTAGAGGCTATCTGTTGGGAGAAGAGTTCACGGTGATTACAGATCACAGTAGTCTGAAACGGCTACATACGCTGAAAAATCCCATGGGCAGACTAGCGAGATGGGCCACAGCGCTGCAAGCCTATAACATGTCGATCGTCATCCGAAAAGGCGCACTACACAAAGTGCCAGACGCGCTCTCACGTCCACCTACCACTGACAAATCACCAACATCTACCATCACCGCTATGGAGCGAGAAGCAGACGCACTATTATAATAAACATAGACGAGAAGTATCATTTGAGGAAAATGAGATGGTTTGTAGACGAAAACACGTCTTATAATCGGGGCTAGATAAATTTGCAGCCAAATTTACGCCTAAATTTGTCGCACCATACCGAATCGTGAGGAAAATATCCCCTGCCATCTTCGAGCTAGAAGATGGCAGGGGAAATATTATCATATAATTATCATATTATCATAAATATCAGCATAAAGAAATATTATCTCCCTAATAAACCTTCTGTTTTCCCAATAGATACCGACAGCAAAGAAGATGCTCCGAAACATCGGACGAGGCAGAGGGCTCCGCCAGTCCACGATGACCGAGCCACCGCGTCGACCAGTAGACGCACTTACCCCCAATCTAACGGGTTTAACACTCGACAAGCGGTAATACCCCTAGCCCCACAAGCGACCGATCCAGGGACGCAGAAGCGTCAATACAACCTCGACCACCAAGGTCAAACCCTAGACCTGGGTCAAGTCGCCTTAGCCCTGAACGACATAAACGAACCGGGGAACCTGATAGAGTTTAGCCCGGACTCGACCCAGGAGATGGACATCGGGGAAGAAAAATTGCCAAGAGCGGTTGACGAAAGCTCATTCGCGCTTTCGCTACTAGACACCAGGATCCCATCACCCGATGAACCAATAAAATCCCGTCAGCCTCCCCCTACCCCCACTAACGAAAAAGAGATAGGAGAAACCCGGCCTGAGGAGGGCGATCGTCCGCAAAAACGTAAACCTACGGAAAACGCAGAGGATAACACCATCTGCGAATGTCCGGAAAGACGCAAAACTACCGCAATAACACCAGGAAAGAAATAGAAGAGGTTTGTCCGGAAAGACGTAAAACTACCACAACATCATCTGACGAAATAAAAGAAGAGCTAGCACAGAAGTGCGTTTATCCGGAAAGACATAAAACTACCGCAATAACATCAGGAAAAGAAATAGAAGAGGACCGTCCGGAAAGACGTAAAACTACCACATCAACATATGAAGGAGTCATAGAGGAGTTAGCTCAGGACGAGTGCGAAGAAGAGAAGGAAGAGGACGTCCGCAAAGACGTGAAACTACCACACACCGCGTAGACAAGAGCTCAGACGTCCACATATACGTGTGCCAATGAACGCACAGAAAAACGAGAACCTCGAACAGGTAAAAGACGCAGCAACATCAACACGAAAAGGGGATAATAACGAACAAACTGAAGGCCATAGTCCGCAAAGACAGAAAACTAGAAAACGGAAGGAAACGGACTGGATTTATAATCCATTTTCCACGAGGTATGAGGATTTGGGCGATACGATCGCAGTAGGGTATAATTCCGACAGCGATGCGTCGCACAGGACCACAGGAAGCGTCTCGCAGACGTATAGTAGTCCACAGAACCGCAGAGGACCGTACAGATCGAGGCGCCAAATACGATCTATCAGCCCTTGATCATACCGGCCAGGACCAAAGTTCTATAGGAAAAAAGAATGTAGGCGACCAACAAAAGTCAGAAGACCAGAGCCCATCGTTTATGTTAGTACCCCGGAGGATGGTGACGTACGCCTTACCGCGGCGATCGTTGCGCATTTATGTGCTCTGTCGGAACGCAAAAATTCAGCAAGCGAAGCAGACGCGCCACATACCCGGAGAACAAAGACATGGATGGACAATGTAAAATAATAATCCCGACAGTATATAAAGAAAGCCTTGATCCCTATGAAGAAGGTGCCTGCGCCGGTAAAGAGTCCCCAGAACCCATTCCGCGCCCAGCAAAGTCAACCCCTTGCCACGATGACGATTGGAGATTGAAAACCAAGAAAAATTTCAACCCTTTTGCGATACCGCAAACTACTAGCCCCGCCGCCAGCCTTCACGAGCCTATTCCCAGCAAACGGCGACGCAAAATTCCGCCACAGGATCCCAAGGTATATCATCGCTGATTGCACTGAAAGTCACGCCCCCCCCCCGAGAACTTCACACCTCCAAGTGCCCACATCCGTCCTATACAACTAGGCCCCTCACCAAACAGCAGGCCGGGATACCGGATGGTTGCTGGAATTGCGGTGACAGCGGGCACAAGTATTCCAACTGCCCAAAGCCACAAAGCAGCAAGTTCTGCTACCGCTGTGGCAGTAGAGCGAAAGACGTACTTACTTGTACATTCTGTCCCGTGACATCACCAGCTGCCGCCTCGTCTTGGAAGGGAGAGGGGTTAGGCGACAGCCTATAACAGTCCACACGTGAAGGTGAGAAGACGACGCGGCAGACGTTCATTACCGTAGCAGAGGAAAATAAGGCGCGTGAGCAGACCGAGCCGAAAAACATACCAGAGAAGCCGACAGTCGCGCCAGTCAAAGCGCAAAAGACTGTGGGATAGACGCTGCAGGAAGTTGCAGGAGTGTTCGGCCAGCACGCACAATCGGTTACGATCATCACGCCGGGTGCGTCGGTCTATTTAACAAAGTAGATGGCCCTTAATACCGTTCAGCCCCATAGTCCAGCATATACTGCAGCTACCCCTTCATATCCCTTATACCGCGATACCAGCAATACAGTACATTATTCAGGCATCACAATCGCGACGAAGTAGGTCATAATACGGGAAACCGCCATGAATACGAAAAATGAGCACACGTGAGCGCGTCAATACGACGATGGCGCAAGGTTGGCGGACGAGTAGTAGCACTAGAGAAAGAGAGCATACATTGGCTCCTTACAAACAGAACGCTACTTGCCTAGTCCCCCAACGCTGCCCACCGACAGTTGAGAGGCTACACTAAAAGATGCCAACCTCATTTTCAGCCAACTACATCGTAGCATAAACCAGTGCAGCGCGAGTTGCTCCAGAAGAATACTAGCACGATGAAGACACCTTCACAGAGGGCAGACAAGTCGAGCCCCATACAAAACGAAAATATATTAGTCATAAGTTGAGAAAGATCACCTGTGTAAAGGCGTAGGTTAGTTTAAGTTAGCGTAGTTCGTATAACTAGGATAATAAGGCAACAAATAGCGATTAGCGAATAAAGCCGTACAAATGGCGATCTTTCAATTCTTTTCTTTAGACGTTAGGACTAGTTTATAATATATACAAATGGCGATTTGTCAGTTCTTTTCTTTAGACGTTAGGACTAGGTTACAGTATATAGATTAAACCCGTAGATGTAAATTTATTTTTTCTAGATGTTAGAACTAGTTTATAATACATAGGTTAAGCACGTAGATGTAATTCTATTTTCTCTAGATATTAGGAGTAGGTCTTAGTATATAGATTAATCTATAGTCGTAGGTGTAATTTTATTTTCCATTTTCATTCGTTTACCCTCAGCCGATTAAACGCATAAATGGTGCGTATGATTTTCTTTTGCTAAATAAAATTTATGATTTTCTATAGTAATTGGACAAAGAGTCTACAAATGGCCTATAAATGGCTCCAAAAAGGAATTTATGAATGGCGCGTATGATTTTATTTTGTTAAATGACATTTATGATTCTGCTGTAGTACAAAACGAAACTACGAATGGCCCCAGAAATGATTTTCTTTTGTTATAATTAGAAGCTCCAAAACGAAAGTATAAATGGCGTTTATGATTTTCTTTGTAAGTAGAATAAGAATCCCATTAGTATTATGTAGAAGCATTACCGAGTGACGACGACCTTACGAGACCCTCGACAGCCACATACAAATTTAGGTTTATTTTTCTTTTACAAGGCGAAGCCCATAAAATTTTATTTTCTATTTCGAGCGATTGCGATTTCCAAATAACCCTTACCATACCCATGTTCCAATCTCCATACCCACCAAGAACTTCACCGTACGACCCGGCGCAGCAACACTCCAGCTAGAGAAGGCGCCTCACAGGTCGGTTTGGAAGGGGCAGTTTCTAACCGGCCAAACTGCCGGTTCTCGGTGAAAACCGAGTGTTCGCGCGCGACAGCGAAAATGCGCGAAGCGCGAGCCGCGAACGTGCGGGACCGTCGCGAAGAAGGAGGAAGCACAAGGAGAAGAGCTTCTTCACCGCCCAGCTACCGAAGGAAGAGCAGGAAGAATAGAGAGAGAGAGCACCATCCAAATCATTACCTCCATCTTCAGCACTATTTCCCAGCGACCTGATCGCGGTGCGATTGCCCGCACTGTGAGAAAGACAGCGTGAGAAGGAAGGAAGGAAAGAAGGACGAGAAAGAGAACCACCCGGAACGAGAGGAAGCAAATGCGAAGCTCCGTTCCGGCAAGTACCACTTTGTACAGCTATGTTTGAGAGAGTGCGCGTCCCCACGACTAAGCACGCCATCCTCGCACGGCCGCTCCGCGTCCCTGCAAGCTAGACGGTACGCGTCGTGTACGTTCCCCATCTCACTCCCTGCTGTGCGATATTCCCCCGCGCCCGCGGAATTCGCTCCCTAATTAATACGTCGTCGACGTGCGCTGAAAATTATGTATGTTCTTCGTTGTCGTAACCGTTGTTATAATTGTTTGAAATAAAAGTGTAATAAATAAATGTGTATTAATTTCACAAGCCTGTTTCGTGTTATTTCGCGTTCCCGTATTCCCTATTCTAGGTCCAGTGCAACCGGCACGCCGCTCGCCAGGAGCAAATAAGTAGCAAGTAACATGCACGTAAGTACGCGGTTAAAAAAAAAATATATATATATATATATATAATTATGTTAATTCCTTATATATTAAATGTAAATTATTTTGTCTTTGGATAGGAGTGAAGCTCTGAGATATATACATTCTTAAATGTATAATCCCGATGAAATACGAACACATGTAATACAAATAGTGGGCTCTATCTTACATTTCTTGCACCAACATTGTAAACCCCTCTCCTTCCCAATCCTCGCCAAATTTGATATACCTATATACAATTCAATTAACCAATAGGTGTCAAGTGATATTATGTTAGTAGATCAGATTTATTGTTCCACTTGTCCGTTGAATATCAAAAACATATTGTAGTCCGTTGTTTTGTTATATATATATATATATATATATATATATATATTTATATATATATAACTTTCTTGTATACAAAGCTTGTGTTTATTCATTCCAATCCATCATCATAAAAATTAATTTTGTTGCAATGAAAGTTAACGATCAGTGTGAGCAATACCAGAACCGACTTTTTGCTCGAGCTCAAAACATAGGTCTTTCAAGCTGGGTCGTTAAATCAAGTGATACAGGTTTTAGTGCAAATAAACAAAGTATATATGAGTGAGTCGATAACAAATTAATACCTGCACATAGTAAATTTCAAAATGCAGTTTGTATTCTTCGACTTAGCAATCACATTATTGCACGAATCGTCTTATCAACAAGATCTAGATCATCTGTATACATTGTGCATCAATTGTCGAATTCGAAGTTGGTTTATATAATTAATATAGAAGCTTAGTAAAAACGCATAAAGGACTAAGGAGCGTACCCTTAAAGAGAACAATCTGCCGACTTCTTTTGATTTAATCAACTAATACATTAAATGCAGTCGTGATGATGAGTCAGAAGTTATGGTCAATTTGATGAACAAACAAAATATCTATAAAAACAATCATCAACATAATCCAACTTTGATTAATTGTAGCTAAGTGTACTAAGCGAGCAGAATGCTTGTTTTTTAATGCTTAGCATTATATATTTCAGTGTGAAAGCTTTTTAAGGTTAAGTCCTTAGAAGAAATTTCATGCTGTAAAAAAATAAACGATTATGCGTAAACTGCTTAAGAAATAATCATATACTCAGTAAATATTTGTCTGCTGAATGTAAAATGTATCACAAAAAACTTAATACACTATTACATATTTCAAATTGATATACTCCGTCGAACGTGAGAAAAGGTAACTTTGATGACACACATATTGAAGCATCAAAATTAACATATGCTGTTTTACATGCTCAAAGTTTTACTAGCAACGGTGCGCGTGAAAATATTAGATAAATTCAATCTTGCATATGAATGTAGAATTTTATTAGATGGATGTTCTCAACCATATTTTGTTACAGAAAAGCTTGCAGAAAAATTAATTTCAACAATGAAAAAAATTGATATACCTCTTACAGGAATAAGATAGATAACTACACGTGCTAGTTATGTTGTGAAAACAAAAATTGCCTATCGCATAAATACGTTCTCATCTGACCTTGAATTCGTACTACTACGTGTGTTCCGGAATAGGTTACCTTCTAAGCTAATAAATAAAAACTTAATCTCTGTTCTAAGTAACATTAATCACTCAGATCCAGAATTTAACAAGCCTTCCAAAATCTATGCACGTATAAGTACCTCCTTTAGGTACTTACTTTATAAACTGCATTGCAACGGACAAATACAATGGAGTAACAATGCAAATACCATCTTACAAGAATTGTTACTGAAATGTATTATGACTGGTGAATTGATAATACCCATAAATTTCATTCTATCGTACAGTAGGTAATGCATCCCTTATATGCAAGTAATTCAATACATACCTGATTCAAATAGAGTGGATCTTTAATTCCCGAACTTTAACATCTGTTTGAACTGTTCCCAATGACCTTATTGAACTTACTTCATCGCACTTTCTTCCAGATGATCATTCGTAACACATACTTGAATATGATATAGAAAAATTGACCATAAATAAATTATCTATGTGAAAAGGAATCCAACAAGTTAAACAACACTTTTGAAGATGATCGCACAAATAGTAAATTAAGTACAAGAAATAAGTGGCACATTGGAGATTCTAAAAGCATCAAGATTAGGAAATTAATAAACAAAAAGGAAGAGAATCAAACATCTGTATATTGTAGCATAGGATGCATCGTTGATGTACATCCAGGCGTTAATAACATCGTGCAGATAGAAACAATAAAACAACAAATGGACTTGCGCAGGATTAAAACAACTCATGCTACTTCTTGTAGAGATATAAAATGATTATTATAGATAGCACTTAGATCAAATCATTTCCGATTGAAGAGAATGTATCGAAAACGAAATTTTCAAAATATTATACTCAATTCAGCAACTTCTCTGATAGTTACTCGACGATTTTTTAACTCAATATCTTTCACTGCTTAAACATTTTAATCTGTTGTTGACGTGCTAGGATGTGCAGGGTGAGGTTCGGCTTCGATATACTTTCGGCCATCTTGGAATAGCTTGTACCACTTCTTTTTACTCAAAGTACTATACACTACACACTATACACATACACATTCTTATACTATACACATACACATTTACTATACACTATACACATTCTTTTTACACAAAGTAGGCTCACGGTCTGCAATTTTCTACGTTTGAAGAGTTTTAAAGTACTGAGTTCCATTTTTAACAAAAAATTTAATCCAAACTCATTACTCCAATTGTTTGATAAAAGAAAATTCCCAAGCACACAAAACACTTCAGATATGGTAAGCCTGTCACAAACAAACAAATAATGCTATAGAGCTAAACCCATGATATTTGTGACGTAGTCCTCGATATTTGCAAAATCGCCTTATTATTTGAACATATCTTTTATATATATATATATATATATATGGAAGTTAAACTACGAAAGTCATATTTTAGAGTTATGAGAATCAACATTCGATAACTTGAATTTCGCTAAGAAAATGAGTAAAAATGCTATCTCATGTCGTAAATGATCATGGGGAAGGATCGATCATAGGTTGAGCCAATATAATGGAATTCTGAATAGCGAGTATTCAGCGTAAATTAATATTTATCAATTCAAATAAATTTGTTTTATTGACATAGAAGAAGACTATACTATTCGTAAAATAATTACTTAGTTCCTAAAGAAAAAAATGGCGGATTCAAAATAGCAGTTTCAAATTTATAATGTATAAAATGAAAATCCTTTAAAATGTTTAAATAAATTAACTCAAGGCGGCTTTTAAGTAATGAAGTTTTTTAGTAATGTGTTCTTAGCATAATATGCGCTGTTTAGTAATGTGTTCTTAGCATAGCATGAACTTTAAATATATCTCCTTATGTACTTTATAAAAAAATTATATAAAATACTTTCCGAAAGTTCAGAAATATGTAAAACCCTTTAACGCTATGTCCCTGGTGTGAGCTACTTCCTGATCCGGTTAAATTCACCTCGGCAGCTGACCGCTCATCCCATCGTCAGGCTCTTTTCACCACACCACATACGAAACGTCTTTTCTTCATGTCTTTAACTTACAGAAGTGGTTTTCCTTTTCTCTCTATTCTTTTCGTTTTTTCGCGCGACTCTTCTCGCGCGGTCGTTGACTTCAGAGAAATAGAATTACATATTGTATTATAAATAAATCATTCCACTTCTTTTGTAATGATTTATTATTAACTAATTAAAGATCTTTATTAATTAATTAATAATAAACATTTTTATCATTAAGTAATTGCGCCAGCTTATGGCTCGTCGCAACCCAAAAATATTTTTTAATTAAATTAAAAATCAATTCACTGATATACTCTGTCACACAGTATTTAGCGTACCAAATAAGAACGCCAATCCCGCACTGTATAATCAAATCTTTTTTTTTATTTATTCACCAATACCTTCCAACTGCGCTATTTAACTTAATGAAGGGGAATTCTTTCCGTGTCTGGAGTCGCAGGATTAACTCCAAAATTGAGTGGAAAGGTATTATATTCCACCAAAACTTTATTCAAATAATTTCTTTTTTTTCTCTTTATATAGTCACCACTACTCTATATATATATTTTAATAAAACTTTAATTTAAATAAATAAAAAAAACTTACCATTCGGCCATTAAATATAATTAATAATATAATGACTATCAATAATTCCATCACCTCAATAAATATATATCTAGTGATACTGATCCCATTAATTTTTATCAATTTCTATCATCTTCATCATAATTGTATATTTCAAATCTTAATTGGATTTCCTTTAATTTATTATATTCTCTATACTTCCTCAATTTTATTTCTCAATTTTATTTCCTCGATTTTACTTCCTCAATTCTGAATTTCTCTCTCTCTCTCTCTCTCTCTCTCTCTCTCTCTCTCTCTCTCTCTCTCTCTCTCTCTCTCTCTCTCTTTCTCTCTCTCTTTCTCTCTCTCTATCTCTCTCTCACTTTCTCTTTCCACACTTCTTTTATAATTCAACAAATTTATTTTTATCACAATAATTTCTAATCCATCCTCACTCACCACCGATACTTGAATGGATACACCACAATTTCAAATTCTCAACAAAGAAAAAAAACAAGAGAGAATCTCACAAAAGAAAAATGATTTAAATTTATTTCATTCTCGACAAGAGTCAGAAATCAACTGCTCTCTCCACAAAAATTAACATCCCCTCTTCCTTCAAATACCGCCAATTTATTATTTCTTGGCGGGCACCAATTACCTTATTAAATTTATTAAACACTCTAATTTATTAATTTATCAAACCGGTATTGGTTCCCACCTTTACTACTTAAGTCTTAATCCGGTTCCGGTTCCTTCCTATAACTCCTGATTGGAGCAATTAATCTGCCCCTTTCAATTATTCATTTGAATTTCGCGCGCGAATGTACTTAATTCATTTGAAGTCGGTAAGAAGGGTCTCCACTACTATCGGCCATCTACCGGACGCGCAACGACATTCCTATACATCTCTTTTTTTCTTTCTTTAATGCCTGAAATGCATATTCTATGTATTCGTATACATTCCGGTAGTCCTTTTTCCGTTCCGCTCTCCACCTCGCCGCCTACGTTAGCGAGCACTACTGCGCAACTCGACATTATATGTGATTAGTATGTGTGTCGTTTCATCGTGCATCTCTAGTATATCATCGGAAAAAAGTCCTGCACATAACAACAACACTTCATATGAGTGTTAACCTCAAATTGGTTTGATAACTCAATTTGTTTATTATATTTCTAATAAAGTTATTTTATTTAAGTGTGTTTGATTTAATCATCTTTCCTTTTTTTCAGATTATTTAATAAGTTAAGTGACGCATACCATACGTCACCATATATATATATATATATATATATATAAAAGATCAAAACAACATTTTTTTATAAAGTTGTTTTCATCAAATTTCGGATAAAGAGACAAATTTTAAACGTGGGCGCATTCCTGTTTGATACTAATACTAGGTATAGTAGCTACGAACTCATTAAATCTATCCATAATCTTATTTTACTTCTACTAAAAAGAAAAATAATGTTTGATGCCTCTAGATATATTCGTTAACTTTTTTAAACGTTGAAACCGTTTTCTACATAATCTTCAACTTTTATGAAATATCTGTATAATTATTTGGATCACTCACTTAATAAACAATATCGAGTCTATAACTCAATATAATGGAACGTATAAATTAACGTAAAACACAATGAACCACTGTTAAACGAACAAAAACAGAACATTTGTAGAAAGCTATGGAATATATAGTGAATACAGTAATAAAAAAAATTGTTGCTTTAAGCTCAAATATAATTATTTCTATAATCAGAAGCAGCTATATTAATAATCAATTTGCAAATATATTACATAGAGCAAAAATTCAGCAAATCGAACTTCACCGTACATGCCCGGATTTAATCCAGTAAAAAGAGGTTATTAGGTAATTAAAACTATAATTTTTCAATAAGAGTTTAATTGGGTTCAAGACGCAGAGAAGCTTGTCAAGTAACCATTATAGTACACTATTCCAATAATGAAGTCAGATTATTTAATAAGTTAATTGACGCATTCCATATGTCACAACTCTGATGTCTTGATGATAGTGATAAAAAGAAAAACTATTATAATATATATTTTTGACATTTTAAGAAATTTACAACATATAAATCGTATATGTATTTTATAAAAACTTTATAAAAAATATTTTTCTAAATTCAGTAATATATTAAGATAAAAGTACAAACATAATAATATATGTAATTGGAGTATACATCTTTTCATATTAAAACAAAAAATATTCATATACCAAAATAATATTTATACAAAATATTTTTCTGAAATATACCGAAATAGATTCACAAAAAACAAATTATATAATACAATAACAATTGAAAACAATCGATCATTAAAATAAAGTTAAGTTCATTTTATATGAATCTCTATAAACATCTGTGTATATTGTTTACACAAAATATATCTAAACTATGATTAAGTAAATAGTTTTAACCGAAAATTCAACTTAATAAAATAATGAGATTATTTACAAATCCGAGTTAATTTTCACATCATTTTGTATATTAGGTTGTCAAATATCTCCCTTTTGCTTTTTTGTGAGTTTCGCCGGTGGACCCTCCCAAACATTGACCAAACCGGGATTGGCGGCCAGGAAGGTTTTGCTGTGTGTGTTGGTGGGATTGGAAGGGAATCATCCACTATGAGCTGCTTCCATATGGCTAGACGCTTAATTCTACCATCTACTGTGAACAATTGGACCACTTGAAGCAGGCTATCGACCAGAAGCCTCCACAATTAGCCAACAGGAAGGGTGTACTGATCCACCAGGACAATGTCAGACCACACACTTCGTTGATGACTCGTGAGAAACTACGGACGTTTGGATGAGAGGTTTTATCGCATCCACCATATAGTCCGGCCAAGTGGTTACCACCTGTTCCTGTTCATGTCGAACGCCATTGGTGATGTAAAGTTGGACTCAAAAGAGGCCTGTGAAAAGTAGATATCTGGGTTCTTCGTAAATAAGGAGAGGGGTTTCTACGAGAGGTGTATTATGAAGTTATCGTCTAGATGGAAACAGATTATCGAACAAAACGGAGCATATCTGAAGTAAATCTGACCACTGTAAAACTTTTTTAAAGCATTGAATGAAGAGCAAAAAAGCGGAACGGAGATATTTGACAACCTAATATTTGAGACAAACATAAAGCGACTTCTGGGCATTTAAATTTATGAATAAATGTATAAGCAGATGAATATTAACTAATAAAATAATTATTCACTTGATACCAATAGGAATTAATTATTTTGAATCATCAATGTTTTTAGGTGAATATTTTTCTGTTCTTTATTTTGATAATTAATCATTATTAAATAAAAACAACTATCAAATTTCCTTTAATTATATACTTTAAATTAGAATTCGTTTGGAATAGATTGGTATAGATTTTGGAATAAACTAGTGTTACATAATCTACATGGACAGATCGAATTGCAAAGCTCCCATAAGAATAAGATTATGTTTTTAAAGCCTTGTCTACAGGAATCTATATAATAAAAATTCATACGCATGATATATACTACTCAGCATATGTATACTATTTATTTAAGACTTTAGCATATATATATATATATATATATATATATATATATATATATATATATAATACTTAATTAAGTAAATGTTTCATCATATTGTTTGTTGAAGTTCCTTTCCATAATAGATTGCCATTTTCAATTTTACGTAAATTCAATTTTTCGGTTACATATAATTTAAACATGGTTTCTATGTTCTAGAATTTTTAATTTACGTTAATAAAACTATTTCATAAAGATATAGAGTAGCTTGGGTTCCGATAATAAGAACATCGGTTAGTTTACTTAAATTGACTTGCAAAAGGCAAAATCATTCAATGCACAATCATTCACAAATTTACTGTATTATTGCCTTTATCACAATGAGTAGGATATCTGAGTATATCAGTGAACTTATTTTTATATAATTATAGAACATTTTTGAGCTTAACATATTTCGAACATTCGTAAAGTATTTTATATAAATTTTTATAAGGTGCATGAGAAAGCAGGCTTGCAATGCATTTTTTTTTGAAAATTCTTTCATTATTCGATAGCAATATAATCTAGAAATATTTGAAAACTCATACAAATAGTTTCTGTGGCCGGAAAAAGGCAGAAAAGTAGGTAGTACCTATCTCGTTTGAGTGCACGCGCTCGTCTGCTCCTGCAGTAGCCGGCATTGCATTCTCACAGCCCCGTTCTCCATCTTTAATTCTAATCCTGCTCCAAAAATCGTTGAAATAGCAGCATATATAGCAGCATAAACTTTTAATAAAGGCTTCAGTACGGTGTTAAAAATAATGAGTGTTATGGGCGTAACAATAGGCAATAACGCTCAAAAATATTCAGAGAAAGTCAATGCAATGCGCATGAGGAATCACTAATTGACTGCAAAACCCTTTCCTCTCAAATTTTATAAAAAAAAAAATTGAACGCGTTTTTCTGGAAATAACGCTTTTCAATACTTTCGATACAATTTTAAAAAACTTTTGCACCGATTCAGTTGAAATTTGAACATCTTACTCCTGATATATGTTATTTTTGTAATGATTGATAAATTCTTTCAAAAGTTATAAACAATTTATGTTCCAAAAAAAGAGTCAAACAAATCAAAAGTCCACGATTTTGTTTTTTTTTTTTTTTAAGTAAAAATGAAATAACCTAGACTGTGCAATAGTCAAAACTATACTATAAGTTTTAAGAATCTATTTAGTTTTTTTATTTCAAATGATCCGTTAGTGAGATATCGTGTCGACAGTCAAACAAAAAAACAATTTCGAGGCGGAAATTGTGTCAACAAAAATCCGTAAATAAAAAATAAATTTTTTTTATATCTTCAAAATATGTATATTAATATGTAAATAGTTTGAGCAATAAAGATTATTTTTTGTATGAAATAAAAATTATTGAATAAATAGGGCAAATCCACGGCAAATATGCTTTAAATTTCTTTCTATGCTAATAACACATCAAATTCCCCTAACTTTTTGTAAATATTCTGTTCTTAAATGTTCTTTTCTTGGATTTCTTTTTTAAGTAATTATTATTTAATGAATTCAATGCAAAAATCTACAATACAATACACTATAATTAGATATATATGCATATATATTATTCTACTTCCCTTTATAATAACTAGAATACTTGGCTATTTCAATAATCTGATTTTTAATTTTCTTATATAGTAGAACATGAAAGATCAGCAAAAAATTCATTGAATTATTAGCGTAGAGTTTTTAATATTTAAGTTTTCATTTTTTTATTTAGTATTTCTTTATGAAAATGAGATAAAATTTTATTTGGAATTTCTGTTATGAATTTGTATTACGCTGATAATTGATTAAGCAATAGCAAAGAACAGGGCCATCCAAAAATAAAGTTCTTCAGTTATTGTAGATTATATTATAAAGAAATATTTTTATATTTTACTAACGATAATCTAAAGCAAATTCTGAGGCATTGTCATACTAATTACGATCCTAACCGACAGGATTCAATTCAACTTTAACTTATATAGTTCGTTAGGTGTCTCCTTAAGATTCAATGATGACTTATATTAGTTGATTCTTTCAATTTAATATATATTTCGCAAATTTAATTTATTTGGATTATGATTGAAACAAAGAAATATTTAAAAAAAATAAACTGTCACCAATTTATTTTTCTTAGAGTTTTTTAATTTTAAGGAATATCGATATTAGAGATAATATCAATCCATGTTAGTTTATTTTACAACAGGTGACATAAGTATAGTTTTGAACAAAAATAAACACAAAAATCCAGGTGGAAAGTATCACGAAACTTCTGAACACCATATTCTATCGCTTGAACACGAAACTTTCCATAGTAGTCGTCTAGAAACACCTGGATATCTGCTTCTGCCGTACCAACATGAAAATCTCTCTGAAAGTCGTCACAAAAAACCTGGATATCTACTTCTAACGTCCGAACACAAAACTTCCTGTAGAAGTCTTCCCAAAACACATGGACATATATTTCTACCGGAAGAATACAAAACTTCTCGTGCAAGTCTTCCCAAAATACCTGGACATATTATTCTATCGTCCTAATAGGAAACTACCCATAGAAGTTTATACCCATAGCCAGAGATACCTGGACATCTGTTTCAAACATGCGAGCAAGAACTTTCCTGTTGATGTCTTTTCGAAACACCTGGACACTAACTTCTCTGTGAGAACACCAAACTCCTCCTGAAAATTGTCCCGACATACCTGGACGTCTGGACTCTCAACAGATTTATTTTTGCAAAATTATTTCTGATGCATTCTTTAACAAAATCATATTTTCTATCAATGATATGATTTATGATTTTTAAATCAATGATATGACATACTACATTTTTTATACAATTTTTCCGCTGTTTTACCGCAATACAAAATAATAAGAAATCATTTGGTATGTAAAAATTTAAATAATGAAGTATGTAAACCTAAAATTTCTTGGTACGCATCACTAATGTAGACTTATTCGACCTGGAATTTGGAAATAGGTACGCTGGTTTGTTTACAGGTATAACAAATAACTAAGTCCTTGTACAACCTAATTAAACAATCAATAGTCGTTAAAGATTCTTTTCAATCAAATAAACTTGATTTGCCTTTATACATTATGCCTCTTTTGAAATTACTTGCTAAATGCTTGCATATTCGTCTTACCTTACTCCACTCAAATAGTATTAGATGAACTTGATTGCTACTTAAGACATTTAGTGCACAATTAATATCTTGTCGAGCGTCATCTGCCATATACAATAGTAACACTACCTGTTCTCTGTACAATAGACTTAGGATCGATTTATTTTCTAGCATTTCGTTTTCTCTTTTGATTTTTTCATTTTTGAAACTATAATAGTCTATCCCTCTCAATTTTATTACTTAAAAATTTTTTGGATTCATCTACATTTCTTAACATATATTGTTTTTTTCAAGTTTTGTATTTTATCAACTATTTCGGACATATTCACACTAACCACTAATATGTTGTCTACTTATAATAAAGTAATACATACATAATTATCTATTTCTTGGACAAATAAGCAACGAACTACGTTGAAAGATTGCAACCATATTAACTGATATATATTTATACTATTTCAGTAAATTCCTTACTTATAAGTCGTTCATAAAAAAAATTACACCATGGCATAATAATATCTTCAATTAATTGTCCAACATACAAAATTGCAATATTTTTATCGGATGTAATAGTTAAGATAGTTGAAAAAATTTAACATTGATTTTCCGGATAGTTGGAATTTCTATTATATTGGTTAAGAATATTATTCGGAATGAATATAAAATGATTTCATTGGATGTAGTATCTTTTTCTGCGAATATACCATTAGATGTATTTAAAGAAATAATAGAAGAAAACTGGATTGAAATTAGTATACACAGCAAATTAACAAAAGATGAATTTATTACAGCAATAAATTTAGTTTTTAATAATACAATATTTTCTTTCCAAAATAACTATTATGAACAAAGATACGTTTGTCCAATGAGATCACCTTTATTATCGGTCATTGCTAATTTGGTAATGGAAAGATTAGAGAATATGGCATTGGCTAAGTTAAATTTTAAACCAGTCATCTCTAAAAGATTTGTTAATGACGTCTTTATACTTGTACCTGAATGTTTTGTAGATGAAATGGTGAATATTTTTAAATTTATCCGTGATAATATTAAATGTACAAAAGAAATGAGTAAAAGAATAAATTGAGTTTTTTGAACGTCAATGTTATTAGAGTTAATAATGACGGAGTAAAATTAAATTAGTATAAAAAAACTTACATGGTCAGGTAAGATGTTAAACTTTAACTCACATCATTAATTCGGAATTTGGATAGGTACAGAGAGTAATTGATACAATAATAAAACTGTCACACAAAAATGCCAGAAAAGATAATTTTAAATTATTGAAAGAAATATTCATTAATAATTATTATCCAGTAGACTTTCTAGAAAAAATGATTGCGAAGAGAGTAAATTAAATTTATAAAAATAATTATTTTTATCTTTCATATTATGTTATCTACTATTATTATAAATAAGATTCACTCTCTCTCTCTCTCTCTGTGCAATAATTTTTTTCTATAAATTCAACCGGATAATAATAAAATCGGCGTGTTATTGTATGTTAATGGTGTATCGGAAAGAATTAGCAGTACTTTCAAAAACATAATACTTCATTTAAAAAATAATACTAAAAAGAAGTTTATTTAACAATCGTAATGATAAGTATCATAAATGTTTAAAAACTGGAATAGTATACAGAGTAAATTGTAGAATATATGAACAGCAGTATTGATTACGAATTACGAATGGTACATCCGGGCTAAAAGAACATAGCTTAAACTTGTTACATTCTTTCGATATTGAAAATGTACATATTTTCTAACAAGTTATTAACGGTAGATAGAAAAGAGACACTTTTGAAAGTATTCTCATTTTGAAAAATCGTTCTAATATAAACTTAGTATTAGAGTCAAGTCAATTCTGCATCGTTATTAACTTCATTTATAGAGGCCTACGATGACTCGATCGCTAGAGCGAAGGACTAGTAACTCGGTGATCCGAGTTCAAATCCCGGTCTCGGCCGATTGATACAGGCACCGCTGCAATAATTTAGATGTGCTGTGTTTACAAACACATCGTAGACCTTCGTCGCTGATTAGCACCGATATTTGGAAGCATAAATAGAGCGACGTTAAATAACATAAAAAAAAAAAACTTCATTTAGCGAATCCTGAGCAACTTCCATTCACCGCTGTTTTTGTTCGAAATTCAACAATTTTGGAACAAATTTTGCTGCCACACGTTTCATATCCAAAACCTTCGAAAAATTCCATGACATGAGCCAACTGATATACCAACATCATCAGCGACTTCTCTGATTGTCATTCAGCGATCGTTCATAACCATTTCTTTCACTTTTTTCACGTTTTCATCGGTTTTTCATGTGCTTGGGCGTCCGGATCGTTCGTCATCTTCAACGTTTTCGCGGCGATCTTCGAAATGTTTATACTACTCGTAAATCCTTGCTTTATTCATAGCAGACTCACCATATGCCTTTGTTAACATTTTACAGACTTCACTACATTTTATTTCATTTTTTACGTAAAATGAATACAAATTCTTGGCTCCATTTTTTTCACAAACGAAAATCGCCGAGCTCGAAAAAACACATCTAACGTTAACGGATGCCACTTAAAAAGTAAGTAAGGAATATTGCTGAAAATTTTATCATACTTAAGGGGCATGCGTACCTACATAATATAAAAAATTTTTATAAACCCGCGAAATTTAAAAATTCACGTTACTTTTTTAACACATCTCGTGTGTTATATACCTACGCTCGCGTACGCGCGATTACTCTTAGCTTGATATGGACGATACTACAAATATATAAGCCAACGCTACTTACGGAATGTAGCTGAAGATGTTGCTGGCCGTTATCTCAGTTTGCATCTGTGACAAGGCGACGGGGCTTTGCAGTAGTGCCTGCCTGTCACAGATCGGAGGCGGCGTCTTCTTGTTGTTGGAACCCTCATGATGGCGGTCTGCCGCGTACTTGTGAGATACCGCAAACACTTGCTCGGTGTTCTCATCTTCACATAGTTTTTCACGTAGCGTTCGAAGTAGTAACCAGTAGGGCATTGATCACAGCAGCAGGATGTTTTTCCTTAAGATCTCCTCCTTGGCTTCAGATGGTTATGATGAATTGCAGATTTTAAACACGAGCGGGACTGACTCTCACGTACTCGACTCGATAGTTTATCTTTTCTTTTCGTCGTTCACGTCGCCCGTTCGCATCGCGTCGATCGGGATCGTCCTCGATATGTTGATATCGAATATACCATATATTTTAAACATCGAAACGACATTACAAACGCATCCTCTCAAAACCAATGTGGGCTGGAGGCCCACTGAGTCCTAATCAGCTATGTATGCGAGACTGTTGTATGGAGAGAAAATGGGGTAAAAAAAGAAGTTAGTTGACGTAGCCAGTCCTAAATAGGGCATTCATTCTACCTATGATCCAATTTGACCCGGACAAATGCATTTACACTCTGCGCGTAAATTGAATCGGTAAAATCTGTTTTTCCTATATTGATACAACCATTCTTGATGTTCGTGTGAAATTTGAGCGCCATATCTCCATTAGTGCGTGTTTGTTAGCTGTCTCTTTACGACGCAAAAAGTTTTTCTGGCGATATTGACTATGGAACAAAAGTTGATCAACGAGTTTGCTTGAAATTTTTTGTTTCCTATGGAATTACGGCTACGGAATCGTTGAAAATGTTGCAGAAGTGTTTTGGGGAGTCTACTTTATCGCGAACGCAAGCATTTGAGTGGCGCAAAGCATTCAGTGAAGGTCGTGAAGTCATCGAAAACTTGCTTCATGCAACTCGTATCCATGTATATTAACGACGATAACATCGAAAAGTTGAAGAAATGGTGCTCCAAAATCATCGTGTCGGCATCAGAGAGATAGCAGAGGCTCTTAACATCTCTTATCGGTCGACTCAACATATTTTGGTTAATGTTTTGCATATGAAGCGTATCAATGTTAGACTCATTCCAAAACATCTAAATCTTTGGCAAAAACAACGTCGAGTAGAGGTCGCAAAAGAGATGCATCAAAACGTATGATGGTGACGAGACATGGGTGTATGAATATGACTTCGAAACTGCCTAACAATCTAGCAAATTTCACTCCAAAAATGAGCTGAAACCGAAAATACCACGTCAAAGTCGATCGAAAATCAAGGTGATGCTCATCGTTTTTTTCTATTACCATGGGGTGGTTCACCATGAATTCGATCCAGGAGGTCAAACGGTCAAAAAGGAGTACTACTTGGCCATTTTTGGCATCTACGCAAAGCAATTCGTCGTAAACAATCATATTTGTGGGCAGAAAATTTATGGTTTTTTTCACAACGATAATGCTCCGGCACATTGCGGCATGATTGTGCTTGATTTGTTGGCCAAGCACGATATAAAAGTCATTGTTCAGTCACCGTATTCGCCAGATTTGGCCCTTTGTCACTTTTTCTTCTTTCTGAAACTCAAAAATCCGCTTCGGGGAACGCACCATGAGTCCATTGAAGCCATAAAAAATAATTCGCTAAAGAAACTGAAGGCAATTCCAAGTGAGGTCTACAACAGGTGTATGGAAAATTGGATTAAGCGTTGGCATGCTTGTATTGGCTCGAAAGGTGCCTATTTTGAAGGCCATAATAAAGATTTGTATAAAATACATAAAAATATATATTTTTTGTCAGTTCGAGTCAATTTTAATCACATAGTATTATTCTCTGATGTATTGCCTTTTTCAAAATCGTTCTATTGTGTTGCATCATTTTTGAAAGGAGGAAATAATTCCAAGTTTATGTACAGTAGTAATTCCAACCAATGTCGCGAAGGACATCCGTTGACTCGTCTAATTTGATGTTCAGTTTCTCCGCTTCACATATTAAGTTGTCTCTATTCTTTTTGGTGAACAGGCTGTTCAATCGTTTTTCATTGCCAAGGATTATGCGATTACTATTTAGCGCATAGGCCATTTTTAAAATAGGGATGCCAAAATGCGAATGTACATTCTGAATAGTCCAAAAAAAGATTTTCAAACAATAAATATATGTACTATATACATTTTTTTATATACTATATACATTTTTTTAAAAGTAAAGGAAATTTTTTAATTTTTACAAAAAATTTTAACGTACCTTTGTATATAAAAATATTAAATATTCAAAAAAAAAATTGTTTGATTTATTATTTATTTAATTTTTAATAAATTGTTTATTTAACTATTTGAATTGCTGATTATATTTGTTTATTATTAAATTTATTATATATTAACTATTGTTAATTTAGAAGTTAGTGTTTTTGTTGTTAAATTAATTATGTATTTTTTTTTTATTCTTATTGATTTATTAAGGTTAATCCAAAAGTTACTATTTTTATTAGTTTTATTAACTTGGTTGTTTTCAACTGTAAATGCTGCTTTTATAAATATTGGCAATTATTTTTATAAATAAGTCGTTTCATAATTTCTTCTTTGGTCAGCGGTATAATATGCAGTATTTTGTATCATTTATCCATAAATAGTATGTACCAAACATAATAAGAAGAAATTACCGATGCCATAAACGAATGGCTCGACAATTTTTGAGCGCCGCGAATGTACACCCACCATAGGGCCAATTGCCACATTAACGCTGCCTCATAGCTACGTTTGCATAAATTAACATTACATATTTGTCTACGTCACAATCTGTGATATAGATAATAAATATATATTAGCAACATAAGTAACAACGAAGTGTAGAACCAACAAATATAGCCGACATGAGTATGCAACAAGAAGACGATAGTAATGCCAACGAAGATAGACGGTAATAGAAGTGTAAAGCCCATACGAATGCGGGTAACTGTTGGGAAACATTTAATTAATAATGTTCTCCGAAATCCAGATGGCGTTGGTACAAGTTCCCAAGTTCTCCGGCCACCACCGCCATATATGAAATTTATATGCAGGATGTGCATTCGAGAAATAAATAGATTCTACAAAAATAGCTTTTCCGCACTACAAATAATATTGAATAAAAAAATTATTTAATTATTTAAACGTGAATCGTTACTGCAGGCATATTAAAAATATATGTTCCTGCAGAAAATGGCTTATGAAAGTTGCTTCAAATTCATTGAAAATTTAAATTAACAACTATTTTTCTCGGTCTTATAATCTCTGTAATATAATATATTAACTAAAATAATGACAGTCAGACTGTCCTTGTTTATAATCACCACTAAAGACTTTAAAATACAACTCATTACTACAATAAATTATATGAAAAATTAAAAATTAAAAATAAAATAAAAATTAATACTAAAAAAAGAAAATGAAAAATAAAATAATAAATCAAATAGAAATAATAAAAACAATATTTCATGTTAGTAAAGGACAACCTGACTGCTCCCGCCACCTTAAATTTAAATTAACTTTGGTGTCCGACGTTTCGAACCGCTACGGTTCATCCTCAGGAACTATTAGGTGTAAATATAAGTTTCCGCCGTTTTGAAAAGATAGCGCTACCGATAAAATAACATCGAATTTGTCGGATAGTATATGTTGACATCTGGAAACAGTATAAGTTTTTAATAACTCTGACTTTTTGCTAGCATCACTTAATTTTTATCGTGTTAAGATGTCAAGTTTTGAACCAAGTAAGCGTCATTTGCGGGAATTGTTAATTTACTTCTTTCATTTAAAGCAATATGCAGCTGAAGTACATTGGCTACTCATAGAAGCATATCGTGATGTTCATTTAAGTGAGAGAAGTTGTCGGGAGTGGTTCCAAAAATTTAAAAGTGGTGATTTTGACACGAAGGTTAAAAGTGTTTGGTTTCACAGAATTAGAAGCTTTACTGGAGCAAGATCCGTGCCAAACGCAAGAAGAATTTGCACAAGAGTTAGGATTCACTCAGAAAGCTATTTAACAACGTCTCAAAACCCTGGGTATGGTCCAAAAGCAAGGAAATTGGGTTCCTTACGAACTGAAGCTAAGAGACGTTAAGCTTCGCTTATTGGCTTGCAAACAATTGCTCAAAAGGTAAAATCGCAAAGGATTTCTACATTGAATCGTGACGGGAGTCAAAAAGTAGATTCACTACGACAACCCAAAGTGTAGGAAGTCATGGGGTAAGCCCGGACATGTTTCTACTTCGATGGCGAAGCCAAACATTCATGACAAGAAGCTAATTCTTTGCATTTGATGGGATCAGCTATGAGTAATTTATTACCAACTACTCCAACATAATTAAACCGTCACCGAGGAAGGTTACCAACAACA
This sequence comes from Sycobia sp. Sy_11, assembly GCA_018907035.1. Taxonomy (NCBI): domain Eukaryota; kingdom Metazoa; phylum Arthropoda; class Insecta; order Hymenoptera; family Epichrysomallidae; genus Sycobia; species Sycobia sp. Sy_11. Next base: position 1,013,483 of record JACCIC010000154.1, on the reverse strand, counting down.
GCTGATGCAATTGAGCAGAGCATTGAAGATGAAACGACCACAATATGCCATAAGGCAGGATAAAATCATTTTTGAGTATGACAACGCTCGACCACATGTTGCAAAAATCGTAAATAAAACGTTAGAAGCACTGAATTGAGACGTCCTACCCCACCCGCCGTATTCACCCGACATTGCTCCTTGAGACTACCACCTATTCCTGTCGATGAGCCATGAACTGGCTGACCAGCACTATACTTCTTACGAGGAATTGAAGAAAGGGATCGATTTGTGGATCGCTTCAAAAAACGAACAATTTTTTAGACGGGGTATCCACTTCCTGTCCGAAAGATGGTCAAAAGTAGTAGAAAGTGATAGGGAATATTTTGAATGACATTATTTGTACCTTTTTTTACAATAAATTCTTATTTCTTTATAAAAAAGGGCAAAAACTTATTTGTATACCCAAGATATATAATATCATATTTATATATAAGCATCGTCAATATATAACTTATTTCTACAACTTTTGTTATTTAATTGTTGGTCTCATTAATTTTTTTTTCTTTATGACTATTGCAAAGCATCAGAAAAAGCATCGCATTTTGAAGAAAATATTTAAAAAGGACATGACTAAATTTATATAGATTTGGCTCGTAAACCAAATTTATTATGAATCGACACCAGTACATTGGTTGTCATAATATGTCTGAGGGTGGTTCCAGAAGTATCTAGCTTGACCTAGAGGTGGCGGTAGTTGCTCAAAAAATATCAACCTATTAGAAAGTTCACAATCTATAAAGCATATGTCGCAAGTTTGAAGACGCCATGATGTTTAGTGTTTGTTTGACAGCCATCAGTAGTGAACGTTTTCGGAATCACCCTCGTATGTATAATTTTTAGCGTAGTGCATAATACGTTTGCTTGTGAATCAGAGGGTCATCGGTTCGAGATCGGTCGATCGGATATGTCTTTTAAGCAAAATCATATTATTTATAATGTACATTGACCGATAATAATGATAAAAATATAAATATATGTGATAATGTAATCTCGAATGTCTAATAATATTATACATAAATATAATATAATACGTATACTTGTAACGTAGGTACACCTCCTCGATGAAATCGAACATAATCTATAATCTCCAATAAATAGCTAATTCATGGAGGATGATAAAAGCGAAGAAGAATAGAATTTTTTATTTTACATTATATTATTTTTTTTATTTAATTAAACTATTGTGGTAGGAAAGAACAGTGATCGTCAAAACTTGTTTTATTCGACATAAAATAAAAGTGTTTATAAGGAAGATTCTTGCTGAGTTAAGAGAAGACTGTAATAAACCGGCCGGTATTCTAAACACCAAGCTTTCGCCACATACATCGTTGGGTTGTTTTGTTTCCAGCGTCGAATAAAAAAAGGTTGGTGAATTTTACCATACTTATTGTATTTTCGGATTTCACTAGAGTGTTATTTACCTCTACTCTTTTCTTTAATTTTTTCGATTGATAATATTAGATATTATGCATTGTCTTTACAACGTGAGAGAGAGAGAGAGAGAGAGAGAGAGAGAGAGAGAGAGAGAGAGATAGACTGTAACGGGGTGGGTTCGATTCTGCGAACTCCAGTTCGAATATCGACGCGCGACCGCTCCCCTACGGTCCACGCGCAACCCAAGTCAATCCCGTTTCTTGCCGTCCGGAGAATAAGCATCCGTCGGCGGCGAAGTCTCGGTGCATTGTATAAATATCAGAGGGGTAAGCGTTCGAAATGGAACGCCGAATTCAAATCATCCCTCAAACGTTGGGTGCCATTGAATACCCCTCTACACAAAACAAAGACTTTTTTGTGCTCGGGCGCACGAAACAGGTAAGTAGGCTCGCGCCTTCGCGAGCCGATTTTTTAGTTTGTAACGGCGCTACGGCGCGCCGAGACTCCGCCGTCGACAGAACAGACAGTCCGCACGCAACCCACGTTAGTCCCGCTTCTCGCCGTTCGGAGAATAAGCATCCGTCGGCGGCGGAGTCTCGGTGCGCTACGGTGCGCCGGCCCGTTACAAAGTAAAAAATCGGTTCGCGAAGGCACGAGCCTACTCACCTGTTTCGTGCACGGTGCTCCGGCAACGAGCACCACGTCCGCAGCAAACTCCGATTGCATGGCAGAAACTCTTCGCCGTGCTGGCGGACGCGGGTGGATCCTGCGCGCAATATCAGCGCGATGCGGGAAATTGTACTAGTGACTGACGACAGAAAAAGAATCGAGGCAAACGCGAACGTGTCGTTCGAATATAGACTTTATTTCTACACAGTATTCTCCCGTTTTACAATATCAAAGGCCGCGAAGCTCGCGAGCCTGCAATAATAATATGCGAAAAGCGCAAACCGCAATACGCGCGTGCACTCTCTCTTTCTCATGCACGCTCGTCCGCCCGCTAGTGGGGCGCCTCGCAAGGGCACACTCGCATGAACTAACCGGGGCGTATTCCAGATGGGGCCTCCCCCAGGAATACCGGCGTCGACGCCGGGGCGCATGCACGAACACTCGCGGGCCACAAACCGCAGCGTTCCGTCTCACCGTCTGCGCGCATTCGGAACGAAACCGGGCACTAATGCGGCAGACACGGGGCGTCGGCGTGAGTAGCAGGGCCTCCTGTACGGGTCCGTTGGTTCCAACGGCCGTCGGTAGCCGCGGACGATCCCCTTGGTCTCGCGTGCTCCTCTTCCTCGATGACTCGGGACGCGCCGCTACTCGCGCTGCGGAATCTGTCGCGAAGTCGGTCTCTCCTTTCCTATGCGCACGAGCATCAGAAAGTAATTCAGACCCAAACTCCAATGCCAGTTTCATAATGCAGACGAATTTTTGATTCTGAAGAAAATCAAGACTTTCTTTTCTACCATTGTAGATATTTCAAATTGAGTCTTATGATTTTGTGCTAAAATGGATATCCCATAATTAGTTTCAAAAATTTTTTTTAATATTTTAAGCTTATATAATAATGTAGGATCAGAAAGAGAAAATTCATTAATTGTCTCCAATATTAAAAATAGAAATAATAATATAAACCAAAAATTTAACTTTTTAATTTTTATTAGTTATACGTTTTCTCAATTATAACTACAAGATATAAGATTTACAATCCACAACGTATTACAATAGGATAGAATTGGAAGTTTTGCGTTTTCTACAATATGCATTATCAATAAAAAAATGTTTAAATATTTTAAATAATTATATTTAATAACACGAGCTTAAACATATTTTTAAAAAATAGGTGTATGACGTAGATGTTAATGCTAACGTAGTTGATCAACTCATGTCTCTGATACTGCATACTAAATATAATTCATAAATCACATACATTATTCCTAGTTTCCTTCACATTCAAACAGCATACATTTCATTTACATTTATTATAATCTACTCTGTATTTTACTTATTGATTTTTTAAACAATTCGTGTAATTCCGATTTAATACAAAGATTAGTCTAAGAAATAGAGTCATTTTCTGTATAAACTAATAGTGAAATGATTCTGTTTGTTTATTTATAATATTACAGTGATTGTGGACATAACCTCAATTATGTAAAATGATCTATTGAAGAAATTATTAAAAATACATTATATGAATTACATATGTATATTACAGGCTAATTGCAATAATTTATTTTATTCTGAGAATTATAGTATAAAATGTTAAAGAACCTATAATACATTGGTTACGACCTTAAATGTATATTATTTAATATATATAATTGAATACAGAGCTGTTTCGAAAAACTTATCAAATTTATATAAAAAACTGATAAAAATTCTAGATAGATAGATTACGTATAGATTTTGATTCGCTTGATTACAAATATTATAGAAATTGATCACAAAAAATTTTTTGGAAAAAATTAAATAAAAAAATATAGATGAGATCTATATATAAAACTTATTTTCCATGCAATTTTTCTCTATAAAACAAAATAAAACCGTATACAAAAAGATCGATTAAAAAAGAAATTGCAGAAAAAAAATTGGTGAAAAAAAATTTGTGAGATAAAAAAAATTGATAAAAATCAAACCAGTTTAAAGTACATAAGACAAAATCCAGAAAAAATTAGTTCAAAAAAATAAAAAAATAAGTTGAAATAAAATTAGTTCAAAAAAAGTACGAAATATCGATAGACTATTACTGTGGCGCTAAAAGGGGGAAAATAATTTTTCGAGAAATAATATACCATTGATATTATCACACGCAAATCGCCTTAGCAAAAATATGCAAGACATCTCACCTGAAGAATCAATTTGATTTTTCTGAGTCAGTGGAAAACATCCTAATTTAACTATATCAATGAACTTCTTTTCAGGCGTTGATGACTTTTTGATTTGTAGAGTTGATTAAAAAGGGCTTAGTCCGATAATATGGTCGAAAATTCCCGAAGGGTATTTGTAATAAGACTGTACCCTCGTGTCAAATGTAATAAAAAACTCCTTTTGTCAGATTTTTGTACCCCAAAGTTGTCCGACGATACTTACAGATCTAAAGAAATCTCCGAACATTGTTTCTAAATATCGTAGCTTCTAGAATAGTTAACTGAAACAGTTGTACATAAATAATTTGATTTTTAAAAGATCTATCCATCAGACAATTTTATATAAAACATAAGTTTTATTCTACTAATTAATGCCGTTTATTACTATTATTTTAACTAATAGTAATACATTGGTAGATTTTTAATCAGTAAACTAAAAATATTTATGTATGTAAACCTTTTCGTAGAAATACAAAAACAAATGTTCGTATATAAGAACAATATTCATATAAAATATTTTTCGGATATATCCCGAAATACCTTAATAAAAAATAAATTATACAACGAAATTACAGCTGACAACAATGGACTATTAAAACAAATGGCTAAGTACATTATATATGTATCTTCACAAATAACAGCATGTATACGAGTTTTTAGACTCTTAGTTTAGTCAGAGATAATAAGCAGTTTATTATACGGCAGTAGTCTATCGATATTTCGTACCTTTTTTATATTTTTGAAAACTAATGTTATTTCAATCTATTTTTAGAACTTGGCTTCTATTAAACAATTTTTTAAAATTTGTTAACTAATTTTTTTCTGGGATTTTTTCTTATTTTTTTTTAATCTACAATTTTTCCTGCAATTTCTTTTTTAATCGATTTTTTTCTATTCGATTTTATTTTTTTCTTTTAGAGAAGAATTTCATAGAGAATAAATATTATATTTTGACTTTATCTATAATTTTTAATTTAATTTATTCTAAAACTTTTTTGTGATCAACTTCTATAATATTTGTAATCAAGCGAATCAAAATCTATATGTAATCTATCTATCTAGAATTTTTATTAGTTTTTTATATAAATTTGACAATTTTTTCGAAACAGCTCTGTATTCATTTATATATATTAAAGAATATACATTTAAGTTTATAAACGATTTATTATACTATAATAATAGTAATAAACGATATTAATTAATAGAATAAAATTATGTTTTATATAAATTTTTTTGATCGATAAATGTTTTAAAAATAAAATTTTTTATATACAGTTGGTCCGTTAACTATTTTAGAAGGTACGATATTTAGAAGCAACGTTCGGAAATCTTTGTGGATCTGCAAGTATCGCCGAACCACTTTGGGGTACAAAAATCTGACAAAAGGAGTTTTTTATTACATTTGACTCGAGGGTACAGGCTTATTACAAAACTCTTCGGGAATTTTCGACCATATTATCGGACTAAGCCCTTTTTAATGAACTCTATAAATCAAAAAGTCGTCAACACGTGAAAAGAAGTTCATTGATACAGTTAAATTGGGATGTTTGGCACTAACTCCGAAAAATCTAATCGATTCTTCAGATGAAATGTCTTGGATATTGTCGTTAAACTCATTTGTGTGTGATAATATCAATGATATATTATTTCTCGAAAAGTTATTTCCCCCCTTTTAGCGCCGCAATAATAGTCTATCTATATTTTGTACTTTTCTTTTTACCTTTTTTTGAACTAATTTTATTTCAACTTATTTTTTTATTTTTTTGATATAATTTTTTCTCGATTTTGTCTTATTTTTTTTAAATGGGTTTGACTATTATCAAATTTTTGTTTATTTCACAAATTTTTTTTCACTAAATTTTTTCCCTGCAATTACTTTTTTAATCGATATTTTTTTTGTATTCAGTTACATTTTTTTCTTTTAGAGAAAAATTTCATGGAAAATAAGTATTATATTTTGATCTCATCTATAATATTTTATGCAATTTATTCCAAAACCTTTTTTGTTATCAATTTCTATAATATTCATAATCCAGCGGCTTAAAATCTATACGTAATCTATCTATCGAGACTTTTTATCAATTTTTACGTACATCTGAACATTTTTTCGAAACAGCTCTGTATTCAATTACATATATTAAATAATATATATTTAAGATTATACACAATTTATTATAGGTTCTTTAAAATTTTATACTAAAATTTTCAGAATTAAATAAATTATTGCAATTACTCTATAATATTCATGAGTAATTCAGATAATCTATTTTTAACAATTTCTTCAATAGATCGTTTTATCATAAGTGAGGTTATGTCCACAATCACTGTAATATTACAAATAAACAAACAGAGTCAGAAAATGACTCTACTCCTTAGACCAATCTTTATGTTAAATCGCAATTACAGGAATTGTTTAAAATATCAATAAGTAAAAATACAAAGTAGATTATAATACATCTAAATGATAAGTATGCTGTTTGAATGTGAAGAAAACTAGGAATAATGTATGTGATTTATGAATTATATTTAGTATGTAGTATCAGCTGGTATCAGACATGGGTTGATCTACTATGATAACATTAAAATCTACGTCATACTCGTATTTTTAAAAAATATGATTAAGCTCGCGTCATTACTTAGAATTATTTAAAATTCTTAAACATTTTTTTATTGATAATGCATATTGTAGAAAATACAAAACTTCAAATTCTATCCTATTGTAAAACGTTGTGGAATGTAAATCTTATATCTTGTAGTTATAATTTAGATAAGGTATAACTTTTTAACTTCTATACTTTTATTTTATTTTATTTTAGCGTTTAATAGCAAGAATTTCATTTTCTATTTTTGATTTATATTATTATTTATATGTTTAATATTGGAGACAATTAATGGATTTTCTCTTTTTGTTCCTACGCGTTATTTACTACAATATAATATAGGAATTAAATATTAAAATTAAATTTTTTAAACTAATTAAGCAATATCTATTTTAGCACAAAATCATAAGACTCAGTTTGAAATTTCTACAAAGTCTTGATTTTCTGCAGAATCAAAAATTCGTCTGCATTATGAAGCTGGCATGGGAGTTTGGAACTGAAGTGCTTTGTGATGCTCGTGCGCACATTAGATATTATTTGGCTTAGCCTCTGTATGATTCAATGGAAAACAACAACGTCGCATTAAACAGAAGCGTACAGCTATATCTATATATATTTATTGCCTACGTCACAGCTCGTGATGTAGGCAAATGCGCACACTAATTGATGTTGACGTAGCTGTGACGTCGCGTTGGCGCGTTAGTGTAGCAGTTGAGCCTGTTGAGGGCGCACGTTTCCGGCGCACGTTTCCGGCGCTCGGAAATCGTCGAGCCTTTCGTATCTGGCATCGGCAATCTGTCCTTATTATCTCTGGTAGTACACTTTTGAGTAACGTCTTTATTATTATCTGTTGTCTATATACCCAATATAGGTACCTTACTGGAATATATTTTTCCCAAGAAAATACTGCCTTTACAAAAAATATGTATAGAATAAAAAAATGTATTTTGATCAAATCTTTTCTTAAAAATATCCGTTGCATTTTCGATTCAACATTCATTTCTACCTTGCGTTGCTGTAAAATTAGACATTACAAGCAATTAGAAGCAAACGCGCACACACATATTCATAATGACTGTGTGAACACATTCCTCTATAGATGAATACAAATTCATACGAGTGCGTTTACTTTTATCTACTGACTGCCATGTCGCTTTTACGTAAAATCGACTGATCATATATTGATGCAGGCTAATATGTGCTGTATAGTGATGTGTTATAGACCATGGTGCTGCCATCCGACGGACTACTTGGTACTGCGATTTTTTTGTTACCAATGAGCCTATAGGCTATACACTTCTACATCCGTCTATCTTCCTTGGTATTGCTTTCATTAGTAATAGATCGGCATGTTTAAAATTTTGTCTAATGGCAAGTAAAATTAACAAAATAATCTAATGTAATAAAAATATCATACTGAATTTCTCTCTGTATCATCGAGAGCACTTTTCTACGGTAGGATATTGTGTTAAGAATTGGACATCTAAGAAAACTATGAATTTTAATTAAAACTTTAATGCATGCCGAAACCTGGTGCTGCTAAAGTAGAAAGGACAAATTTCTTTAATAATACAGAAATGCTAGAGAAACGTGATAAATGGACAAAAAAAAGCAAAATTGCATCTAATAACAAATACTTATTTGCATGTTCATTGCATTTTCATGCTAATGATTATTACTTCCCTGGTAAGGAAAGAATATGTGTAAACTTAAAATTTTTAAGGCATAAATTAAAATATATTAGTCAATGAAATAAAATGTTATTTTTTACCGATAAATATGCTAAGTTAAGCAATCGGAAAAAAATTTACTGTCAAAAATCATTATAAATGACACAGTTAAGGAAAGAAAACAAAATAATATTGATAATAACGTTTATGTATTATATAGGAGCAACCTCATTTAAACTTAAAGGATGCAGCAGCAGTCACAGAGATTCAAAAAAATATAATGAAAGAGTTAAATAAGAAATGACGCGGATGGGATTAATACAGTGAATTTAACAGGAAGCTCTGCATCGTCAACAAGTTAGGAAAACTTTTATAAGGGCAATGCTTGGGTAAAGGAATAAAATTAATCTTAAAGAAAATTAATTCTAAAAGAAGCTAGGTTACTTATGAATATAGATATTGCCTCTATAAGAGCACATATTGAACGAATGAATATGTGTATCAAACATTTCTAAATTTAAACCATAAATACCTACGACATATGATCACTTATATTGAAGATATATTTTGAATTTGCTATGGACTCGCTAACCTTAGAAGTCTGATTCCAGTAGATATCAAATTTTTATTTACACATTGTTCGTGTTTAGATATTTATTAATGCATTGTAAATTATATTTAAAGTAATGTATGAAAAGGAAAATATATTAAAACGTGCAAAAGAAAAAGTATAAATGTAACAAAAACATAAATTAAACAATATGATAGTAAAAAAGGTTTTTTATTGAACAATATAAATATAATAATTTCATATTCATATTATTTTAGTGACATAATAGCAACAAACTAAGAAATTATAATTAAAAAAAAACCATTTTACTCTATTTACGTTGTCTAATATCTTCATATCTATGTTGGCAATTTCTGTTTTCATTCAGTGGCATCCTTATAGAGGTAGTAGATGTTCTCTTTGCTAATATATATAGCTGTACGATTCTGTCCAATGCGACTATGCAAGGTAGAGAGAAGGAGTGAAAACTTCCGCTCACTTTACATGAGAAAAACTTATCAAAAATTAATAGGAGCCAGAAGCCCTTGCATATTATAAATGCCTTCTACAGGGAAAATTGTACTTTCGAGTTCGTATAGTAGAAAAAGACGTCTAAGTGTCTCCAGACAACTTCTACGGAGAGTTTCATGTTCAGATGACAGAATATGAAACTCGCCGTAGAGATCGTCGAGAGACACTTGGACATCATACGCTACCGTCCGAACATGAAACCTCTAGTAGAAGCCATCCCAAAACACCTGAACATCGTTCCCCAACAACTAAACATGAAACCTCCTGTAAAAGTCGTTCCGAGATACTTGGACATATTATTCTACGAGTTTGGACAGGAAACATACTAATCATTAGATACAAGAGTAATGAAGAGGTGCGGGGGTTCGCGAGAGAGCAAGTAGGCCTCACGAGTGCAGTTCGAGTTCTGGTAGCATCAGCGCCGCATGCATAATTGCCACGCATCCTTCTCGTCGAGTTAACATTTGTACGACGTTCTTGTAAAATAAATTATAGTTGTATTGCGTTCACTAAAATATTCTTTCCCCGTTTTCTGCAATTGGGTATCATAAAACAAGTCGTTTGGGTACGCCTAAAAGCTTTGGAATTCATTCAGAGGGTTGGAAAATGGGTGCCGTACGAATTGAAGCCGAGAGACGTCGAGCGACGATTTTGTATGACAGAAATCTTGCTACAGCGGTATAAAAATAAATTATTTTTACATCGTATAATTACTATTATTTTTCATCAGGATAATGCTCGGCCACATGCTGCGGTTTCGGTTAAAAACTATTTGCAAAATAGAGGATGGGAAATTAAGCCGCTATCTGGTTACCACTCGTTTTGACCGATGCAGATAGCTCTTACGGAAATATGCTTTAGTTCAGTAGAGAAAATCAAAAATTGTCTCGATACCTTCTTGGGTTTGAAAGATGAGAAATTTTTTTAGTTAGGAATTCATAAATTGCCAGAAAAATAGAAAAATGATATAGATTACGATGGATAATACTTTGAATACACGATACATATCCATGTTACCATAATAAAACCTCATTTTTTGAAAAAAAGGATGGTAATTTACTTATACAGCCAATAAATAATTTTGTATTTTTACGTCCAACCCCGCGGGTTGGTGTTACGCGGATCTCATGACCGCGATTTACTACCGTTGATCCCACTGTTTTGCCCCCTGGATTTTCAGCTACGTTTTCGCGTTGAAGCCGGGGATACGCGGTAGTTCGTAATAGAATACTCCACGCTAATCCCACCAAATGCATAGCATTAGCTTCTTGCCATGAATGTTTGGCTTGGCCATCGAAGTAGAGGCATTCCCTGGTTTACTCCATAAATTCTTTTGCTTTGGGTTTCGTAGTAAATCTACTTTTCGTCTTCCGTCACGATTCAATGTAGAATTTCTGTGCGATTTTGTCTTTTGAACAATTGTTCGCAAACGAATAAGTGACGCTCGACGCCTCTTAGCTTTAGTTCGTTCGAAACCCAATTTCCTTGCTTTTGGACCATACCCAGGGTTTTGAGACGTTGTCAAATAGCTTTCTGTGTCACTGAGGCAGCGATCTTCCTCCAGTAAAGCTTCCAATTCTGTGAAACCAAACACTTTGAGCCTTCATGTCAAAATCATCACTTTTAAATTTTTGGAACCACTCCCGACAATTTCTCTCACTCAAATTAACATCACCATAAGCCTGTCTGAATAGCCGATGTGCTTCAGCTGCAGATAGCTTGAAATGAAAGAAGTAAATTAACAATTCCCGCAAAAGACGCTTACTTGGTTCAAAACTCGACATCTTAACATGATGAAAACTAAGTCATGCTAGCAAAAAGTCAGAGGTATTAAATGGTTATACTGGTTCCCGATGTTAACATACACTATACGACTATTTACAGCTGACAATTTTTATGTGATCTTATCGGTGGCGCCATCTTTTCAAAACGGCGTAAACTTATTTGTACACCTAATAAGTTATTTAATAAGTGCAAGGATAAGGATGATCTACGTTTAAAATCTAGAGTTGTTTAAAAAATTAATTGTATGGATTGTAATGAATGCTACGCTGCACAAATAAGTAGATATTTAAAAAAGAGAATTTATGAACGTAAATATATTTTACGTAGTTCACATATTAATTCTGGTTTAAAAGAACATTGTTTAAAGTTTTTACATTCTTTTGAGTTTGTGAATGTCGATATTTTGGAACATGGTATTAGTAATAAGTACAAAAGGGAGGGTCTTGAAAGTATTCAGAGTTCAAGGAATCGAAATAGTGTGAATATAATTTTAGATTCAAATAAATTAGATAACATTTATCATTTTATATTAAATTGATTGCCTTTGAATATTTTGTGTAGAGGGGGATTGCATATTCAAGTTTCTAAATTTTTAGTTTAGTTGGGACAGGGGCATATATAAATTAGAATATTAATATAAGGTTTAGTTTATTCCCTGATCAGGAGCTGTAGCGAACTCAAAATGTTGGGCAATCTCATTCAATCTTCAATTGGGTAAAGGTAGTGGGGACAGTCAGATTGCACTTCACTAATAAAGAATTTTTTCAGCTAATATATTTTATTTCAGATTAGTTTACAGGGGTGATTTTAACATGACATCTTAACACGATGAAAACTAAGTTATGCTAGCAAAAAGTCAGAGGTATTAAAAGGTTATACTGTTTCCAGATGTCAACATATACTATACGACTTTGTAGAGCTGAGCATTTCAATGTTATCTTATCGGTGATGCCATATTTTCAAAACGGCGGAAACTTATTTGTATACCGAATATGAATTTTAGAAAAAAAATGGATAGAACATAAAAAATTTCTTTCAATAGGATTGATAAATTTTGTTGGTACAATTTTTCCGAAAAAAAAAATTGTCCACAGAATACGGTTTTTATCTTTTTTTTATCATTTTCAGAATGAAATTTTTTTTGTCATCAATTTTCTTAATTATGACTATAATTTGTGTTTGAAAATACAAACGTATGATTTTTTCAGAATTTTTATTCGAATTTTTTTGAGAGTAAGAAATTATTTTTTCTGTTCAGTAAAACAGCGGACGTATAATCCAGGTTGTTAGAACCAGCGGACGTTTGGATTTGTCAGTGTATAGTCTAAAATTTACTTTGACCTAATTTGACCAATACGCGTTTACGATGTTCCAAAATTGCCGAATATTTTCGTATATACAGGTCTGCAAACTCCCTATGGTGAGGGAACTTATTTTAGCAACCAAAAAGTTTCTCTTGGTGGTCACCACGTAAATGGTGACTGTGTAAATTAGTGTATTAGCGATGATGTGTGAATAGGAACATGATTTATTTACACGTGAGTATATTGAACTTAAAGGTGGTAAACACGCTTTAGATATTTTTTCTTATTCAATTTTTTATTATGCAAGTCTCTATATGCGGTAGTTTTCTTATCAAAAGAAATCTTCTACTAAAAAGAAATAAGCTAAATAAAAATTATAAATTTTATTATTTGTAATATTTCTTGTTAATATATACTGAAAAAAAATTTATAAATTTAATAAAATGTATTTAGTTGAGGGCATTTACATAATACAGGTAACATTTAGTGGAGGCATAAATTATTCTACGAAATTAAAAAACTATTAGTTACATAAAATATCTATTTGATTTAATAAATATTTCATTAATTTAACTGAAAATTTATTGCTTCAAAACTAAACTCAAGAGTCCTTGAAGATGAACCGTAGCGGTTCGAAACGTCGGGCATCAAAGGAAAATTTTAATTTAATGTGGTTTGGGTTGTCAGGTTGTCCTTTGCAAACATAGAATATAGTAATATATAATATAATATAATATAATGATTAATTTATCATAGAATATAATAATATATTTTTGTTATTTTATAATTGTTACTTTTAATCTAATTTAACTTTATTTTTAATAGTAATTATTTTATAGTAATTATTTCAAATTTTTCGGGGGAAATCATAAACAAGGACAGTCTGACTGTTATTAGTTTAATTTCATATATTATAGTATAAAGACTGCAAGGCAGATAAATTTTTTAAATTAAATAATTAAATTCATTCAGCTAAATGTTAGTTGAATCAACTGAATCTGATACCACAATACATTTATTAAATTTAAAAATTTGTTATTCAATGTATATATTGTATAGGTATACATAATTGTACTAAGCATTTATGCAGAATATTATACTATGATATATCAGTTTTTTTATTAAAAATTTCCTAATATTCACGGTGTCCCAGATATAACTGCTCATATTAGCAGCATAGTATCGGGAAGGTAAAGTTATGTGTAAATATTAATATTTATTTAGGTGAATTGATAATAGTTTTTACAATACGGGCCAATGTCTGTGAGCCAATCAGGGCTCAGAAAAACTAGTCATTGTTTGCCAGCGAGGAAGAAGGAGGCCAAACGAAGGAAACAAGGCATATAGCGCCTTTTGATTACCACCTATTCCGATCGATGCAGCACGACCTCATTGATACGCACTTCCGACATTTTCCAAAAGTGCAAAAATTTGTGGATGATTGGATCGCCTCGAAACTGCCATCGTTCTTTCGCCACGGTATTGCCACATTGCCAGAAAGATGGGAAAAAGTAGTAGAAAATGGCGGAAAATATGTTGATTAAGCTAGCGTGTATCCATTTTGCATCATAAATGTAATTTTTCCGTTTAAAAAGTTCGGAAACTAACTTCGCCTCCTAAGAATTACATCAGGATAAAATATTATTTCGAAAATTATGTCAATAAAGATGTAAATTATTATTTACGCAATACATCTGAAAATATAAAAGAACTATTCATGAGCGATTCTTTTGAAACTCGACAGATAACCGCGCAAGATAATGTATATTTCTTTGAATTTTGCATAGACTTATAAATTAAACCGTGCGCTTAAACGGATGCTCTGAAGTCCATATTGAAGGACAGAGACAGGTCTGGAATCGTACTTTCTTTCTTGCTCCGGAGAAAGAATAAGAAGACAGCTCAAGAATAATAATTGTATAGAGTATAGGAAAAACGTATATTTCTGCTGCGTATATTTCTTTTGCTATTGTTCCCTACTTTTCTTTTCTCTACACTTCATCGCTTATAAGAGAGAGACAACACGACTCCTTATATTGTTTTCTCAGTCTAGTTTAGGCTTTAACTCTGTTTCCAGAGCGCATATTCTAATCATAAGTCTATATATTATACCGCGCGCTCTGATAACGATGATAGACATGGATGGCGTAAGTACCATCTATAAAGTGTCACAACACCGAGGTGAGTTACTACTCCGACATACAAATGATACAACCATTACGAACCAAGATGGTAATAGTTCTTGTACACTACCAGTCCCCGATTTATCACTTTACATACCGACAGGAATTACAATTTTTTATTAACTACACTTCAACATGTAATATATTTACTTGTTAAGTTCAGTAAGTAAATACTGTAATTTTTCAATAAAAATATTTGAGCATTTCCTGCTGAAGTACAGTTTGTAAAAAACTGTAATTCCCGTCGGCATGTGAAGTGATAAACAGCGACTGGTAGTCTGAAACAAACTATTACCTATGAGGATTGAAATAATTGTGCCATCTGTATGTAGGATTAGTAATTTACCTCGGCATTGTGACACTTTTTATATGGGCTTTACCCTTCTATCCATGTTTATCTTTGTTGGCTCTGGGAACAGACTTCCACTCCTTCTCCCTACCCCCCCTCCATATATATAAGCCCATGGACTCATGGTTGGATAATGTTCAGTTACCCCCACATAAATTAGTCTAGTTATATAAGACATCGCCAGAGCGATTATATAGCGAGACAAGTAAGTCTACGCCATGTTCGTGGCAGTTCAGTATAGGCAGTCGAGCTGTACAGATACGCGATACGCGATACGCTGTACAGAGATACGCGATAAAGTTCGAGAAATAACGCGAACTCCTCAATTCGACAATCGTCGCTGGCATCCTCCGCACTCAAGCTTCAAGATCATAGGGTAAGCCCATTTGGCTAAGCAGAAAAGACCTCACGGGAATAAATGTAGCACCCTCTATCCTGGTGATGCTCTCGGAAATATACAATACACCAAATCTGCCCCTCGGACAGACTCGTGATATCCCCGACCGCTTTCTGAAAACAAAAGATTTATCGAGTCTGAGCATACATGAGAACAACTACTTCAGGGCAGGATTCCTCGGAACGCATTGTACGGAATCCCTCACTACCTTGGAGCTCGTCATCTGTAAGCATTTGATCATTAGGGCGGTCTACTCGTACGTAGTACGACAGCTCATCCTCAAACGTTTATAGATCAAAAATTGCGCAAGCATCGACAGGTAGACATATATTAGCATCGTGCTAGAAGCCACCTTCCCCGAGCTGAATGTGCTCTCAAAAGCAGACTTTAGTTTCTCCGTGAATCCCCAAGACAAGGTAGTCTATTATACGCCCCCGTCAATCGCCTGATCGTCAAGCATACGCGAGCTCGTCCTAACGAATAACTGCTACGCAGATTACGCGATCGTGCGAATCGTAAACTCGCCAGGGATAACACTCCTGGACATTCGTGGCACCAGTCCACCACAGTAGCTCATCCTACGAGAGCTCAGGGACTTCCACGAGTTGACAATCCATTACTACCGAGGGATCAACGAGTTACTGCTTGACATATCAACTTCTGGTATTACCGAGATCAACGTGATCGACACTCTTGGTTAAAACATAACCAAAGAGATCGATCACCGAGTGATCAATAACTTACTCTGGTACAGCGATAAATTATGTTTGCAACTGAAAAACTACAACCTGAATCTATCTCCTTTCACTGTCAGAAAGATAGAGGCTAAGGACGCATTAGTGTTAATGCTAAATAATTGTATACTTGTATAGAGTATTTATAATAAAGCTCATATTTTACATAAACAAGGCCTTTTACCGAACTCCGTTTTCTCTATTGACGAGACAATTCAGGACCTGATCGTGAGTTGTCGGCACGATCGTTACGCCGACGGCTGTAGTTTCAAAATTGCAGCTTCAATTCCAGTCTGTTGCAGTTCTAAAAATTATTGCAAATAAACTTATATGTATTATAAAATAAGATGGAAAGAGAATTTTGCGAGGATAAATAGCAACTGATGGGTAAAACTGCAGTTGAAGCACGCGTTTTCGAGTGTACTTTACTCACGTTTCTATTATAGTGAACGTACTCTTCATTGCTTTATCGGACTACATTCCAGATTATTGCAATCCTAAAAATTATTATAAATAAATTTACATGTATTGTAGAACAAGATGGAAAAAATTATTGCGAGGATAAAAAGCAACTTATGTGACAAATCGCAGTTGTAGCACGCACTTTCTGGGGCCTGGAACACGATGGATATCTCGCATGGTGCATTATCATCGAAGCACATAATGTATTTTCCAGAATGTTATTTTCAATCAAATAATTTTTATATATTTATATCTGTTATATAATTCTGTGACAGAGTGTGATGCAAGTGTAAAATTTTTTTGTATGTTATAAACCACTTTAAATACAGTAACTTCCAAGCCACTAAACATATTCTAATGAGAAAATGTATTTCTAATAAATTAAAGAGACTGTATATATTATTTTTCTAAATTAAATATATTTGTGTTAATCAAATTAAAAAATGAACGTTATAGACAAAGTTCTCCGAATTTTATGGTGAAAAGCATTAAAAATTTTGTATATAATAACATATAAATGATGATATATAAAACAGTAGAGAGTTAATTAAATATTGTTATAAACAAAATTTGGAGACCTACCTAAAATTAATTTTATATATTCCATATGCTTTTGCTTTAAAACTAGAATTTTATGAGCAAAATTACAAATTAAAAAATATTTGTGCCATGTATCATCTGAGCGGCGAAGCAGATTCCTGATGTATCGACGCTGACTTGGGCTGATTATAGTAGCACAAAACGCTTATTATTAATTACGTTTTTCTCGAGAATTATTAACTTTACAGCAAAAATGGATAGAACATAAAAAATTCATTTGAATAAGATCTACAACTGTTGTTTGAACAATTTTTTCTAAACTCAAAATTATTACTTAAAACTTGATTTTTACATTTTTTTAACATTTTCAGGAAGTTTGGGTGCTTGGCGTTACCACATCCAGATTAGGTGCCTCAAAGTTTTCCTAGAAATGTCGCCATTTAGAAATCTGTTGTCAATTCCTGATAGAAACCTTAAAGAGTGTTCCTTACGGCATTCGCGCTACGATAAACTACTAAAACAGAAACAAATTTACTTTTTCTGTTTTTGTTGTCATTTCCCATTATTTAGAGAGAAAAAACATTTTCCAAAATTCTTTAGATTATTCCACAAGTGGGAAAACTGACATATTAATTAATCTACATTTTTAATTAAAAAAAAAACATTCAAAAAGTGTTGTCTTATGAATCGTCTACTGCACAGAATCTAGTGTGTTACAAATCTTCCAAAGAAAACACTTGTTGTGAATTCTATGCAATAATTGAGCATCTAATTCGAGTTTTCCAACTTTAAGAATAAAATAATGAAACGAATAAAAATTGTTTTATCGCTCTACGAGGGTGGTCATAATATGTACGTGGGTGGTGCCAAGGAGTAACTGGCCAGACCTAGAGGTGGCGGTAGTTGCTCAAAAAATACCACTGTGTTAGAAAGTACACAATTTATAAAGCATATGTCTCAGTTTGAAGACGCTATGATGTTTAGTATTTGTTTGACAGCCATCAATAATGAACGATTTCATTGAATTTGTAAACATGGAAAAAATTGGTCATGGATATGTGATACAATACTTTTATTTGAAAGGCCTCAGCCCAACCAATATAAAAACTGAACTAGACTCTACTCTGGGTGAGACTGCTCCTTCGCTTGGAACAGTAAAATATTGGGTAATAGAGTTTACGAGGCCGTAAGAGCTGCCAAGACGAGCATCGCAGTGATCGACCATACAAGGTGACGACTCCAAAAATGTTGAAGAAAATCAACAAAGCGATACTGAATGATCGTCGACTGAAAGTGCGCGAGGTAGCAGACATGGTAGGCATTTCAACAAGTACGGAACATCGTATATAAACTGAAAATTTGGAGATGACAAAGCTGTGCGCAAGATGGGTGCCACGTTTGCTCACAATGGAACAAAAACAGCATCGTGAAGATGTTTCAGTTGAATGTTTGGCAATGTTTCGCAAAAATAAAGCCGAATATTTTTACGCCGTTTCATAACCATGGATGAAATATGGATCCACCACTTCACACCCAAAACAAAAGAACAATCAAAACAATGGACTCAAAAAGAAGAGCCGGCTCTAAAGAAGGCAAAGACCGTTCCACCTGCAGGCATGATTATGGCGTCGGTTTTTTGGGATGTGTGTGGGATAATTTTGATTGAATATCTTGAAAAAGGAAAAACTATCATCGGCGAGTATTAGGTGAACTTATTGCAATGTTTAAGCGAAAAAATCAAGCGAAAACGGTCGCATTTGGCTAAGAAGAAAGTGTTGTTCCATCAAGACAATGCACCAGCTCACACGTCCGTTATTGCAATGGCCTAAATTGATGAATTAAAGTTGGAATTGCTACCTCATGCACCCTATTCGACAGATGTAGCTCCCTCGGATTATTTTCTGTTCCCAGAGTTGAAAAAATGGCTCGCTGGTCAAAGATTTTCCAATAACGAAGAGGTTATGTCGGCAGTTAATAGCTATTATGAGGAGTTTGACAATTCTTATTATTAAAAGGGTATCGAAATTATTGAACATCGCTGGAAAAAGTGTATAAAGCTGAAAGGAGATTATGTTGAAAAATAAATATATATTTTTTAAAATTTTTGAGTTTTATTTGTTGGGCCAGGTACTTCTGGGACCACCCTCGTACATGCCACACATTTTGAGCAAACAGAAAAAGTAAATTGCTTTCATGATGTAACATTATATCCAATAAATAATTATAGTTGTAGACAAAACAGATAGAAATATAGTTGCTGCGAATTGAAAGAGATGGAACAGCAAGATACGTTCAATATCTTACGAGTTCAATCAAGTAAAGGGGGCTCTGTGTTTGAAATTGTTTAACTATTACATGTATATATAGAATTAAAAACCTATTATGAATAAATATATCTATATATTAATTTATTTTATATATTTTATTATAGGTTTTATAAAAAAAGCTATATTATTCATCATTTTCAGACGATCATATATGCTTACTACATCTATTTAACGCTCGATGTTTTAGACGAAAGAGCGTTCCTTATCCTGGCTTCTTATTACAGGATAATATTTTATTGCCTTGCTCTTTCACGAGTAGTTGCGAGTAAAATGTAGCTTTTGAAAGCTCGAGAATGATTTACCAGTACGTGCATATAGCAATGCTGCACGGCACTCTCATCATTTTTAATAACTTTTCTGATAATAAATATTAATATTCAAGGCTATATATATTACTACAAATTACTAATATAGTAACGATAATTAACAATTATTCATTAATATATATTAGGTTGTCAAATATCTCCCTTCCGTTTTTTTGCTCTTCATTCAATGCTTTATGAAGTGTTACAGTGGTCGGATTTACTTCAAATACGCGCCGTTTTGTTCGATAATCTGTTTCCATCTAGACGACAACTTCATAATACCTCTTTCGTAGAAACCCCTCTCCTTATTTGCGAAGAAATCGGACAGCCACATTTCACAAGCCTCTTGAGTCCAACTTTACACCACCAAGGGCGGTCGACATGGACAGGAACAGGTGGTAATCACTTGCCGCTATGTCCGAGCTATATGGTGGATGCGATAAAACCTGCCATCCAAATTCCCGTAGATTCTGACGAGTCATCAATGAAGTGTGTGGTTTGGCGTTGTCCTGGTGGAACACTACACCCTTCCTGTTGGCCAATTGTGGACGCTTCTGGTCGCTAGAATGCTTCAAGCGATCCAGTTGTTCACAGTAGATGGTAGAATTAAGCGTCTGACCATATGGGAGCAGCTCATAGTGGATGATTCCCTGCCAATCCCACCAAACACACAGCAAAACCTTCCTGGTCGTCAATCCCGGCTTGGCCACTGTTTCGGACGGTCCACCGGTCTTGATCCACGACCGTTTTCGCTTGATATTGTCGTATGTGATCTATTTTTCATCGCCAGTCACTATCCGCTTCAGAAATGAGTCGAGTTCTAAGCCTTCTGCAGATGATTTAAAATGGTTTAGGGGACGCGGGCAGGTTTATCCATGGTGTCGTTTTAACCGGCTCTGAATCGGCGAAACCATTCCTCTGCGGTTCGAAGTAATAGTGTGCTATCTCCAACAACACCATTAATCTCACGGAACATTTCTCTAGCGGATTTGCCTCTGTCAAAGGAAATCTTTAAAATAGCTCGAATTTCGGCGTTAGTGAACTCCATGTTTACACATCTATAACTTTTGAACGCAATATCCAAACAAATCATGCATAGCGTTGTTTTGTACGCTATGTCAAGACCTTTCAAATGATGTATAGTATTGCCAGATACGACCTCTGTAGCGTTTTGTACATAGCGGCGAAATTCATGAGACAAAAAGGCGGAAGGGGATATTTGACAACCTAATATATGTTCTAAAAATATGAAAATCAATCAAATAATTTTTGGAAATAATTTGTGTTTATTATTACCTAATTTTTCTTGTTCTATTCAAATCGTAAACATATATCAATTGCTGACAATCGTGATTATGATTATCTTAAGGTTAATTTTTTAAGAGAATCTAGATTTTGTTGCCATATAATTGTTAGAATAAGAATCATTAGAAATTAAATATAATACTTTATATTTTATATAAGAATCACAAAGAGGAAAAAAATTATTCATTCAAAATATATAAACATATAGTTATTGTAATCAAACTATCAAATATATATTTTTCAAATTTTTAAAAGTTATCTAATTGTTAACTTCAGACAAAGAACGCTTTCAATTAATTTTGTTTCTGAAAAGATGCACATTAGTGAAAAGTGCCTGATTTTTAAGACATATTATTAACATCATAGTATTCATATTAGATAAAAAAATGTTATTGATTTTTATAATTTTCAATTAACCAATACATTAATTGGCTGTGTTATATTTACTTTCTATGAATATTTTCTTTAATTTAAAATTTTGTGCATTGACATTCATGCTTTTTTAATGAAACAAATGGTCTATTCATTTCATTTAGTGAATTTCAATCATTTCTTATTGGACAATTAATAAGTTTTTTTTTTAATTCAAAAAATTTCGTATGAACTAAATCAGTTAATGCATTTAAAGTTATATTTTTATAATGAAAAGCAGTTGTTTATGTTAAAAAAAATTTCATCTTTGGATTTGAGCAAATGTATTTATCTACAATTATCAAATTTTGCTTCAGCGTACTTAATATGTGTGTGTGTGTGTATGCGCGCGCGCATGTGTGTGTATGTTTTTTTAGGCGTAGTCGCCTAAAAACTGCGCTAGTGGCCTCTTGAAACCAGCATCCCGCCGGAACTATGAGGGAATATTACTTCGGCGGGGCTGTTGGTTAGCCTATACGGCTCCTCTTCCTATGACATTATTCTACGTCTCCCATTCACACAAGTGATCAGGAGTTCGGTGTTCATCCTCTGCAAATTAAAAATAGAATCAGTTAGCCTAATTCATCCTGGGCCATTCGCCTAATTCTATCGGCATTTCTAAGTTTGGTCATCACCTCTTTTTCGAAACTGGCTACTGCCTTCCAGTTTCCAGGAGATTCCAGCATTTTTTATATAATGCTCTCTGGTCTTATCGGCTTATTAACGGTCGTAGTCCATTGCGCACATTGTCTCCTAAAACGGGGGCAGCTCACTAATATGTGTTCAGCATCCTTAACCAATGTCGGAGAGATGGGGCAGAAATCATTATTATCCAGGTGAAAACGGCGGAAATAGAACCTAAAACAACCATGTCCAGTCAGCAACTGGGTTCGGTGGAAATCTAGTTCCCCGTGTTTCCTGTTGATCCATCTGTTTATGTCTGGTAGGATACGATAAGTCCATCGGCCTTTGTTAGAATCGTTCCATCGTTTTTGCTATATTTCTATAGAACGATAACGTTCCACGTTTTTAGCATCTTGGGGAGAATCCACTGCGGCCTTACATATGTTGTGTAGCCTAGCCAGTTCATCTGCAGCTAGATCGAAAGGAAGAGTTCCGGCAAGTACCTCAGCAACGTCGGTGGATACTGTACTGTAACCACTATTAATACGTCCACAGGAGCGGCGACGGGCTGCAATGGCCAGCTCACAATTCGATTTAATTCCACATGCATGATGCCAGTTTGGCGCTGCATACATGCTGACAGAATTAACAACATAAGCTAATAACTTCCTCTGGGGCGGGCGTGGGCCACCAATATTCGGCATAAGCCGAGACAAGTCAACTGCAACTCGTTGCGCATTTTCACCAGATATCTTTAGATGCTCTTTGAAGTTTAACCTGGCATCAAGCGGTACACCCAAATATCGTAAAGATGGCGCAAAACTAATGCGGCAGCTACCAACTTTAAGAGTAATACTATCTACCTTCTTACGACTGCTAACAAGAACTACTTCAGTCTTGTGCTCCGCTAATTGTAGACCAGCCGACTTAATTCATCTACTGATGTTGCTGATTGCCTCAGTGGCATTTTCAGTGAGTTCTTCAAGGGTCTTAGCCGTCACTACTAGTGCGATATCGTCGGCGTAGCCTACTGTTATTGAACCAGGCGGTTGTGGAATCCTCAACACGCCATCATACATAATATTCCACAATATAAGTCCCATAACCGAGCCCTGGGGGACTCCCGCAATAACCGTATGCGATACAATGCCTTCATCCGTTCGGTATAATATTATCCTATTTTTAAAGTAGTTGGCCACAAGATTCTGTAGATAACCAGGTACACCGAACTCTTTAAGAGAATTCATAATAGAAGAACGGCACGCTGAGTTGAAGGCATTCTTGGCATCTAGAGCCACAATGGCACAATAATGTTTAGTGCCACTTTTCCATCTCTTACCACTGATTGCATTTCTTGTGGTACATACTACCAGTTTAATAGCATCGACTGTTGATTTTGATTTTTGAAATCCAAATTGGCGTGAGGATAAGCCGTGCAATCCTTCAGTGAATGCTTCCAGTCGGCTACATATTATTTTTTCCAATATTTTACCTACCGAATAGAGCATACACAATGGCCTGTATGATGACGGATCATCAAGTGGCTTATTGCCCTTAGGTAACAAAACTAACCTTTGAGTTTTCCAGCAATCAGGAAAAATATAGATGGGTTCTTCTGTATCGTCAACTTAATTCCAGCAGTAGAGATACCATCAGGGCCAGGGGTAGCACTGTATCTAATCTTAGCGTAAGCATTATGTAGTTCCATTTCTGTTATAGGAGGTATATCGTCAGATTGTTGCGTGCGCAGTACAGTCCCTTGGGTGTCATTGGGATAGAGAGCGGAAACAATCTTATCAATCAATATCGTGCTAGTGGATTGCATTGGTGCCCTACTCAATCCGGCCATGACTGTTTTATACGGTCGTACCCATAAGTCATTGTTGGCTTTTACGCACAGTTCAAGCCAGCATCGACGCTTGCTTGCCTTAACGGCCTTGACAAACGCTCTTTGTGCTTCTTTAAATAAACTATTAAACGTATCACGGCGAGTGCAGGCTCTTTGGGCAAATCTATGTACGCGATGACATTGCTTGCGCAATTCTGCAATTTCATTTATCCATCAATAGACAGAGTGACGATGTTTAAATCCGCTCTTAGACCTAGTCATCGACGCATCACATGCTTCAGAGATATGCTTCATGAGTGCATTTGCTAGATGGCCTGATGCACCATATTCTAAACGCTCTTCTGATATGATATTGGCGAACACTTCACAGTCTAGCGATCTGATGTTCCATTTCCTTGTGGGCATCCACCCATTGCCTTTGTTCTTGACTTTCTTCTCTGCAATCTCGTACAAGATCGCCCTGTGATCACTGTGAGTGTAAAGGTCGCTTACTCTCCAATTAAGGATCCGCTGAATCAAATCCTTGCTGGCGAATCATATATCAATCATATATCAATTCCACCTCAGTGCCTGCAAAGTTTAGTTCTGTCAGGGCCCGAGCACACGGACGCTAAATGGCCAATCTGCCAACACCTGAAGCAGCGCTTTATTTCTGTTTTTTTTCGAACTCTGCAGCTGACCCATCCGATTCGAACATGCCCTGCACGTAGTAGCTCATCTGCGTGGCTATATGGTACAGACACCACCGCCGTCTGAGTACCCCCATAAGCTTGCCGCAAGGAACGAGCAATTAGTAGGTTAGTCTCCTTTAGCTCGAGGTGTGTTCTCAGAGCCTCTAATACTTCATCCTTTGAAGTGACCTCATCTATATCTTTAATCTCCAATGTAATGAGATTACTCAGGACCGAAGTGGATGCGCTATGGCCAACCTTAGATTCAACATTGCGTGCCAACTCATGTGCATCTTTGGCTGTCCGTTCCAACTGAAGTACAAGGGCACCGCTTGCATTTCTACGTATCCTGTTAACCTCATTCTTGACATGAGATAACTCCGGGTCATTCTTTATTTGTCGCAGTACCTCCGCGTATGTAACTCCTTCATTGGCCTTAATCAAAATGGAGTTAGGCCTATTTCGTCCATTAAGCCTGCGTGTACTAGATAATTCTTTATCTTTGCCTTTGAGCTTCTTACGCCTGATTGTCTGCCATTGATTTTCTTTGGCTTCAGACTTGCCTGTAGATACTCCGACCGACTCTAGTGGTCTCCTTGAGCCCAATGGTGGTTCTTTCGTCCTTTTGCCACCTATGGTTTTAGGAGTGGAAACCATCGCTTCTGCTGCGCTTCGTTTGGTGTCAGAGCGTAGACTCGGCGTAGTCTGAGTCACCACTTCATGTGTACCAGGACGTTGATACTGTAATAGATCATCCTCTGCCATACTAATGCATTTATATGAGGCATTAATGGAACGAGCAAGATCCTTAATGGTCTTGTGTACATTATGCCTATCTTTGACAAAGTCCAACAATTGGCTGATCTTCTCACCAAGTCGCTCCAGGTGATTGTTTCTGCGCGTGATGGAGATTTCTCGATCCGTCGTTTCTTGATCCATTATGACATCTCCTTTAGTACCCAGTGTACTATCTATGATTATGTTTGATTTGCCCTCCCCAGAATCCGAGGGGCTACCACCGACCATAGAGGCTTGCACTCTATCGGAATCGGTGAGGAGATTGACCGGTCTTGCCGGAGTTACTCCCTGGGGTATATCCTTGTTTATAGCAAACATTAGTCATAGTTGGCCTTAAGTTCGGGAGGCCCTCCCTATTAGCTTTTTCTGTCCGCCCTGAGTATTTTATTTCCTCAGTGCCCTCTACAAATTGTAGCGAGCCATCCCCTACCCGCAACCTGGGGAGGCGCCAGATGGGAGAAAGCAACAAAACTCCACACTGATGTGTGTGTGTGTGTGTGTGTGTGTGTGTGTGTGTGTGTGTGTGTGTGTGTATGTGTGCTCCTTAAGAGTGCTCCTCACGATTGCTGGAAGTCCGAATCGATCGTTGCGCCTCATAGAGAAAAATTTTGCGTCAAGTTGGAGAACTAAAATCAATGTTCTGCACTACCGATATTTCAGGAACGTATTCATGATGAAAATTGTACGAATAGCCCCTCTTCATATATATATATATACTGCATCTATGTAGCGCTCGATGTTATAGAAAAAAAATCGTTCGTTATTAAAGCTTTTTATTGCAGGATTATATTTAATTGCTTCGCTCTGTCGCGATTATTTGCAAGTAAAATGTAGCTTTCGAAAGCTTGAGAATAAGTTACCAGTACGTGTATATGGCAATGCGTTTCCATTTTTAACAACTTTTCTGATAACAAATATTAATATTCAAGGCGATATATATTACTAATACAGTAACAATAATTAACAATTTAATTTTAATATAAACCAATAACCTTATCGCAGTAAAAAAATCATTTATTTTATTTATCATTTTGCGACGATCAGGCTGTATTCTCCATACAGCCTAATACGCGCAAAATTTTAATTTCGAATTTAATAAATTTTCCGAAATTAAAATAATCGGACAATGCTCCCGATTAGCGGTCAAACGCGCAATAATCAAAACAAGCCTATTGCGGTATCAAATATACCTGCCTCGCGAGCGTAGCACAGGCGAGAGCAGAGGGGGACTCACGTGCGTCGCGAGAGAGAGCCGCAGCCGTGCGGCAGACAGCGTCGCAAAGGTGTCCCGCGCCCCTGCACTCCCCGCGCCAATGAACTCGGGAGACAGCAAATACATTCGCCGCCGCATTTCAAAATACTTTATTTTGAAATCTATTATTAGAATACGCAAATAATCGAATATATACGAACGTCCTAAAGGACAAAAAAATATAATTAATTATATTTTTTATAAAATAATTATAATACGCAATTATTAAATTTAATTATTTTAAGTTTTATATTTGAGTGTTCACAGTCGACGAATAATAAATTAATTATTGCCTAGTATTGAAAGAATTATTATTGTTTACTACTAGGATGATTATTAGTATAATAATTATTATTATTATTTAATAATAATAATTATTGTCGTTAATTAATATTAAATGGATTAATTTATTGTAATAATATCATCACCAAAGGTATTATTATACCTAGATATTATTATAACACGAGATAATTAAATTAAGGAAAACATAGCCAGAACTAATATAATATAATTTATATTCAATACGAACGTCGCCAAGGACGCAAATGTTATTGATTTAATATTATTAATTTAATTATTATTTTAACAATTATTATTATTATAATTTGTTATAATAATAATTATTCTTATTATTGTTAGAATAAACAAAAACCCGAGAGAACTAAACTACGTTGAGAACAATATAACAGTACAAGCTCTCTCAAGGGCAAATTAGCAAATTATCTGTATAAACAATATAATTTTATTTATTTATTATTATTATATTGTAAAATTATTATTATTATTATTATTCGGCGGCTCGGTACGAAATTAGTCGAACGGTGGCTTAAACACCCGGTCGACTAATTTTTCATGAATAAAAGGGCGAGTTTTCCGCCCCAAAAGCAGTTCTGTTGGCGATACGGCCGAAAGAAGCTTCCTAGAGCTATCCTGCCTCCAGAGCACTAATAAATCCTGCCTGTCCGAAAATCCTGAATAGTAGAGTCGCGATCCGGGTTGCGCGGCGGTCCGTTAAAAACCAGCAGGCTCTACTATCCCGTACGAATCCTAGTGAAGCTTGATCCTGGTTGCGTGGCGCTCCATTAAAGTCCAGCGGCTTCACTAAAAACTCCTCTCTTTTTCCCCGTGAGATTTGATCTGGTTGCGCGATGCTCCGTTAAAGACCAGCGGTCTCACCAAAAATCCCTCCTGCACCTTATTAAGGCTTGATCCTAGTTGCGTGGCGCTCCGTTAAAGCTCAGCGGTCTCACTCCTATACACGAACAAAGCCCTGATCCTGGGTGTAATAGACCAGTAGGCTACGTTCTTTGCCCAAACTCCCCCCAGCCCCAGTAATAGTGTGTATAAATATAGTGTGCGAAATTTCTATATTAAGTCCGTTTAAAATTCAGATTGTAAATACCGTTTATAAATAAGCAGCGTGCGACAACTAGTATAATAAGGTATAGTATAAGGCTTTAATATAACCTTTCTGTCTTGTCTGTTGCAGATCGGAGGGCTCGAATCCAGAAACTGATAATATTTTCTTATATGATCTTTTATTCATTGTATTGTTATTTTAGTAGAATATATTTTGTTATAAATGTTTATTTCTGAACACGATTGAGTAAACGTAATTTTTTCCCGATACTGTCTAAAATCCCCTTTCCTTTCAAAACGATCCTGGTGCTACCGCGTAAGCTATCTATCCCGAAAGGAAAAGGGGAACGTTACAATTTAGCATCGGGAAATACAAGTTCCATAAAAAAATGGGGAATACATAAAGTATGTGTCTTAATAACGGTAGAAAAATTTTACAATTAACAGTAGTAAAATCAACAATATTTATTTTATATATTCTGTTGAAAACAAAAGATACGAATCCTTCATGGTTTTCGTGATTAAATTCTTCGTACCGGAAGTTTTTTGTCTGGTATTTGTAATGAATGACTGAGTATATATCTGTATTATTTTAAAAAATTTATTCATATAATAATAATCAAAAAAAGTATTCGAAAATTCATTCGTTTATACATTCATTCAAAAAAATACAATTGTAATTTCCGAAACGAATTGATAGAGAAAGTTAAAAGGCAGCATAACATTGGAGCTTATAGGATGAAAAATTATTGTTACCAATGAGTCAGGAGAAAGTTTAGCTATATCATGAACTACATATAGTACATTAGTGGCTAAGGTTTTAGACTGCGAATCAAAGGACAACCTTCTGATGGATTCTTTGAGAACTGATTAGTTAAAAAATACTTTTTCAGCGTATTTTTCAAAGAAATCAAAATCATGAAATTATACAATTATATGTATATATATTATTCGAAATTAATAGAGGTTCAAAAAATTAATTTGCAAATAATATCGTAATAATTGTGTTTTTTTTTAAGCAAAAATGACTGAAAGTAAATTTAAAACTATTTTCTCTATTACAATCTGATATTAGAATTAACATTAAATTATATTATAAAATACATATGACATTCTATATTACATAACGAATTCAAGCAATAATAAATGATATTCATGTTCTGAAGTTTAAAAATTATTTCTCTTACCTTGCCGTAATTGTTATGAATTTTTCATTACCAATAAAATAAAAAACAGTACAAAAAAGTAACGGGGAAGGAAATAGTCATATAAAAGTATGACAAATCTTAATCGATAGACTTTATTCCAGAAAATCTTAGATAAATTGTTATTATAAAAATATTAAAATTAGAATACTTTAATTGTACTTTTCTCGATTGCTTATATACAAATTAATAAATATTTTTTTCATTGGTCTTACAGTCCAATCAAATGTTACGTATTGTTTTCGATTGATTTGATTGGACTGTAAGACCAGTGAAAAAATATTTACTAATTTATTAAAATTAGAAAAATTGTAACGGGAAAAAAGCAGGATAAATATGTACGATACCGGGCACGTATTGGGAATACCCGATACCTGCTGTATTATAGACAAATCATAACAATAGTCAGATATATACACGAAACGATTTCTATAAATAAACAAACAAACACAACATAGAGTAGAATAGGTAGAATAAAGTAATTTAACCAATAAGAACAATATTACCGTATTTTAAAATAAATAATTACCAATCAGATTTTTGTTAACGTATTTTTTCCATATATAAAAGTACGCTAAATTTTGCCAAGAGCACGGTTCTTTTTCGGCACTCGTCGAGGAAGGATGCCTCCCGAGTGACGAAAAGAGCTGTCATCTACGGACCGAAAAATTCTGTATTTTCTTGGGTGAAAATTCTCTCACGAGGCCAAAGGAAAACACCTTTACTCGTAAGAAAAGATAAAAAGATTACCGACCCAGAAGAACGGGCGCTGCCGACTTCTGAAAAAGTAATTCTTTTTCACCTAAGAAATAATCCAGAAAAACCGCCGGGAGACAAAATTATAATCGAACTAATTTAATTCGGGGAAAAGGCGCTCCTTTTCGTCGAAGTAAACTACCAGACGGCTATTAATCGCGAGGCGCACCTCGGATTAATACCAGACAGATCGGCGACCAAAATTTTGCAAGTCATCATAACGTTGATCGACTTACTATTATAAATATAAGAATTAACTTCTGTAAAATAAATCGAAAGAAAACGTAGTATTGCTAAGAAATAATCAACGCTTATTCTTAAGTAAAACATCGAACTTTTTTATATCACTGGCTAAGGCGCACCTTAGCGCGATATAAAAAAGAGAAAAGGATTTATTACGATAGCACGACAGAATCTCCGTGTAAATAGACGGACCGCTTATATAAATATAATAAATAGAAAGAGGAACCGTTTCAGTCAATGTAGTAAATAAAGCGAGAAAATTACTGGGTCAAGGCCGTGTGAATTCGTAGAAATTTAGATAAGCCGATTAACTACTAGCTATAATATAAAATAAATTGAAGACGCGAATAATTAATTTGCGAATTGTTATTTTTTTTGTTTGCTTTAGGGTATCTGCAGCGAGATCCCGACAGAATAATTATTTTTTTTTTTTCTGTATAATTTATTAGATAATATATTTTGTTACTTTTTTAAAATATAAAAAAGCACGAGTTTCAAGTTATTCACCCGAAAACCCCGTTCTGATACGTTCCTCCCTCCGAATCACATACGCTAAACCCTACAAATTTATAAATATATAAATTTATGAATATATGAATTACATTTATTCAGCATTATAAATGGTTTTCCATTTATAGGTGTGAAACTAGTTAGCATACAAATTCGCAAAGAAATGACAATTATAATTAACAAAATATCTTTAAAAGAATTAAAAATAAGGAAATAATATAAATATCACGTATTTATATTTTAAAGGATATTTTATTTATTACAATTATTGAAAAAATAATGCATTCCATTACTAATTATTATTAAATTAATATTAATATCAAATTAAACTAAATTCTATAATATTGTATCAAGATGATATGGCAATAGTATTAAAATAAAATTTTATAAAACAAAAATAATGTAAATATAAAATTATTTATTGAGTTTAATAAGATTTAATTTAAATACATAAATTGATTCTTCTTTGGTATATTTATTTATACAAAAATATGAATTTCTAATCAGCATTTTTAACACTCATTCAATGAGTTTTAAATTTATTTTGATTCATGTTTGATTATATAAAAAAACACAATTATTTTAAATTAAGATATTATTAGCAAATTAATTTTTTGAACCTCTATGAATTTCGAATAATATATCAGGTATGTGAATAAGTCTTTCCCGTTTTTTTTCAAATTTTGATTCTTTATTGTGAAAAAATGGTTACAAATGAATTATTGAAAGTATTGGCCATCGCTAGCTACAACTTTTTCCCATCTTTCTGGCAACATACGAATCCCGTTGCGAAAAAATTCGACCGGTTTGGCCTCTATCCAGTCATCCACCCATTTTTTGGCTTCCTCGTAGGAATGGAAGTGCTGGTCAGCCAGGCCATGCGTCATCGATCTGAAGAGATGGTAATCAGACGGAGCAACGTCTGGACTATACGGCAGGTGGGGTAGGACTTCCCATTTGAGCGTTTCTAAGTATGTTTTCGCCGGCGGTGCAACATGTGGGCGAGCATTGTCATGTTGCAAAATAACTTTGTCGTGCCTGTCGGAGTATTGTGGCCGTTTTTCTCGCAGTGCGCGGCTCAAACGCATCAATTGTCGTCGATAGACCTCGCCTGTGATCCTTTCATTCGGTTTCAGAAGCTCATAGTAAACCACACCTAGCTGGTCCCACCATATACAGAGCATGAGCTTGGCGCCATGAATATTTGGCTTGGCCGTCGATGATGATGCATGGCCGAGTAGTCCCCATGATTTTCTTCGGTTCGGATTATCGTAACGTATCCACTTTTCATCGCCAGTCACGATACGATGCAGAAAACCCTTTCTTTTATGTCGCTGAAGCAGCTGTTCGCAAGTGAAAAAACGCCGTTCGACATCTCTCAGCTTCAGTTCGTACGGCACCCAATTTCCTTGCTTTTGGATCATTCCCATGGCTTTCAAACGCTTGGAAATGGTTGTTCGGTCAACTCCCAATGCTTCAGCAAGTTCTTCTTGCATTTGACAAGAATCTTCATCAAGCAAAGTCGTCAATTCTCGATCTTCAAAGATTTGCGGCCGCCCGGAACGCTCCTTGTCTTCCACGTCGAAATCACCGATTTTCAAGCGTCGAAACCATTCGCGAACACTTGAATCATCGACACAACCTTCTCCATAAGCCTCCTGAAGCAATCGATGCGTCTCGGCAGCAGATTTCTTTAAATTGAACCAATAAAGTGAAACTTCCCACAAATGACGTCGACTCGGCTCAAATTTCGACATTTTCACGATATCAAAAATTTATGATTCGAAAAAATTTTAACTAATGTGTTAGTATGGAATTGTTGACATATGAATAAGCTTTGATTATGACATATGTAACCATTGAATACTCGCACAGTATTGGTGGCGCCATCTCTTACAAAAAACGGGAAAGACTTATTCACACTCCTAATATATACATATAATTGTATAATTTCATGATTTTGATTTCTTTGAAAAATACGCTGAAAAAGTATTTTTTAACTAATCAGTTCTCAAAGAATCCATCAGAAGGTTGTCCTTTGATTCGCAGTCTAAAACCTTAGCCACTAATGTACTATATGTAGTTCATGATATAGCTAAACTTTCTCCTGACTCATTGGTAACAATAATTTTTCATCCTATAAGCTCCAATGTTATGCTGCCTTTGAACTTTCTCTATCAATTCGTTTCGGAAATTACAATTGTATTTTTTTGAATGAATGTATAAACGAATGAATTTTCGAATACTTTTTTTGATTATTATTATATGAATAAATTTTTTAAAATAATACAGATATATACTCAGTCATTCATTACAAATACCAGACAAAAAACTTCCGGTACGAAGAATTTAATCACGAAAACCATGAAGGATTCGTATCTTTTGTTTTCAACAGAATATATAAAATAAATATTGTTGATTTTACTACTGTTAATTGTAAAATTTTTCTACCGTTATTAAGACACATACTTTATGTATTCCCCATTTTTTTATGGAACTTGTATTTCCCGACGCTAAATAACAAATAAGATAAATGATTTTTTACTGCGATAAGATTACTAGTTTACATTAAAATTCAATAAGCTCAGAATAGATACTCTACATTCTATATATTCTTGCAGAATTTTTTTACAAATTAATGTGCTTGTGTATATTATACAATAATTGTTAATTATCGTTACTGTATTAGTAATATATATCGCCTTAAATATTAATATTTGTTATCAGAAAAGTTGTTAAAAATGACGAAAATGCCGTGCCACATTGCCATATACACGTACTGGTAACTTATTCTCGAGCTTTCGAAAGCTACATTTTACTTGCAAATAATCGCGACAGAGCGAAGCAATTAAATATAATCCTGCAATAAAAAGCTTTAATAACGAACTATCTTTTTTGTATAACATCGAGCGCTACATAGATGTAGTATATATATGAAGAGAGGCTATTCGTACAATTTTCATCATGGATACGTTCCTGAAATGTCAGTAGTGCAGAACATTGATTTTAGTTTTCCAACTTGACGCAAAATTTTTCTCTATGAGGCGCAACGATCGATTCGGACTTCCGGCAATCATGAGGAGCATTCTTAAGAGTGCTCTATGCTGCGATCCCAGCGCCACGATGAACTATTCAAACGGAAATAAAAATGTGTAAATCGTAGATTTCGTTCTGCGTCCTCATTTCACGTTTTACAATGTTGAAAAAAATTTTATACGAATCTTTGAATAATCCTACAACCGGGGCATCCCTTACTGCTTCCATAATATTTTTCAAAGTCTGTTTAAAAAACTAAGTAAATTTGTATCTATCTGTCGTCTGCACTATAGACATCGCCGCTTTGCAGTAACACCAAATAACAACAAATCTTATAAATTTTATACTTAAAGTACAGAATAAACTTGGGCCAGCTCGGACGTAGAAATGAATAATGAATCGAATGAACGTTGTTTCATCTTTCTATTCATAGAATTGAGGGAGTAAAACGAAATATACCATTTTATTATGGTTATGATGCAAGTTGTCAATTCTCTAGATAAAAAAGGGAGAATTTTAATTTCTAAATTTCTGAATAGGTGGCGCTGAAAAAAATATTCAACGCCGTACAAATCAAATAAAAAATTATGAAGCCTGATGCAATTAATATATATATTTATGAATATTTGTTCAAATTATACAAATTTTATTTTAAAATTTATTTTTGTACAGTTATATTTTTGTTGAGTATTTCAGAAATTGTAAATTTTTGGAATACATACCTCAAATAAAATAATGTCAATATGCAAAATATACTATAAAAATATTTTTTGTAAAATGCTATATATAAAAAAATATTGTATTTAAATTATTGTATTAGAGCATAATATACCATTGTATTTAGAAACTGTACTTGGTCCTTATGTAAAATTTAATCCTATTAAATGCGCAACCATACTGTTGTGCTTACTTTCCCAGAAGGTGCTGATTTTATATTTTTCATTTAAAGTAAAAATGATATATTCTTCTCAATTTAATTTTTTACTATTTTGGATATTAGACACATTCGAACTAAAAATTATCTATCTTGGTAGCATTAACATCAAATTATATTTATATTATAAGATTATCTTATTAATTATTTTTATTAATTATTTATACTTTAATTGATCCTTTCAATTTAAAAATAAAAGTCATATGTATTATACTTAACATATTAATGTTTAATAAATTAATGTTTGTATTATTTGCCTTATTTTTATTTAAAAAAAAAAATTTTCTTTTTCAAAAATAAATTAGTTAATTTGGAAATTAGAGATTTACATATTCAGATTCATTCCTTAAATAGATGTTTATTAAAGATTGAATATTATTTATATCAAAATATAGAAAGAAATGATTTACATGAATTTTTTCTGGGTCAGAACAGGCATTTTATTAAAACAATTGAATGTTTAAGAAATAAAAAACAATTTCAAAGCTATTAGATTAACAATGCCAACAATAAAAATTAGTTTAGGACTCTAACTGACAAGAAGATACCAAATGAAGTAGTAAACATCATGTCTAAAGGTGCGAAACATGGAATATTATATTCTAAAAATAATCTCCCGATCAAAGAAATCAGCGCGGAAGTTGAAAGTAATCTTTTTGGTTTAAATGATGAAGTGAAAAAGGAATATAGGGCATCTTTGGTTAATGTCATTAGTAATTTTAAAAGAGAAAATAAATTTGATAATTTTTTAAATAGTAATTTAATACATGAATTAATTACCGCGAAGAATTTTTTGAGAAATAACCCTAATATAATCTTCCAAAAGGCCGACAAAGGTAATGTAACTGTAGCTTCCAATAAACTTGATTAATAATATATTAAATGATGATAGTACTTATTTGAAAATTGGTAATCCACACATCATTAACCTACAAAATAATTTGAAAGAGTTATTAAATAATTGGAAAAGAAATGAATATATAAATGATACTACATATAAGTATTTAAAATGTGAAAATGGAACTGTAGCAAAATGTTATGGACTTCCCAAGATTCATAAAGAAAATCTGACATTTAGAATAATAATATCTTCCATAGGTTTCCCAACTTATAATATTTCTAGATTTTTGTCTAATATATTGGTTAAGATAGTTGGAGAAACCAGTTCTTACATTAAGGATAGTTGGTGTTTTTACAATGAAATGAAAGATATTGTTATTACGAAAAACTACAAGATGATTTCATTGGGTGTAATATCTTTGTTTACACATGTATCTTTAGAGTTTTTAAATGATATTATACAGGAAAAGTGGCATGAAATTAATTTCCATACAAAATTAACAATGAATGAATTTATTAAAGCAATTAATTTGGTTTTTAATAACACAATTTTTTCATTTGATAATAAATTTTATGAAGAAAAATACGGATGTCCAATGGGGTCGCCTTTGTCACCGGTTACAGCTAATTTAGTTATGGAAAAGTTGGAAAGTATAGCCTTATCAAAATTGCTTTTTGAACCAATGATATTTAAGAGATATGTTGATGATATCTTTACAGTTGTTCCGGAAGTTTTTGTGGATGAAATGGTGGATGTTTTCAATTCTGTACATGACAGAATGTTGACAGAACAGTTGAGTTTTTTGGACATTGATGTCATTAGATGTAGTAATAATAAGGTGAAACTTAATTGGTACAGAAAGCCTACTTGGGCAGGTAGGTTTTTAGATTTTAATTCACACCACCAGTTCAGAAACAAAATTGGAGCATTAAAGGGTGTCATTGACAGAGCAATAAAATTACCACATAAAGATTTTAGACAAAATAATTTACAGATAGAAAGAGAAACTTTCATTAATAATGGTTATCCAATTGAATTTATTAATAGATTAATTGTTGAGAGATTCTTTGACATTTATAATACCGAAAATAGACATAATACACGAGTTGATGTTAACAGAGGCAAAATTATTGTCTTACCATATGTTAGAGGATTATCTGAAAGAATTAAAAGAAATTTTCGGAAATATAACATACAAATTTTCTTTAAAAATAGCAATAATTTGAGTAGGTTGTTTAACAATTGCAAAGATAAGGATGATTTATGTTTAAAATCAGGAGTTATTTACAAAATTAATTGTATGGATTATAATAAATACTATATTGGACAAACAGGTAGATATTTAAAAAAGAGAATTTATGAACATAAATATAGTTTGCGTAGCTCACATATTACTTCCGGTTTAAAAGGACATTGTTGAAATTTTTACATTCTTTTGATTTTGTGAATGTGGATATTTTGGAACATGGTATTAATAATAAGTATAAAAGGGAGAGTCTTAAAAGTATTCACATTTCCAGGAATCGAAATAATGTGAATTTAATTTTAGAGTCTAGTAAATTGGACAATGTTTATCATTCGTTATTAAATTGATTGGTTTTGAACAATTTGTGTAGAGGGGAATTTAGATTTAATTGACTAAATTTGGTAGTGGGGATGGGGTATATTGAGATTAGAATATAAGGTTTAGTTTAGTCCCTGATGAGGAGCCTTAGCGAGCTCGAAACGTTGGAATGGATCTATAATTAGGTAAAGGTGTTGGGAACAGTCAGATTGCACTTTAATAACAAAAAATGTTTTTCAGCTAATATTTTATTTTCAGATTAGTCTACGGGGGTGATTGTAAATAAGGACAGTCTGACTGTGATTATAATTTTTAATTTTTTTTGCTTTTATTATTTTTGTGTATTGATGTATTAATGTTAATGTAAATGTATATTGATGTTATTACGTATTGTTTTCGATTGATTTGATAGGAATGTAAGACCAATGAAAAAATATTTATTAATTTATTTTTATTTACGTTATGTATAAGAATCTTATGAGATAAATATAAATAATTCATACCCTCGTGTCCCATTCTTGGGAAGGGGAGATGAGAGTAATGGTTTTTTTGGGAGGCTTTACATTTTTAATAAATTTATTTAATAATTTTTTTTGTTAAAAAATAGCACTTTTAATTATAGGTTTTTGATTACCACTTGCACTTTTTAATTTTTATTTAAATTGAGAGTTTAAATAACTGAACTTATATGAATTATTGGTACCCCTTATGTCTTGTTTGTATATAATTGTTTATCTCTACTTTTTTCTATTAAATTTATCAAATATTTAGATTATAGATTATATATATATATACTTAGACTATATATATAGATATAGTTTATATATATTTGTTTTTAATTTGCCATTAATTATTATTAATTTCTTTTAAATGATTATTTGCATATTTATTTAATTAACCATTAATTACAATTATTAATTACATACAATTTGAATTAGCTATTTTTGTAATTAATAAAAAATTACATCTGGAGAAAATTAACATTATAGGAGACAAAAGAATACTCGGTCAGAATACATGGCCAAGAATTGTATCAAGACCCACCTCCTTTTAGCAGCATTCGGCAGCTAATCATTATATTGATAAGTACATTATATATATATATATATATATATATATATATATATTATATATATATATTATATATATATATATATTATCGGATCAGCTGTCCGACATTTGTCGAGCGGTTGGATCGACTTTGTTGGAATTTGTTGTTAATCCGTTTAGAAAATAATAAACACTCGCATGCCGTCTATCAAATCGTATACAATACGATGCTGCCGCTACTTTTTACACGATTTTGGAAACTGTGTTAAACGTGTAGAGACTATGCACGAGAACAAGTCCCTCACAGCGACGCGCATGCGCTGTACGTACGACGACGCATGCAATATACAGCGGCGGCGCTCTGACGGCGTGGAGGGGGCCACGGACCAAAAGGCACGCGGCAGCGGCTGCACGCCAGCATAGCCTGTACAGACTACATAGAGTCTGCACGCGCCATAGCTCTCATACACTACCTTTTACTTAGTAATAAATTGTTATCTCTGTTACTTAACGAGTCGTTATTTGGACGTACCTTCCGCTTTATCACGCCGACGCGTAGGCGGCGGTGCAGAGAATCGCACGAAACCTACAAACGCTTTAATAGTAGAAACCCGCTCTTAGCGCAATGATACGATTTGCGCGAACATGGACCGTGATGCCCGTAATACAGTTATTGACCATGTACTAACCTACAAAAACTATTGTATTCATTAAAAATGATGATTAATTACTTCCAGATATATATATATATATATATATATATATATATATATATAATAAAATTAAAAATTGTACTTATGTCGACTGTTCTGAATTAAATGAATAAATATTTTTATCGATCTTACAGTCTTTCTAATATAATGTATAAATTAAAATAATAACTGTCAGACTGTCTTTGTTTATAGTCACCCACGAAGAGTCTGAAATAGAATTTATTATCATAATAAATTATATTAAAAATTAAAAATAAAATTAATAATAGAATAAAATAAAAATAATAAAAACAATATTCTATGTTAGTAAAGGACAATCTGACTACCCCCACCATCTTAAATTTAAATTCACCTTAGGTGTCCGCTGGTGTCCGACGTTTCAAACCGCTACTATTCATCTTCAAAGACTAAACTCTAAATAAATTTACTTAACTCTAACTTAAAATTTTTAAGCATTTGCTTCAAATATGCTAAATACTTCTTGGTATCGGATATGCTGAATCCACTCGACACACCTCCATATTTATGAATCATTTGTTGTTAGGAAAAGCTTTACAGTATAATTACATATATTATCATGTTCCCCTTCATCACAACCAGGACACTTGACTCCTTCAATAATCTAATTTTTTATTTCGTTGTATAATACTTTTTGTCCTAGTATGTTTCGTAATTTAAAACAAATATTTTATATAATTTTTTTAAAAATAAATGATAAGATTAATGGTTATTTATTTTTGAAAGTTCTTAATATTCTAAAAACATATCATACTCGCCTAGTTATTTTGCTTTCCTTAAAAATTTTATTATAAATATATACTTCAAAGTACGTTAGTTTGCAGTTTTATTTTTTACGTCGTTAAAAATTGAGTAAATTTTTGTTATTTATTAGACTAAATGCCTGAATCTAAAATTTATGATCCTAGAGAAAAATCCTATTTTCGAATCATAGATGGGTCTACGCCGTGATTTTATCACCAAGCCACGTACATCCTAAACCTGCTAGTGAATGTATCTTTTTATAAAATGTTGTATGTTATATTTAATTTTAAATAAAGCAAATATACAAATTGGTTTTTGAAAGTAATATTTTTATTTTTTATAATCATAGTATCATTTTCGTATTTTAATTGAATTTCTAGTTATTTTTATTGTTATAGGATTAAACTTTAATCGCAATATTTTTTGTAAAAACTAATTAAGAAAAAATGATTATGAAAAATGAGCTTCCACCCTTAAAATCTTAATCCAAAGATCTCGTTCTACTTAAAATTAAAAAATACGATTATTTATTACCAAAATACGCTTTTTTAGAATACAGTAATTTCAAAATAATTTATTACAACAAATAAAAAAATGTAATTTAGATAAATGTTAAATAATAAATTGATTATTTTTTAAAATTACATAATTTTATATATAGAATAGTCGAATATATGATAGCCAATAGAAATAATCTAGTGTGCCATTATGTTCCACATAATTAGCATTTTTATATTCTTTACGCAATAGAATCAATTACGGTTCTGTTTGACACAAATTATAGATTATAATCCAAAATCTAGATTAACAATACAGATTTATAAGATAAAATTTTAAAAACATATATTTAGTCCAATAAAAATATAATTCTAAATACAAAAGTGCACGACAATCGTGACAAATTCAAATTTATTTTAGATAACTATATTTTAGATAACTATAAAAAGTTAATATTTTTATTTACTTATACATTTATAGCATTTCAATAATTAAAACTAATATTTTATAGATAATGCTAGAGAATTGAAAATATTGAATTTCTTTATATCTTATAAATATACGTGTAAAGAATGTCAGCTTTGTTTTCTATGAAATGAAAAAGAAAAATGCCTTCGACTCTTTGCATTTCTGGTACTAAGCAGTAAGCAATGCAGTATTAACGTTACCCTAACAATCTTCCTGCTTTCCCAATACCATCCGTAGATTTTGACTTTTACATATACAAAGAATAATTAAGAAAAAAGTATAAACTAGGTCCTTATTTCTATCTAGTAAAGAATAATTTTATTTCAATGCAACTTTTCAATACTATATATATATTTGTGTGTATTTGAGGCTACTTCGGCCCTGATTACTACTGGAACAATCGATAAAACAAAACAAGATTTTTCGTACTTTTGAAGTTCCATAAAATTCCGCAAATTATTAAAAATCGGGCGTTGCAATCAATTTTAACTTCCGTCAGAGGTATGGAGCACTCTTAAGTCAGAGAGAAATCAGATATTTTACAGTTTGAGCTTTGGCACCGAAGCATGTCTATAATGGAAAAAAATATAGTGCAAGAAATTAGTATTTATAGAATAATACAATATTATGTTATTTGTTTAACAAAAAATAATTGAATGCAATACATATGCGAACAGCTTGATAGAATCACAAAATAATAAAGTCTATTGTGCATTGGATTTTTTATCCTAAAAATTCAGTATAATAATTAATTTTAGAATTATTTATCTTAAACATACATATATTATTTAGCATCTAAATTTTCGGACGAAAAAAATAATATCATTTAATTTTTTATGATTATTTTTAAATTCATGTAAATTTTACGTTATGTTTATATCAAAACTTATTTACCAATGATTTACACAATTTTATACGAAACTTTGATTTATGGAATATGCACACATTAAATTATATATATATATATATATATATATATATATATATATATATATATATATATATATATATATAAATTGTTTAAAACAATCTTTTTGGACCGTAGGTTCTTTGCTGTTATTTATTCCTCAGACTTACCTTTACTTGCCCTAGAAATTATATAAATAATAATATATTCGGATAAATTATCAGTAATCCAGGGAAAGACGGATTAATTATCAGGTACAGGGAGGAGAATGTGTCTAATATTTTCTACTATATAAGAAAAATAAAATCAAAAGTAAATCTATTTTATTAATCAATAAAACAATTTAAATTTTTATTTAATTTAATAAAATTATAACAATTGTTATTCTAACCCTACCTAATACGCACCCACGATTAACTAACGCGCGTATCCGTTCACACAGGGTGTGAGAGAGGTGAATTTATAAGTATCACGGAGAGACAGAGTAACAAGAGCGCCACGTTAAGAAGAACAAGGTGTACTATCAAATAAAGTTGAATGCGCGCTTGCTACTCTTGCTATCCTAGTCTATGGTTATATCTCTCCATCCCTCTCACACTACTAAAATTAATTCGTTATATCTAATAATTTTAATCAGGAAGAAAATGAATAAAGAGAAGTAAAAGTATATAATATTGTACCGAAAACTAAAAGTTCAATAAATATATAAAAAGAAAAATACACCAACCTTAATACTCCAACGCTGAAAAAATACGACCCAACGACGAAATGAACGTGAGTTCCTTGGTGCTATATAACCGGCCGGTTTGATTGCCTTTCCTCGGCAATAATCTTTTTCTATACAATAAACTGTATTTTTCACTATTTATATAGGTGAACTAAATTTCACTATTATGATTGAATGATAATAATAACTTTTAAATATCTAACAATAGCCAAGAAAACAAAGAGAAAAATTTAAACTAATTAAATTTTATCAGGTAAAAGAACAACTAACTATATTATAATAATAATTTTTCTATATTATCTTCCTCTTTATTCTCTTTCTCTCTCGCTCTTTTTCCCTTTTTCCCTCCTTTTTTTCCTATTTGTTAATAATATTAACATGTATAGGTCGAACTAACCTATACATGTTACAATATATATAACAATCGTTGACGGCCACCACAGTCCTCGATATAGTCGAGCAAGTGATTTGGTTAGAAATTGCTGGTATAGGGATGTATATTATATATATATATATATATATATATATATATATATATATATATATATATTTGTGTGTGTATATACGCACACATATATGCATATTTCAATTGAAGGCCAGATGTCTGGCTGATGCCTTTTTATTGCTTCTCCTCTCCTAGTATCCTGCTCTGCTATGTTCCACACTCAAAGATACTATATATATATATATTTTTTTTTTTCATAAATTTCTTGTAATAGAACGATTACTTACGATTAGCTACTCCGCAACTTATTTTATAAGAATATCATAAAATATAAATTTTGTATAGATCATTTATAATTTCTATTGACATTTTGGGCTACTACGGCCCTGATTACTACTGGAACAATCGATAAAACAGAACAAAATTTTTCGTACTTTTGAAGTTCCATAAAATTCCGCAAATTATTAAAAATCAGGCGTTGCAATCAATTTTAACTTCCGTCAGAGGTATGGAGCACTCTTAAGTCAGACAGAAATCAGATATCTTACAGTTTGAGCTATGGCATCGAAGTATGTCTATAATGGGAAAAAATCGTTAAAATTATCATGCCTCACTGCTGCCTGCATTTTTAATGAAGGATTCACACCACTTTGGAAAATAATGAAAATTATGGGCCTGAAAATCGGACAAACCGCCATGTAGTTCGCCAATATGCAGGATCAACAGCGCATCGTTCGAGAGAACCCCCGCACGACTGAGGCTTCTAAGGAGAGCAGAATTAAAAAAAACAGGCTAAATTAGATGAAAATACTCGCCTGGAACAAGTTGAAGGCATATTGTATGGCCCAGGCATCGCTGATTGAGCGTAAGATAATTTTTTCTACGGTTTTTCACTCACAAAAACTTTAAACGCGTTTTTCTCAAAACAGCTTTTTCAAGTACCGTGGTCGTGAAATCTAAAAAACCATTGAACCGATCCTTATGAAACTTTGAACACATATTTTATATGTTTGTATCAACCGACCTAACTACAATCAACTTAACATTTTAATTCTAACTATATTTTTATTGCAAAAAAAGACGTAAAAATGCAATTTTTTTCTTTCGTATTTTAGCTGCCATTTTGTTGATTTTGCACCTACATAAAATATTCTAGTTAGATCGGTATCTGGAGTCATACTGAATATACAACTATTTGATTTTTTTGTTTCAGACCATCCGTCCGCAAGATTTTACGACCACGACAACGTTACCTACTTTTTGAGATGTTAGCTTTGACCATACTTTACATGTATAAGAAATGTATAAAATAAATTAAAAAAAATTTTTTTATGTACATCAAGAGTGTATTTATTAAACATTTCAAATCCTACATCCATATCTTCAATAGCATTCTCAGAAAAATTTCACAAAAATAGAATTTTTTTCGAAGGCCTAAAGTAGAATACTGCCT
This sequence comes from Sycobia sp. Sy_11, assembly GCA_018907035.1. Classification (NCBI taxonomy): domain Eukaryota; kingdom Metazoa; phylum Arthropoda; class Insecta; order Hymenoptera; family Epichrysomallidae; genus Sycobia; species Sycobia sp. Sy_11. The sequence continues at coordinate 969,082 of JACCIC010000154.1, read as the reverse complement.
TAGTTCGTTTTTATGTATTTCTGTGTAAGTAGATTCATGTTCGTGACAGTCATAATCTTATAATTTTCTTTATTTTCTGTGAAAAACTGAATATTAAGACTACTATTTTATATAAACATGATTTTATCTCATAAGATAATTTACATTGTACTAAACATTGAAAACGAGCTTAAATGCGAATGAGTCAATTTCGTAAAAATAAAAGTGCATTGATTTCAACTCAACAAATATTTATTCAAATTCTATTTATTTGAAACACAAACATACATATTTAAAATGAACGAATATTTTTTAATTTTGAGTAAACTGTGTTTTTAAACCAACAATTAGGTTTATTTGAATAGATAATATTTGATAGAGAACATATATTTATTACATTACACTAAATCAATTAAAAATAATAAATATTTCTTGATTTTTTTCTAATCAGAATTACATGTATGTAAAATATAAAATTAAATAAATAGATATTCGAAAATATTACACTGAAAAAAATAATTTCTTGATTCAAGTACATCGATGTACTATTTACTAAGTTACTTGATCCAACGTATTGAAATATTACAATAAAGAAAATATTTCTTGTTTTAAGAAAATATTTGTTTCATCTGAGAAAGTTGAATTACTTAAATGGAAATTTAATAAATTCCAGTAAATATTAACTTAAATTCAGGAAAAAATTTTAAGAATTAAAACATGATTTTCTTAAACCAAGAGAGTTAAGTAAATATTTATTTAATTATTATGTTCTAATTACTTAAATTTAGCTCATCATAATTAGAAAATAAGTATTTTAATTTTCTATAAAACGTTTCTTTTAAACAAGCCGATCAAAATTAGAATGAAAAACCTTAGTTTCTTAAATTTAGTAATCATATACCTGAATACAATACTTTTGATTCTCTAAAAAAGGCTTTACAAAATCAAAATACTTTAATTGTACTTTTGTCGACTGTTTATATACAAATTAATAAATATTTTTTATTGGTCTTACAGTCCAATCAAAAAATCGAAAAATAAAAATTTTAATTTTTAAATGTAGTGCATAGTTTCTTGATTCAAAACTTTATTTTCTTGACTTTAAAAATCAAAAGTTTAAATTAAGCGAATAATTTCTTGAATTCTTTTACAATTTATACGTTAATTTACTTTTATTACATTTATTTCATCATTTTTAAGTTTAAATTAACATTATATTATTTGATTAAAGTCTCATAATTAATTTATTTCGTTTAAAAGAACTTCAACCTAATCGGGATTCTATCCGCAGACCTTTGGATTCGCAAGCTAACGCCTTATTAATTACGCTATCGCAGTACACTGTGAACAATTATAAAAATCCTATAGATCAATTTTAGATCTCTTATAATTATACATTATGAAAATAATTTATGGATTCCAATGAATAGTCTATGCATTTATAATTAATATATATATATATTTATATTATAACAATTTATATATTGATTTGGTTTTAAAACGTGATTTTCCACATCCAGATAATATTTTCTTAAATTGAATCATAATACGTATACAAAATCGAAAAATAATTAATTTTTCTATTTATATCACAGAAATAAATGGTTCTCATTCAAGTCAATATTTCTGTGTACTTAAAAAAATTAAGTTAAAAATTTTTTTTTAAATATAACATGTAACTTTAGAAATTAATTATGCTTTACGTATACATATACTATATATATGAATAGAAGATATAAAAAAAAATTATAAAACAAATTCCTTATTGAAGAACTTATTCGCTTCAATTCAAAATTACAGGAGAATCCAGTTCTCAATATTACCCATTTTTGTACTATAGTCAAGATTAGTCTATTGTTAAATGTTGAAACTAATGTCTTAATATAAGGAATTGAGTTCTTGAGAGAAGTTAATTAATAAGTAATCATGTTTTGCACTCCAAAATTATTAGATATAATTAGTATATATTTATTAAATGATAATTAATAAAATTACCTGCGTCCGAATATTAAATAAATATATTCTTATATTTAGAAATAAGTGATATTTTATATTTATATTTGATCTTTTATATTATATTTAATATTTTCCATTATAAACTGAAGAGTAGTAAAATTTTTTACCGTAATAAAAGCAAGGTTATTATTTTCTTAATTTATGAAACCAATATCTCAATGTAAGAAACTAAGAATATGAAAATAGATATTTATCCCATTAATCGTTGAACTAAAAAAAATTGTAGATTAATATTAGTAAATATTGATTGAAATGTAGTCATTAAATTTTTATGTGACTGTATATGAAATAAAGATTTTTTAGATTGTGAAATAAGTTGCTACAAATAAAAAAACCAGCATCTAAAAAATTCCTTCATCACGAACTTATCGCTTGAATTAAAATTATATATGATTGATATTTTACTATATGAGCTAAAAAATAGGAAATTTGTTTTTTAGGGTGATAAATAATCTCTAGATTTAAGAAAAATTTTGCGTGAAATTCAGCAATAAGAGAAAATATGAGGTAATCCAGGTGTTACGTCGCAGGTCAAGAAACCGGTCGTTTCCTTTACTCTGGCAGGTACTCGGCAAGGGCAGTGTGTATTAGTTCAACCTTTGGAGGCGTTGTCTTGATTTCGATCCTGCTCTAGAATTGTAAAGATAGCAGCAAAGCTGTCAAATGGATAGCGATGTCTAAGTATTGACAGTGCGTCTATGGCCTATTTTCTATAGCGGCTGAAAGGTGTGTGTTCTGGGCTCGTTTGATCCACTCGTCGCTTCAACCGTAGATTGTTCGACTACCAAGCGTGTATAAGTAGCTCGTATTTGTCGAAAATTTCCTAATTGCGTTAATCAGGAAAATAAAATATTTAAACAAATTCTAAGGAAGCCCTTTTTATCTCTATTCTTTATTGGTTGTGGAGTTTGTTGAATTAGCAAAGGTACAATTCCACCAATAGGCGGTTACGCAATAATAAAATAAAATAAAATGAAAAATTCTCGCGTCGTATCACAATAGAAAATGGCTACGATTCGCGAAACAAAAATGATACGTCGTGCGATAATAGCGTCAAACAAATTTTAATGGAAACGTGTACAATCTATCGCGATTAGCTAATGAAGTTATACAATTAAATACTATTAATTAGTTAATTTCGTAGAGTCAACAGAGAAAATGAAAAAAGCGAGGAAAAATAATGTTGTGGATAAGGAATTCGATTTAAAGGAAAAATGTCGAGAGTGGCAAATAGGAGGTCTGTTCAGGAACGGGGAAAGAAGTGGACTGAAGAAGGTACGCGGAGCTCTTGTGCGAGTAGCTGACTTCTTAAGATGCTCGCTCTGATTGGTCGAGAGTATTCGCCTCATTTACACAGTAGTCAAATAGTTGACGGTCGCTGTCACGTTCGACATACATTCAAAATATACATTCTTTTATATACTCATAAGGCAACGTATAATATGTTGATCGGAGATCGCAACTGAATTTCTGATTTTGTTTACTTGTTACCTATTTGTTCTAACGAATAATTTAGCCAATAATTGCGTTCTTCTCAGAAACGCCTCGGTAAACATCGTCTAATCGCTCCAATCTACAATATTTACATTTAGTTAGTGCAATTCTCATTTCCAATAATATATAAAATTAAAATGTACGCAAATTCACGAATCGCAATATGACTTTTATTTTGATAAAATTTGAGAAAAAAAGCCGCATTTTTTGGGGAATGATATAACATCCCCACGCTTTGGTACAACCCATAGAGGAAATCCGTATGCTGATTCACTAGGTTCTATCATATCGTCGCTTAAAAGCTTATTTACAGTCGTACGCACGACTTCTTGCAATGCTTGCGGAATTGGATATTGTTTTATACATATAGGCAAATCATCTGTTAAAATAATTTTGTGTTCCACTAAGACCGTGTAAGGTAATCTCTCATCGCTTGTATGAAAAATTTCAGGATTTATTTCGATAATATTTCGGATACGGTCGTAATTGTTTTTATCTGTCGCGTCTAATAGCATTTCGTTTAGAATTGTTTGTATCTTTATATCTCTATTCGTGTTCATGTTGGTATGTACATTTTCCATTTTAGATTCGTTTTTAATATATCTCTGCTTCCTGTATAAAATTTCAAAATCTAATTCTGTGAAGTCTTGTTCATTCACAGGTACTTACGCTTGGATAAAATTAATATATTGTATTAAGTTCACTTGAGTATGTTCTGATGTTGGAGAATTAAGTTTATCGGGTGCCTTATTAAGCTTTTGTTTTCTGTTATCATCTGCCTTGAAAATTCCTTTCCATTCGTTATCTGTAAATAGATGGTCGAATATTCCCGAGGTCGACAGTTTACTCATTTGAAATTTAGCATGTGATTCTGTTTTGTACTCCAATTCCGATTCGATTTTACTAGTTCCAGACAAAATCCGATTGAGTGCTCATTTTATTATTGCTATGCATATTCTTCATTTCGATAATTTCATCAATAGAAAATTGATTAGCCACAGAATTTAAAGGTGCTTGGTTATACATTTTATTAACATACATAATTTTATTTTCTCCTGTAAAACCTTCGTCGTTTATAATCTCGTTTATATTTTTAAAATTTGTGCGAGATGGCTCAGAGGTACTCTTATGCACGTGTCCGTCCGTAAATTTGTCAGAATTCAGTCCAGAGGCTTCGTTTTGCACGTGACTGTTCCGTTTAGCTTCATTAAAACATTTTAAATTTATTTTATTGTTGGTAGAATCTATCTGATTCATACCGAAAATGTTAGTCACTATTAAACTTTCTTCTGTATCATTTGTTTCTTCATTTTCATCTTTATCCTTTATTTCATTGGCCGTATTATTAATAAGTTCGCTACTATACATATCAATTTCTGTTGCATATGAAATTTCTTTAAATTCACTAATAGTTTTATATTTAGAGTTATTTTTCCTAGGCTGAGTAGACAGTTCCTATGTACTATTCATGCCTTTAGCGTTGATTATTTTCTGTTCTTTGCTTTCGATCAATGTCAAATTACGTGCTAAATTATCGTTTAACTTATTTAACTTTACTTTATGTTCGGCGACAGTTAATGGTCATTTTGTAAAGTTTCTTCTTGACTCTATTTTATCATTACACTCATATATTTACGGGCCATTCTTGTTTCCTATCTGATTTTTAGCTTTATTTGCTGCTTGAGTACGTTTGATAGTTAAATCATTGGAAAAGTCATTTTCTTTTCAGAATTTTTCGAAATGGAGAGTATCTCGTGTTCAACAGTACTTATTTCAGAATTATCATCGTATGAACTTTCTATATTAACATCATTTTTGCGCGTGTTTCTAGTCGCTGTCAATGTACTTATATGGTTTGCCTTTTCGAGTTTGGTTTTCTTGGCTGCCTCTGTCTTTTCATTTGTAAAGGGTAATTTAAAACTTTCAAATTCGAGCATTTTCCATGAGTAACAAATATCTGCTTGGCATTATATTAAAAAAGTAGAACCGAGTAGCATGTCATATTCTATTCGCAATAAGTTATCTACAACGATAAATTCGATAAGAATTTCATATAAATTTAAGAAACATGTTCCGAGAGTTGAAATTTTCGTTCCAGAAATTCCTTTAAGCAAAGGTCTATTTATATCTTCGCGAACGCAAACGCTATCGTCAAATTGTCCTACCTTGATTATATTAGGCTGCGCTCCCGAGTCAATCATAGCATATACTTTATTCCATTTTAAGTTTACCGATAAGACTTGTACAACGGGCGGTCTGTCGTGATATGGATTTATATTATAAACTATTTGTTGTTTTGTTTCTGTTTCATTACTAGCTACACGGTTAAAAGTGCCCTTCGAGTTATTCCTTTTCTCGTTTAATTTCTTGCTCATTAATTCCAATTTAATTTCTCGAATATCTGACGTAATTTTACTGTCATGGTATTTAGGTACATACTTATATCTATCATTTTGTCGGGAATAGGTTTCGGATATTTCGGGCTTATATATTTTTTCAAGTGGATTCGACTCTTTACTCGTCGACACGATTTCGGAGTACGCAATGAGTATTTTGTTTTCTTCAAGCTTTCGGTTTTGTTTACTACAGTAGTCTCTCACGCGTGGTTCATAATTAGACCGCGTAGAGTTTCGCGCTGAGAGATTATATTTACAGAATTTTACATGTTTAGACATTGTACGATTTTCGTTTTTAAATCTTTGTAACGTTGCAGTTAGCATGCCGACCCTGAGGCCCCGGTCTCCTGATCGTGAATCTCGTTTTTTGAAATATTTTTCTGTTCTCTTATTTTCTTTGTAAAACATTCGTCTGCTTGGTGGCCGTATTTGCCACAGTAATCGCATGTACGTTTAGTATTATGCTCATATTTATTTGTTCGATCGAAGTTCCCAGTACGTTTCGCGAGCACACGGTCATGTGTTTTCAAGTTTGTTTACATAATTTTGAGATTCAGGTCGAGTGATGCGATAGTCGCCGTGGTTTCTATTGTAGTGATGTCTACGGTTGTCGCTGTAAGTTCCAAGAGCGTTTCGGTGCTGATGATTATAATGGTTAAATATATCAGTTCTTCCATGTTTCTTTTCGTCTCTTTCAACTTCTCTTTCCACTGCAAAAGCATCCTCGATAGCCTCAGACAATGTAACATCATTAGGATTTTTCAGACGCAGTCTCAGCTCTGGTCTCAATCCACTTCTAAGTCCTTCTAGCACGTCACGTTCAATTTCACGCTCATCGGCTTCTGTTAATTCATCGTCGTTTTCGAAACGTTTTCGGTCTACAATAGCACGTGCATGTCAAGCAATCGATTAACATATTGAAGCACAGCTTCATCTCTGAGTCGTTTAATAGAATCTAATTTGCCGCGTAAATTATTTAAAGTGTCTTTAGGGACGAAGACTTGTTTTAGTCGGTCCGAAAGTTCCAGAAATGTGCTGAAATTCACGTTCTCTACAACTGCGTATACATGATGCGAAAACTTATTTTTTAGTAAAGAGAAAATATCACGTTTTAAACAAGGAGGCGCAGATCCTATCGCTCTTTTGCAACTTCTCAGAAAAGCGGTTAAATTACTACCGCCAAAAAGGGGTATGTGTTTTAGAGCTTCGGTTACATAGGCTGATAAAGGAATATTCAAACATGTACCGGGATCTGTTCTAGGATAGTTCTGTATTTTTTCTGATGGTAGGGATAAGTATGCAGTCGGATTTCAGGTTTCGCACTGTCCGATTCCCTTTAACATCAATGATACGCCTTCTTCTTTCTTTGTTAGCATTTCCGTTAAATTCGGTTTTTCTGTTCGTAATTTTTCTATAAGTTGCTCATGTATACGTTTTTCGTTTTCGAGTCGTTCCTCGCGTTTTCTAAGGTTAAGTTCTCTTTCAGCAATTTGAGCAATTAATTTGTCTATTTCGTCGCGTCTTAGTGCTTCCCGTGTCATTTTTATGATTTTAATCTTGAAGGTAAATCGCTAAGAAGATGGTTTAAATGAAGGAGATACATCAGATAGATAATAAGGTTAACAAATATTATGAAAGTATGAGAGTGTATTGTTTTGCTCAATCGGAATTTTATGTCACTGTAGTCAAGCGAAATTCTGGGCGTAAGTCGTTTTCTTGCAGAGAAGTATTGTCGATGATTTTTTATTTACCTTCTGAATGTAGTTGATGTTAGTAAATTATACTGTATTATTACGTTCTTGAATGTTCACCTTCAACGATCGGAATTTTGTGTACTATTTCATAAAACTATATCTATACTAGCATCTAGTTTGGATATGCTTACTTTGAAATATTCAATTTATATAATATTTGTTTCATTAGCGATTTTTAAATAGTTATAACGATCTAAACATGGTTTGAGTTTTATAAATTTGTCAACAAAAAGTAAGGATTTCTTTATGTATCTCACTTTATCTTTATATGTAAACTAACCCACATTGTCTATAATTCTTTCACAATTGTTTTACTCGACTATTATGTATAATAAATTGCATTCGTCTGTAATAATTTCTCTGTGCCTGGAAATTCCTAAGAAATTTTCGCTCTTTAAATTTTTGTATAAATTTTAATATAGTTAAACACAAAGTAATGAATTATGTGTTGATTCAATACTCCATTTTTATAATATATATATATATATATATATATATATATATATATATATATATATAATATCTATAATATCTGATTCGTTTTGAATAGATTTTTGTTTTTGTCCATAATATACATTCAATTTTCTAATTAATATTTTTTTTTTTTAATTTAATCCGAATCGTAGTCACCATTTATTTTTTACTTGCCTTGTTACGTCGCAGGTCAAGAAACCGGTCGTTTCCTTTACTCTGGCAGGTACTCGGCAAGGGCAGTGTGTATTAGTTCAACCTTTGGAGGCGTTGTCTTGATTTCGATCCTGCTCTAGAATTGTAAAGATAGCAGCAAAGCTGTCAAATGGATAGCGATATCTAAATATTTACAGTGCGTGTATGGCCTATTTTCTATAGCGGCTGAAAGGTGTGTGTTCTGGGCTCGTTTGATCCATTCGTCGCTCCATCCGTAGATTGTTCGACTACCAAGCGTGTATAAGTAACTCGTATTTGTCGAAAATTTCCTAATTGCGTTAATCGGGAAAATAAAATTTTTAAACAAATTCTAAGGAAGCCCTTTTTATTTCTATTCTTTATTGGTTTTGGAGTTTGTCGAATTAGCAAAGGTACAATTCCACCAATAGGCGGTTACGCAATAATAAAATAAAATGGAAAATTCTTGCGTCGTATCACAATAGAAAATGGCTACGATTCGCGAAACAAAAATGATACGTCGTGCGATAATGGCGTCAAACAAATTTTAATGGAAACGTGTACAATCTATCGCGATTAGCTAATGTCGTTATATAATTAAATACTATTAATTAGTTAATTTCGTAGAGTCGACAGAGAAAATGAAAAATGCAAGGAAAAATAATGTTGTGGATAAGGAATTCGATTTGAAGGAAAAATGTCGAGAGTGGCAAATGGGAGGTCTGCTCAGGAATGGAAAAAGAAGTCGACTGAAGAAGGTACGCGGAGCTCTCGTGCGAGTAGCTGACTTCTTAAGATGCTCGCTCTGATTGGTCGAGAGTATTCGCCTCACTTACACAGTAGTCAAATAGTTGACGGTGTTGATCGGAGATCGCAACTGAATTTCTGATTTTGTTTACTTGTTACCTATTTGTTCTAACGAATAATTTAGCCAATAATTGCTTTTTTCTCAGAAACGTCTCCGTAAACATCGTCTAATCGCTTCAATCTACAATATTTACATTTATTTAGCGCAATTCTCATTTCCAATAACATATAAAATTAAAATGTACGTAAATTCACGAATCGCAATATGACTTTTATTTTGATAAAATTTGAGAAAAAAAGTCAGATTTTTTTGCGCAAGATATAACACTAGGTAAGTAATTTCTTACTTTTCAGTTAATTTCGAGAAATTCATAACTCATTTGGTTTAGTTGAACGGATGTTGTAAAAAATCTAGCTTATGTCGTTTTAATTCAAGCGAATAAGTTCTTGATGAAGGAATTTTTTAATTCCGGTTTTCCTATTTTAAGCAACTTATTTCGCGATCTAAGAAAATATTTGTTTTAATTTTAATTTAAGAAATAATTCTTTATCCGATACCAGCCACGCAAATATTTATTTGATATTAGCAGATATTTTTTCAGTGATATAGAATAATACAAAAAATAATTATTTTTTAGCTTCATATACATAAGAAAATTACATTTAAGAAAATATTATCTAGATTATCTAGATTTTTTTTAATATAATATACATATATATATATATATATATATATATATAATATATAGGTATATGTATTTATAATGTCAAGAAGTTTTAAAATCATTGTTTATTTTTAAGAAATATTTCAGAGTTTTTAAGCAAGCTATACGTTACTGAACTCTTCACCCGCTATCTTTTGTTTTAGTCTTATTGATGCATTGCTCGTGATCGTTTCACATTTGATATTAGCAAATATTTTTTCAGTACATAGAATAATACAAAAAATAATTATTTTTCAACTTTATATACCTAAGAAAAATTCATTTAAGAAAATATTATCTAGATGTGGGAAATCGCGTATTAAAAACAAAAACGATATATAAATTGTTATAATATAAGTATATATTATATATAAATGCATAGACTATTTATTGGAATCCATAAATTAATTTGATAATGTATAACTATAAGAGATATAAAATAGATGTATAAGATTTTTATAATTGTCCACAGCGTACTGCGATAGTGTAATTAATAAGGCGTTAGCTTGCGCATCCAAAGGTCTGCGAATTGAATCCCGGTTATGTCAAAGTTTTTTTAAACGAAATAAATTAATTATAAGACTTTAATCAAATAATATAATGTTAATTTAAAATTAAAAGTGATGAAATCAATATAATAAAATTAAATTAACGTATAAATTCTTAAACAATTCAAGAAATTATTCGCTTAATTTAAACTTTTGATTTTTAAAGTCAAGAAAATAATATTTTTAACCATAAAACTATGCACTATATTTAAAAATTTAACATACTTAAATTTTCATATTTTTAGAAAATAAAAACGTGTTTCAAGTAATTATTGTTTTAAAGAAAGGAATCGAATTCTTCATTTTAAATTAAATTTGTTGAGTGAAGTATTGAAATTCTTAATCCAAGTATATATTCACTTAATTTTGTCGGCTTGAATCAAATAACTAAATTTTTTAATTCAAAATCTTCAGTTATTGGTTCAAGAAAATATTTTCTTTAGATAAGAAAATATTTATTTAATTTATAATCTCGACCACCCATTTTCTAGAAAATCTCGACTATAATCTAGGAGATATTTAATTAATCGAAGAATTTATTTTCCTGATATTAAATTTGAATCTATTGGTTTGAGGATATATTTTCTCAAAATAAAAAAATATTCATTTCATTCTCTATATATGTGTTCTGCTGTTGAGAAAATATAAGCTTTATTTTTTTTTTTTTTTTTTATGTTATTTAACGTCGCTCTATTTATGCTTCCAAATATTGGTGCTAATCAGCGACGGAGGTCTACGATGTGTTTGTAAACAAAGCACATGTAAATTATTACAGCGGTGCTTGTGTCAATCGGCCGAGACCGGGATTCGAACTCGGATCACCAAGTTACTAGTCCTTCGCTCTAGCGATCGAGCCATCGTAAATAAGCTTTATTTTAGTAACTACTTACTTGTTTTAAGTTTATGCGATTACTTGGTTAAAGAAAATATTTACTTGGTACAGAACAATCGCATAAATTTCTTGAATCAAGTAATATTTACTTGATATTAGAAATTTTTTTCAGTATATATATAAGAAATATATATTTAATTTTTTGAAAAACGATTTACTCAAAAGAATGAAATAATTTTCTTAAAGGGTGGATTAGATTTATTTGATAATTCCTTTCCAGTTGTAAAATCTAATAAATATTTATTATATGTTATTAAACGAAGCACAAAGATTTAAATATTAAATGTAATAAATAAATAGTAAAAACTACAAAATGTATATATAAATCAAAAAATATTTTCTATTTTGGAAAAAATTATTTACTTATCACATATAAATATTTTTATTAAAAAATTTATTAAGTTAAATTAAATATTTAAGTCTTTGTGCTTCGTTTAATAAAATCGAAGAAATGTTTATTAGTTTTTAATAACTCGTTGGATATAATCAAATAAATATATTGCACCTTTTGATAAAGCGATATTGAATAGCTTTTCCAAAAATTCCATATATTTGTTAAATAAATATTTGTTTGATTCAAATAATATATTTTTTATGACATGGATTTATTTGAATTTATATAAATTTATTTCTCAGCGAGATAGTAAAATATTGTAAATTATATTCTTTACTAAATTTCATGATATAATACAAATAGCAATGAAATAAAATTTATTATATAAAAATGTAATGAATGTTATTATATAAATAATTTACAGAAAGTATAATTTTTTATATCAAATTAGTCTTATTATTAACGTCAACGTAGTTTTATTATCAAGTTTTAAACTCAAAATTTTATGAAAATACGTATATATATATTTATATATATACCCATTTTCTTAAAAATTTGGCAGTGGTGTGTAATAAATGGAATTCACTAGTGTCGATGCAGAAATTCTTTAAGTGTATATACCTTTTCGTAACCTCGACCATCACCACGCAGCGAATTTAAAATTTTAAGAAAATACGTATATATTAAATCCCTGTCTCGGCCGATTGACATAAGCACCGCTGTAATAATTTACATGTGCTTTGTTTACAAACCCATCGTAGACCTCCGTCGCTGATTAGCACCGATATTTGGAAGCATAAATAGAGTTAAGTTAAATAATAAAAAAAAAATACATATATATATATATATATATATATATATATATATATATATTTATTTATAAATACATGCATACACATGCATATACACACTTACACACACACAGTCAAGAAAATCTATACACACTTTGGCTCCAGTTAATCCCTTTTATCGCATCTATTGTTTCGGCGTCCCCCCCCCCCTGCTGAATGCCGTCGCCCTTCGATCGCGCGAGCTCGAAAACCAACATCTGGAATATCGCACGAACAGAGTACCGACGTTCACCGCCGTGGCGTTGAGTGTCAAAGTTTTACTGCAATTTCTAACATGGGCATCGGCGATTTCGCCTTATTATCTCTCATATGTGTCTATGGTTCAGTTAGACTGTCAAGTTGAACCGGCGGCACTGTTGATTCGTATTTCGGGAAAGACAGATAATATAAAAAGAGTACTTTCTTCTGTGCATTATTCATTAAAGTTATTTAATAAAGTCTAGCATTTAAAAAACTACATACTTTTATTGGTTTTTAAAAAAATTTTATACTTTTCAGTGAAACAGTTAAAGTTGTTAAAAAATATATATTTATTTTAGTGTAATTTATGTAATATTCTCAATACTAAGATTTGTATAAATGACTTATGAATGACATAGTGAGTTGTGATTTAATTAAAGAGATTTTTTTTTTAAGTTCTTTTTAGTTTATTGTAGAAACTAAGAATTCGTTGTAAATATTTATGCAGCTGCGTTTTTTCGGTTATTTCTATGGATTCTTATGGACTTTTGTTTGTGATTAATATACAATAATTTGTATACAGTTAAAGCATGCACTTGGATAATAAAGCGGGGAATGACAAAGAAAAAGAACATTTTTGCCATGTAAATAATACTCTTTCTCGGATAAATCGGCAACATAATTATCAATTTAAGCAGACCGTACATCAAAAAATTTCACATTGTACTACTAAATACAAGATAAAAAATCATCATTCATTTCGATCCACTTCACATTTACCAGGTATTTCAACAATTTCGAGTATTTTAAAATATTTCTCTAAATAAAACTAATAATGATTATAAGTTTCGTTTATTGATATTTAATTTCAAATTTTATATAAAAAACTACAGAAGTATTATAAGTTTTTTTTTATTTATTTTACGATAACCTTAATTTACTTAATATATAGCAATTTTTTTATAAAATTAAAGTTGAATAGTTTTTAATCATTGCAAATATGAGAGGCATTCTATTTTTATTATTTAGTATTAATTTTTTTGTGATATTTATTGCAATGATTTCATATTCGCACATTATAGTTATTTGTTACTATAATTTAACGCAATATTAATATTAATTTAGTATATTTAAATTGACAATTATGTCATTGGCTAATAATAAACACAACTTTATATAAAATCGAGCTGCATGAAGGTATACCGCGATATCCGTGATGTCACATTTGAGAACCCCGTTTTCACTAACAATACTAGCATGGACATTCGCCACGTGGTGACTTCAAATTTTTAAATTTTAGAAGGATTATCAATTGTTATTTAAAGATATATATTTATTTATAGCATTCAGTGCTTTTTACGTTAGTATAATTTGATTTATTTACATAGTATTTCTGTTTATTTGTAATATGCGAATAGTTACCCCGTGTTAGTTTCATGTAATTTTTATTTATTCTTTAGTTTAGTTCAATTTTAATTATATTATTTTTAGTTAGATTATTTTAAATTTTAGTTATATTACTTTGTATTCTTACAAGTAATTTTCGTTTAATAATGAATTTTATTCTATTATAAATCCTGGACATGGATGCAGTGGCCAAAATTCAAGTTACATAACGTGTTTCTGTTAAAAATAATTATTAAAAAAAAATAAATCAAAAATACATTTTTAACTACATGAAATTTACAGACAGGTTTAACTGTTCAGAATATGAACATTAAAAAGATTTATAGGCATTCAAATATTATATATTCTTTAATAAAATTGTTTATGAAAATTATATTAGTTATATAGAAATTTTTAATAATTATCTATAAATAGATGTATATATTATTGATGTATAAATTACATTAATAGAAATTAAAAATCTTCATTTTGAATATAACTTTTAAATTTATAGTTATAGAAATTATTTCACCACTATCAAACAAAGATTAAGAAATAATATAATATAAATATGAAGATTTTTGCGCTTAGTAATGTATCCGTTTATGAAGGGTCCTCTTGCAATATATATATATATATATATATATATATATATATAAACATACATACATATATACATACATACATACATCCATACATACATACATACATCCATACATACATATATACATACATACGTACATACATACATACATACATACATACGTACATACATACATACATACATACATACAAATGTTCAGTACTTCATAAGTTATATATTAATTATAATATATAAATTATAGTTCATAATTTATATATTATAATTATATTCGCAAGTAAAAGTATATATTCAAAAAAAATTTCATGTACAACACAATGTCTTAATGAAAATATAGCTTAAATTCATGAAAGTGTGTCACTGACTGAATATATTATAAATATACCTTAATCAATTTAATCTTATACATTATACAATATTTATCTACAATTTCAAAATACATTAGTTAATAAATAAATAGTTTTAAAGTAATTGTAGCTAGTAAAAAGTAATGGGGTCGTTTATTAAAAGCCAAGTTTATTTTAACATTATATTGTACATTCAGGGCAAGTAGAATACAAAGTATAGTTTTTTAAAAACCTTAACAAGTTATAATAAACAGTAGGCAGATATGCATAATTGTAGGCATGTATAATTGTAATATGAGTATGTTAAAAAAATTTTATTGTAAATTCAGAAAAATATGGTAATTTTTAAGAATTTTTTTTATGAATTATGATAAAAATATGATATATTTTACAACTAATGATATCCACATGGCCGCATAAAAAAGAATGTTCGTCTTTAATTAAAATGTTCGTTTTTAATTAAAATTTTTAGTTGAAATAGTTCATTTTTATTTAAAAGGACTTTACATTAATACTGAAATTGGAATAAATGAGGTTTTGTAAGTTTATAGTGTTAAATCACTCAAATAAATTTTGAAATAGTTAAAGATAATTAAAGGTTTATAAAGAAATGTTTTTTTAGCTTCTATGTCTGGATTATACAGGCTGTATCAAAAGTATGGAAAACACTTTGAATACTTCGAAAGAAATTCGTTTTAGAGCAAAATGTTAAATATAAAAGTTTCATACTTTTTTCCTAACTTTCAGATTATGACATTCTATTTGTTCTTGATAATTCACTTGATAGTCATATAAAATTTTTCACAATGGAACTCTTATTTTTTATTACGAATTGAAAAAGAAAAAGAAATTTTATATTTAACTATGACTTTGACCACATGTGGTCACGACGTTGAAGGTTATTCCAGAGTCGAACATGTTTTTTCCAAATTGGAACTCTATTTTTTATTGTGAAATTGGAAAAAGGTGAAAATTTTCCTTCAAATATGATTTTAACCATAATCATGATCTTGCTTTTGAATCAAGCTGTTAGGATCAATTTTAAAATATTTTTTTTTAAGAATTCTGAATAACTTTAGGTGCTGTAGAGTTCTTAGTGACTCCTGCTAGTTATTCCATGGATATATCCCAACCAATTAAGGCAAGTCTGAAGATCGCAGCCAGTTAAAGTAAAGCTTATAACCTGTCTTCAAAATGTTCTACAATAACCAATCAACATCTTGCCAGATTCCTAGATGGACAAAAAATCCTTATCATATCAGGTTTAATATCAACGCAAACATTTATTTTTCGTCTTAGCTCTTTAAAACCATGTGGTTTAATAGTGTACACATTAGTTTTTATATAGTCTCAAAGAAAAACCTCAAGGGGAGTCAGATCAGTAGACTTCAATGGCCATATTATTAATACTACGTCTAGGTATTTTCTGCTCTCCGTCATGCTGAGATCATTATAATTAAATAACTTTAAATATCATTAAAACCATCACCAGCTCTTTCCTGAATTAGAGGAGTTATTTGCTCATACAGTAACTTCAGATATGCAGGTCCACCTAAATTTACATTAATTAAAAAAGGTCCATTTATTCTATTCCTCAAAATATGTATTCAAACATTCCATTTTTACAGGTATCGTGTTTTTTATGTGATTTAGTCAATGAAACTTTTTATTGCTCCAATATCAGTAATTGTGGCAATTGACTTCAAAGTTAATTTGAAATGTCCATTCTTCTGAAAAAACAAAATCAATTGAAAGCGTTCTGTATCTCAAGTTTCTAATTCAATAACTTCTATTTGTCAAAAATTTACAATTAAAGAAAATGCATATTTGATAACCTCATTGCAACAACTATATATTACATATTTTGAATGCATAATTTTGTTTTGTCTTTTTACATCTTATTTAAAATATTTAATGTATTATATTTAAATTCGTAATATTTCTCTATTTAACAAAAATAATTATATTGCAATAAAATCACTTTGATAAAATTAACTTAATATTGAGATAATAATAATGACCATTGCCAACAATGATCTACACTTACAAATTGAATCAATCTAGAAAAATCTGCTAGTTGTAGACTATACATTTTTTCCAAAAATTATTTGATTGCTTTTTCATATTTTTGGAGCATGCTATAGGTATAATTATATTTAACGTATACCTATCACTATCATATATATAAGAGACAGATAGAGCGAGAGAGAGAGAGAGAGAGAGAGAGAGAGAGAGAGAGAGAGAGAGAGAGAGAGAGAGAGAGAGAGAGAGAGAGAGAGAACACTGGAGAAAACTTAAAGGGGACAAACAAGGATTATCCAATATTAATAGGACTTGCCTACATTACGCGAACGCATTAACCGGATAACTCAGCTTCTCTCTCACTCTTTCTGACCTGTCTCTCCGCACGCATGGACACATTGTACGGGGCCTACCATGTGTGTGTATATATATATATATATATATATATATATATATATATCATATATCATATCATATCATATCATATACCAATTTATAAAGACAAAGCGTGTTTTTGTTTGTACACGATAACCGAAAAAACTACTGAACCGATGGTTCTGAAATTTGACATATAGATTCTATATAATCTTGGGAAGGACATAGGCTATATTTTTTATTGGAAATCATTTTACTTTCATCAATAAATTAAGTTAATGGTTTTAACAATCAGTTTCACCAGCGGCCACTAGGTGGCGTCTTGAATCACGAATATCAACTCAAAGTAGTCCGCTTAAAGTTTTAATACCAGGCCAGCTCAGTTGAATGGTTATATCCAACTTTAGTATTCGTATCTTAAAGAAGGTGTGGGGTTAGTCCGAAATATCTTTTTTTGTTCTCCAGGTTAATCTGACAATCTTTTGATTTTTGTGAATTTTATGTTCTGTCTCTCTTTTTCCGTCTTGTAAAATGGTTGTGTATGCAAAATCATACTGAACATAATTTGTGACGACAATTTATACGTATATTATCTTCAAAAGCGATATCGGCTATGTTTTTTTAGTTTGAATAAAAATACATGATCGCAAAATAGGATTCGTTACAAATAAACTCGAAACTGTATATTATATATATATATATATATATATATATATATATATATATATATATATATACGAGGGTCGATTGATAGATTTCCGCCCTGACCAAGAAAAACAACGTTTTTAAGAATTTTTTTTTATTTCTCAAAATAATCTCCTCCAAGGATGATACGTTTCTCATAGCGGTGTTCTAGTCTAGTAATGCCATTTCTATAGACTGATTTGTCAAGCTCATCAAAATACCCATTTACAGCTTCGATTACTTCTTCATTGTCCGGAAATCTGTTACCGCCAAGCCATTTTTTGAGGTTAGGAAACAGATAATAGTCACTCGGGACTAGGTCTGCAGAGTAGGGAGGGTGCGGCATCAATTCAAACTTCAGATCGTTGATTTTAGCCATCGCAACGATTGACGTGTGCGCTAGTGCGTTATCGTGATGAAACAAGATTTTTTCTTCGCCAGATGAGGTCGTTTAATTTTCACCTCGTAGCTCAATAGTAGCAATAAGTCTGCGTAGTATTGACCAGTGATAGTTTTACCCCTTTCAAGGTAATCAATGTATATAATACCTGTTGCATCCCAAAAAACAGTAGCCATAACCTAATCACATTACGCCAGAAACGAAACAGCAGTCAAAAATGTGGATTGAACATGGAAAATTTGCTCCGAAAAAAGCAAAAAATGTTCCATCAGTCATAAGGGTATGGCCACAGTTTTTTGGGACTCACGGGGTATAATACTAATCGATTACCTACAGAAGGGAAAAACAATTACAGGACAGTATTATGCTTCATTATTGGATAGATTTGAAGCCATACGGAGGGAAAAGCGCCTCCATCTGAAGAAAAAAGTGCTCTTTCACCACGACAACGCACCAGCTCACATGAGTGCTATAGCAACAGTCAAATTAGCAGAATTACGTTATGAATTCCTTCGTCACCCACCTTATTCTCCAGATTTAGCACCGTCCGATTATTTTCTATTTCCAAACATGAAAACTTGGTTTGGTGGTAAAAGATTTTCATCGAATGAAGAGATTATGACTGCCACAAATGATTATTTTGAAGATTTCGACAAAAGTTACTTTTTGGGAGGCTTGAAAAAGATTGTTCATGTTCAGTCCACATTTTTGACTGTCGTTTCGTTTCTGGCGTATAGTGATGAAACCATGTTTCATCAACAGTAACATCACGGCGTAAAAATTCGGTTGGATTACGCTGAAACATGTCCAAACATTGTTTAGATGCAACAATTCGTGACCGTTTATTGTCGACTGTGAGCAAACGCGGCACCTATCTTGCAGATAGTTGTCTCATATTCTAAATTTCACGCAACATATGAAATACGCATTTAGTCGAAATTCCTACAGTGTTACTAATCTCGCGTATCATTAATCGACGATCTTTGAGTATCATATCATGAATTTTATTGGCCATATCTTGATTAGTCCACCTCTTTTGGGTGGCCAGAACGCAATTAATTCTTTAAGTAACATAATATGAAAAATATATTTAAAGTAAACGAATCTTTTATTAATAATACAATATATATATATATATATATATATATATATATATATATATATATATATATATATAAGAAATGTAAAAGATTTCCAATAACAGAAAAAATCCCAGCAACAACTATTAAAATATTTAGTATAGAATTGACATAATAATGTAATTTTATAAAATATTCTCATACTTTTTCACATAAGTTTTTATATATACAATAATTACATCATCATTTTAAAGGTTAAATATTTGCACGAAATAATTTAATTAAAGGTAAAATAATATATAAAATTTGAAGTATGAAACCCTATAGAACGTTTCAAAGAATATTTGTAGCCTGGGTTTAAAATTAATTCCAAAATGTGCAAGTATAGAATTATATTTTGTATTTAACATACACACATATTTCACATTTATCATATATATTCCTTTTAAGATTATTTGAATTCGTACTATAAATCTGTGTATATATATATATATATATATATATATATATATATATATATATATATATATATATATTATAGAATATATAGATATCCATAGTAATTACTGTGCAATATGTGTGTAGTTGACTTGCCTACAGCGTGCTACCGTCCGATTCACTATACATGTATATGAGTTGATTGTTTCGTTTTTGTTTTGCAGATCTCGTGCTGGCTATACTTCCCTTATGAAATGAGATGTCCGCAAATAAAAAATTTACTTCTTATGTATTTTGACTCGTAGAGCACGAATCCTGAGGTCTTTTTTAAAAATCGGGGCAGTACATTGTTTAAATCACTTTTATTTCAACAAATGGAAGAGAATTAAAATGTGATATCGGAAAATTTTTTTCTGAAAAAATAGATTATTTCAAATAAAAAAGAATCTAAGAATTATTCTTCCAAAATGCATATTAAAAAATTTATGATTTTTAGAAATACAAATTTTGCAATCTTTTTGCAACTTAAAAAATCTGTAAAATTGCAGCAGGTTCAAATTTTTGAAAAATTCATAATATTGTTTCTTGAGTAATCTTTTTAAATGATTTATATCTAAATTTTGTTAAATAAACCATGGCTTTAGAAATAAACATTTAATCCTTGTTACGCCACTTTTTGATGCATATCGTCTCGTTCTGACAACATTCTCGTCTGTTATTTTTATTAAAAATTAATAAACATTTGTATAAATTAGTTTATTAATGAAGTTTTATTTAGTATATTCAATTATTAAAACATGTAAACAAATAAATATAGAAACATGAAATGGTACAAGTATTGTAGATAAATTCAGTTGTTTTTTTGTTAATATTAAATATTAATATGAATATAATTATTTTCATACAATGAATAATAATATAAATAAACTACATGCACAATTTCGGAATATTGTACTGGCATTTAGATTGTCGATTTTTATGGTGTAAAGCAGAAAAATATAATGGTCTTCCTAATTTATCTTACGCAATACGAAAAATCTCAAAAAATATTTTAAATAATAATTTTAGATCACAAAAAATTTCTTAATTTTCGAGATAAGTTCGTTCAAACCATTACTTTTATGGCTTACGCTACGAAAATCGAAAATCTAAAAGTCAGTACGATACTTCTAACTAGTAGCTTAAAAAATATAAGTTCATACGTTTTCATCAAAATTAGACGAGGAAACTAATCGGAAGTTTGCTATTTTTCATTTATATTAGTATGCACATTTACGTACATATACGTTTACATATACGTTAACATTTAGATTCGTAAGAATATTACAATATGTGTGATACGTTTTATGTTATAACAAATATAGAATTATATCCTTTAAAATTTATATATAATTTTTCTTTACATTTTACAGAATTTATTGATCCAAAATCTTTTGCATTTATTACATTATATTATATTAGAATAGTTTAAATATTTTTTTTTATTTTCTTTAATTCCAAAATTGTACGGGAATAATTAAATTCAGTAATTTTAATACCATATCAGAAGGTTACAAAATATCTAGTTTCCAGCTTATTAATTTTTCAAAAATTCCTTTAAATTTGTAATGTGTGGTTGTCATTTGGTGTCTTAAAAAGATTTTTAGTTTTCGTTCATTTTAACAGTAAATACAGTAATTGAAGTAATTGAACAAGGATAAAAAATCCTCATCCGAAATGACAGTTCGCCTTGTCGAAAATAATCTCAAATGAATTATGTACATTTGATTTTATTCATCACTTTTAACAAACAACTTTTTTATTCAATAATAATGATATATACGCTGTGAATCATTCAATTTTAAAATATTCAAAAATTTCATGAAACCTGTACAAATTTAAAACAATAACCGTAAAATAATCCTAATAATAAAATGACATTTCAATTATATTCAATTATTTCTAATTTAAGCAAAAGAAAGTATTGAAGTCAATTTTTACATAGTCAAGTATATGTAAATCTGTATGAGTACCAATTCGTGTAAGCTTCGAAATTATTACTCATTATTATTGAATAAAAAAGTTGTTTGTTAAAAGTGATGAATAAAATCAGGTGTACATAATTCATTTGAGATTATATATATATCATTAATGAACGCCTATTTGAGGATTTCGATGAAAAAAATTTTTTTCAAACCTATCCACATATGAATTTTGAAAAAATTGGTACATTTACTCTAAAACCATCATACTTGAAATCAATTGTTATATTAACTATATTAATCGTATCTATGACGAAATTTTTCATTTATATGCTATATTATTTAAACTTTAAAAGCGAAGTAAATAACATATTAACTGTTAAAAACTTTAAAGGACAAACAATTCAATCGTTTAAATTTTATAAATAAGAATATTAGATTAAATACTATTTTTCACAATCAGTCTCAGTTGACGGGCAGATATGTTACAATTATTTGGACAATTAAATTATGAATGTTTAAAAATTTTAGCAATTTATTGTTTTTAATTCACTCCAAATTAATTGACGAAACAAAGTGTAAACTGTATTAGTTCGACATAGATATGGTCTAGTCTAGTTACTAGAAACTAGTCTGAGTTAATCAATTTGAACTATAAAGATTTTAGAGTAAATCTTCCAATCTTTTCGAACTTTAGGTTATATTTTGGAAAAAAAAAATTTTCAAGCAAAATCTTGAAACCGGTGTTCATTGTTTTTACGTATAGAAGCTGTAAAAAATTTCATACGATTATAAAATGTCAAATTCAGATTGGCATGCGATTTATAAGAGAATGTATTTCGAGCCTAATTATTTAATGCAGTTCATGAACTCTTAAACTTTTATGTAATATAATTTTATGCCGTTTGTGCTTGAGATTCCGAAATTCAACCACATTCTACTTACTCTTTTTGAGTTTTTTTTAAATCTTCTATCGGAATTTGTACAAAACGTTTTAATTTTTATACATTGTAACTTTTAGATGAAAAAGTAAAGAAAGTATAAATCTTTTCTACAAATTTAAAAAAGTTTTTTCATGAAACCTACCGTTATCGTCGTATCGAAAAGAATGAAGAGTGTGCAGAACAACGTATGGTATATAAAAAGTTAATAAATATCATCTCTTGAATTGTATTTTATAATAATATGGAAAATTAGTCTCTTTCTTGACATGGTAAATTTATTAATATTATATGCGCTTTTCAAATACATTTTTAAAAATAAATTTTCGCATAATTTTTTTGTAATTTTCATTGTATTATTTTTATAAATTGAATAATTAGGATTAAAAAAAAGTTTTAAACATTGAAGGACTTTTATATTTTTAGAGTTCCCTATATAAGTTACCTGTTCATAAAGTTAGTACTGCTCTAAAGATTAACATACTATAAGCAATTCACAAGCATCAAAAAATACCAATGTTTCGACCTTCTAATTTTCTTTACACTTTAAGTTTTAGCTAGATATAATTTAGTTATTTATTATCTAGTTCGTTTTCACTAATGGGCAAAATTAAATAAATGGAAAGAATCTGAAAACGGAGTAAAATGTATTTATTGCGTAATAACTTTAATATAATAAAATATTTATACATCAAACCTTTTTTGAAAGGTCGTCTAGCAGAATAGCTTTATATTAAGCAATAAGAAGTAATATCATAGTTTAATATTGACGCTATAATTATTTCAAAATCTCCCAACCCAATATCAAAGTATATACTAAAAACACGGTCGTACGCCGGCTGTAGTACGCACACTTGCCTTCGGAGTATGACCACGCTCCTTGATATGAAAACGTTATTTTTAAAATATTTAATCAAAATGTGAAAATGTGTAATAAACAAAATTTCATTTTCATTATTTTCATACCCGATGCTTTGTTTCAAAATCGCAGTTTTTCTGAACTGTACATAGTATAAGATGTAAAAAATTTGGTTTGTATCAACATCGATGGCAAATGTACGAATCGATAGACTATAGACAGATAGTTTAGTATTGACGCTATAATTATTTCAAAATCTAGTCAAATTTTAAACAAACATAAAATAGAATTTTAAAACAAAAATAATGCCGATAAAAAGTTATTTATTCAATTTAAGATTTACTTTAAATAAATAAATGTATGCTCCTTTGATATCTGTATTTATAAAAAAATTATGAATTTATTATAATCTTCATTTTTAACACTCGTTCCAATTGTTTCAAATTGATTTTTATTGATTTTAGTTTATAAAGAAACCTCACTTAACTTGCATTACGATATTATTTACAAATTAATTTTTTTAACGTCTCTTAATTTGGAATTATTAAATTATATGAATTATTATGTGATGATCGAATATTTAAGATTCATTGCGTTATGACAAATTATGACCTCGCACAAAAATTTAATTGAATTTCAAAATAATTGCTTTCTGGAAAGTATAATTTGTTCTTTTGGACATCCCAGAAAGTACCATAAGGCAAGAAAATGTAATTTATGAGATCTATTTAAAACCGAAATCAATTACCAGAAAGTACGAAAAAATGCAATAATTTGTACAGAAATTCCCAGAATATCCTATAATATATTTATATAATTTCTGGGACTGACCAGAAAATATGGCTGATGATACTTGGGCATCCCAGAATTCTATATGCGGTTCTGGGCATCCCAGAAAATACCAAAACTAAAAAATGCGTACTTTCTAGGACTTCCAAACGTGCAAAAAGCATATTATAGTATATTCTGGGAAGTACCAGAATATACTGTCTTGTGCAGGGCAGTTCTGGGACTTACCAGAAAATGCGGTCAGGTCCCAGAACATATGAGTTTGTGCACGAAATCTCCCAGAATTTGCGTATTTATCCATATATATATATATATATATATATATATATATATATATATAATACCTCGTCACTGCTGCTTAAAAAGGTAATCTCCAGCGTCCGCTTAAAAAATATGCTATTCGCGGACTATCATTTTGCTTTAAGTTTAGTTGGCACCACTACTAAACTATTCACAGTTAAAAAACAGAAAGATTCGCAATATATATGTATATATATATATATATATATATATATATATATATATATATATATATATATATTAAATACGGCTTCTATGGAGAAATATTGTATTAGCGTGTACGGGCGATTAAATACGATATCATTGAATGAAGAGCAAAAAAAAACGGAAGGGAGATATTTGACAATCATATATATATATATATATATATATATATATATATATATATATATATTCTAACGTTGCGGCCTTTGCCCTGGCCGCGGCCACAGAATATATTGCTCACATGCATTCTCAGCACATACCTGATTCCTCCGACGGATGACGACGCGTCCTCTCTCTACGAGGGGTCCGCTGATAGAGCGGGGCAACGCTAAATAAAAAATAAGAAATGGGGGGTGCGGCAATCAATGAGAACGTCTCGTTCACTATAAGATATTCCTTTTTATTCACACGACTGTACAAATACTTCGGTCGTATTCTCTCTCTCACCCTCGCGAACTCTCAGTATCGCGCACACGCACTCTCGGGCACGAGGCGCACACGCACCTCGGCTACTCGATGCACTCACTCTATCTCGCTCTCACTCGCACTCACATTCCGTCCCGCGGTACACGTACTCTAGCTCGCTCACACACACATGCGCGCG
Organism: Sycobia sp. Sy_11; assembly: GCA_018907035.1. NCBI lineage: Eukaryota > Metazoa > Arthropoda > Insecta > Hymenoptera > Epichrysomallidae > Sycobia > Sycobia sp. Sy_11. Next base: position 943,492 of record JACCIC010000154.1, on the reverse strand, counting down.
CGCGCTAGTTCGCGATCGTCGTTACTGGGCTGCCAACTCTTCACGGACAGCTCACCTCGAGCTGGTTGCAATCGGCTCAGGTGAGCTCTATCTGTCACCTCCCACTTCTTCGCGGTGCGGGCTGGGCGGCCCGCCAACTAAGTAGCCGGCGTCGCGATATTACACGGCACACTTCGTTTTCGCACTCCACGAGCTCGTCTCTAGTCTATAATCTCCTCTCTGAAACTCGCGGAGCTATCAGAGAAACGAGCAAAACACCGAGAAATTAACACAACGCGGCCAGATAATCGTCACGAGCTCAACACGACGGGGAAAACTTCGGAAAACTCTCTATATCATTTGACGGTCGAAGATGCAATAATATCTCTCTACTCGGCGGGTCTTCCCCTTCCCCCTCTCTTCACCGGGCCCTCTCCTTCCTCTCGCTCTTTCGCGGGGCGGCGGCATACGCTTTTAGCTCTCGTTACGACGCGTGCGCGCGCATCGCTTCGTGCTTGTAGTCGTGGCTCCTCTCTTCTTGCTGTGGCTTCACTCGACAGTACCTCAAAGGAGCAAAAAATGGCGATTAGTAATTAATTCGTACACCTTCTTCCGAGACACCCGGGGCAGAGGCTGTCGCTCGTTGTGACCTTAGTCACTATATATATATATATATATATATATATATATATATATATATATATATATATATATTAGTATTGACCATCTCGTGATCTTTCGAGATAGTAATATAACCTATTTAAACAGTGAAATAATATCTTTGTAAACAATTCTCTATTTATATATCTATATTCCTTTAGATGATTTTATCCTCTGCCAATATTCCATCTTGGTGTCCTCCTGAAACATCGGCAGTGGTGTATCTGTATTGAATTAGTCCTGTTACCCTATTTTTCTGAACAATTTTATACTTGTATGTTTTTTGAAGCTTATTATTAAGGATTACGAATACCGTAATAAATTATGACTAAAATTAAATATTTATTCTCATTCCATGAAAACTCCATAAATAACATGGTTTGTTTAATGAATTAAGACATAACAAGTAAATGGCAATATTCGGATACATTTCATTGATTAACTTCAATAAATAGTAGAATCCAGGGTAGATCCAGTAACACAACCAGCTTTCATAGGCGTGTCAATGTAAATGTACTTACATTAAGGTTTTAGATTCATTCGGTATAAGGTAAGGTGTCACTAAGATTGAAAGAAAAAATACTTTATTTTTACACAATAAGGTTTCAGTGTTGTTATGGAGATAGGTATCTCGTTACAAGCCAGACATGGAGTAGATACATGATAGACTACAGTGCGCCACCAACAAGGGGACGAGCGCGGTTAGGGAGGAGCCTGCTTTAGAATCTTCAAAAATCACTTCCTAAACTATCCAAGAATATGCGTCTAAAATTTCAGATCAAGATTCAGAATATTTTCAAGAATACAGAAAATTTAGTGAGCAAGCATTGAGAAGGTATCCGAGCGCCCGGAGTGTCCGGAGCACGCGCGCTCCACTCCTCGATCTATTACGTATATTATAATGAAAAGGGACTAACGGTCCTTCGAAACAATTTAACAGTTCATAGAAGGTCTCTATGAAGCTATGGTAGGGGCAAAACTATTATTGTAACGGTATATACGAACTGGCAACATTTTCGGATCGAACAGAGCTACATTTTGCTTTATGGTTCAGTTTTAATTTGTCTCTTAGCACGTTAAGCATGTTAAACATATGGAGACTTATCCGAAAACAAGCAAATCTACCAGTGAGCGTCGTGGAAGGCGCCGGAAGTGCAAATTCCACGGCAATAAATTTTTTAATATTTCTGCGTCGGACGATGGAGAAGCCAATACCAGCCGCAGTGAGCAGAAATTGCCATCGGCGACTACGGACGACGTTATAGTTTATCCGTCTCATTGTTTCCGCATAATCGAGTTTGTGTCTGTGTTTTTAGCAATTTCAGAGTTAGTTATTTGAAATTTGTATACGCAAAGAATAAAGTTCGCCAAAGGAACCATTTTAGGATTTAAAATTATTTTGTCGTGTCGCTGCGGTAAACGAGAAATCCAATCTGGACAGTTCACACCGGCTACGAAATAAACAGATAAATTGTGTTCGTCATGAGGCTTTTGCGCGTCGCACGAGAATGCATAAACATTTTTTGTGGTCTTCTGTATTTATCTGAAGGCATAGGCTTAGCAAAATCGACGTATAACAAAATCGTGGAACACCTGTATAAAGCTTCGAAAACGATGTTTGAAAAGTGCAAAAGTGCTGTCGAAAAGGAAAAACAACTAACTATGCAAAATGAAAGATCAGCTGACCATTTGAAAGTTTCAGGCGATGGATCGTGGTAGAAACGTGGATTCACTTCTTTGTACGGTGTCACTACACTACAGTGTACTACAGTGGCAAAGTGATTGATCTCGATGTTAAAAACCGATATTGTCATAACTGTACTCACAAGAAAAATACGTTGAACGACGACAAGTATGAACAATGGTAGGAAACCCATAAAGAAAGTTGTTCTTCAAATCACGCAGGCTCCGCCGGAAAGATGAAAGTTGATTCGATCACCGAAATGTTTTCAAGATCCATCGAGAAATTTGGAGTAATGTATAGCAATATATTGGGGACGGTGATCCAAAAACTTTTCTTGGCATCGTGAAGAAAATTTGTACTCGAGTACTAAAATTTTTGCGATAAAGCGGATGAGGAGCACATGACGCGTCGTAACAGGCGCGCCTCATCGGCGACAAAAGAGGCCAGAACAGCCCCTCGAATGGAGTAATTGGCCGAAAACCAATTTTTTCAAGAGTCTGAAGGGCAGTTATATGGTGCAGGAATCGCAGCTTAGCATATTCATAGGGTAAGTGCAAGAAATTTATGATTTTTTGAGAACAAAAATTTTGATTTGCGATTTCTCGGATTTCTATTTTGATGATTTTTTCAAATTGGCGGGCAAGATAGGGAAAAAAGTAAACGTCCTATCGAAACGAATAGGTCTAATTCTAGGTGAACCGAAAATACCTTAAGAAAGTTAACATTAATCAGATTTTTAAACGATCTGAAGTGAATTTTTTTTAAAAATGTTTTTTTTTTTAATCTGCAAAAAATTGATGAATTTTTCACTTTTTGTTTAATTTTCTTGGTTCACCTAGGAATTACGCTAATGAAAATTCAAAATTGCTTTTGGTTTTTTGTTTCAGATGAAAATTGTGACCTGCATCTTGCCCGTCACACGGAATCTGCACACTCGAGGCACCTCCGTAAATTTCTTGAAACATGAAGAATATTTTATGTATGATAATAAAAAAATTTGAAAAGATTCTTCAAATATATAAGAATAAACCGTAAAAGTTTCATTTTATCAGACATTTATTTCCTTCCCAATAAAATCTTTGAAAATATCGATTTTTTTGAAGCCTCTAAAGCAAGCTTTCCCCTTAAGGTAATAGAGTTGGGTGACGCCAGCAGCATTTAGAGCACCGACGCGACGCAGCGACGTCTTATGGAATCGGGCGGAACCACGTATGAAGGCAGCATAGACTCTTCCGCATCACGGAGCGTGAATTCTCTCTATTTTTAATAACCGAGGGCCATAAAAATTATTGCTAATAAAAATGAATAAATTAAAAATACATTAATTTTAAAATAAATAGAAATTAGTTAAAAAGAAATACAATTAATTAAGAATGAATTAAAAATAAAAATTAATTAAAAATAATTTTATTAAAAATTAATTGCTTTGAAATAGAAGTAATTAAAAATAAAAATAGTTGCAGATGGCATATTATTCAAACTTATTATTGAATAAATTCTTGAAATAAATAAATTGATAATTGAAAATATTTATTTACGAAAAGGTCTGGATAGAATAGGAAAAATTAATGATAATAGATAATTAAGATTATTGTTGATTAAGAATCAAAGAAGTACTTAATTGGAAACAATATTAATTATTCCCTGACACAAAAATTATTAATAATAAAATTGATAATTAGGGGAAATAAAAACAAATTGTTAATGCATAATAAAAATGCTTATTGATGAAAATTAGAACTTAATTTTTGACTAAGAAAAAAATTAATTAAAAATAAGAATTAAAGATAAGATTAGTTATTAAAGAAAAATAAAATTAATTATTGATCAATGATACTAGGATCAATGGAATATTAATATAAAATAATTAATAAATAAGAAGATTGATAAATGAATACTTCAAACCAAATGAACCAAATTATCAGCCACATTCAGAGAATGACTAATAATAATTTGGTGAATGATAAGAAAATAATTGTTAAAATATCACGGAATAAAGAAATTGCAATAATTAATCAACAATTAATAGTAACAAGAGTAGTAATCAGTAATAAATATAATAAGTAATAAATAAAGATAATTATTAATTAAAAATGAGGTTAGGTGACTAAGAATAAAATTACCTAATATCGTTATAAAAACCGATTGTAACAGATGGTTATTGGAATATTAATAAATACAATTATTAATACAAATAAATATTAATAATTGAGAAAATTGGTTTTCTATAGAAAAAGAAATATTCAGAGAGACAATTATTATAAACGATCAATACGGAACTTCATTAAATAAATGCTATTGAGATAAATAGATTATTAGGCGTATAATCAAACCAACACCATTGATCTGAAAGGATATTGATCATGAAATTGTTTTTATTGAACGAGCAAATAGTAGCGATTAAATAAACAGCGCAGAGGTAAATATTAGTCAAAACGTTAAATTATTCACATGGTAAAGATATCGGAATCCTGTGATGATGAAAGGAGCCCGGAGGGAGAAAGATTGCGCTTACAAAACGTGTATAGGCGAAGAAGTATCGGAACCGCTCAGAAGCGAGAATTGTCAATATATAATCGGACGGCTCTCCCGTGGGCTTGAGAGATCGGCTCGTCCAGTACCGATTAAGAGAATTAGACTCCAGAAACCGATCTAACTAGAATATTTTATGTACGTGCAAAATTAACAAAATGGCGGCTAAAATACGAAAGAAAAAAATTGCTTTTTTTCGTCTTTTTTTGCAATAAAAATATAGTTGGAATTAAAATGTTAAGTTGGTTTTAGTTAGGACGGTTGATACAAACATATAAAGTATGTGTTCAAAAGTTCATAAGGACCGGTTCAATAGTATTTTAGATTTCACGACCACAGAACTTGCAAACGCTGTTTTGAGAAAAACGCGTTTAAAGTTTTTGTAAGTGAAAAACCGTAGAAAAAATTATCTTACGCTCAATCAGCGATGCCTGGGCCATACAATATGCCTTCAACTTGTTCCAGGCGAGTATTTTCATCTAATTTAGCCTGCTTTTTTTAATTCTGCTCTCCTTAGAAGCCTCAGTCGAGCGGGGGTTCTCTCGAACGATGCGTTGTTGATCCTGCATATTGGCGAACTGCATGGAGGTTTGACCGATTTTCAGGCCCATAATTTCCATTATTTTCAAAAGTGGGCTGAATCCTTCATTAAAAATGCAGGCAGCAGTGAGGCATGATAATTTTAACGATTTTTTCCCATTATAGACATACTTCGATGCCATAGCTCAAACTGTAAGATATCTGATTTCTGTCTGACTTAAGAGTGCTCCATACCTCTGACGGAAGTTAAAATTGATTGAAACGCCTGATTTTTAATAATTTGCGGAATTTTATGGAACTTCAAAAGTACGAAAAATTTTGTTCTGTTTTATCGATTGTTCCAGTAGTAATCAGGGCCGTAGTAGCCCAAAATGTCAATAGAAATTATAAATGATCTATACAAAATTTATATTTTATGATATTCTTATAAAATAAGTTGCGGAGTAGCTAATCGTAAGTAATCGTTCTATTACAAGAAATTTATGAAAAAAAAATATATATATATATATAGTATATTTGAGGCGAAAAGAAATTCCGTGTTAAGATCAAGCGAGTACGGCCAACTCGAGTGTAAATCGAAGTTAGAACCTGGAATACACCCGAGATTACGGCAATCGCGGACACGGTTAGCTTGGTCGGAAGGTTAAACAGTACCTGAAGGCATCCGGGAGTGAAGGAGGAAAAGTAGTGAGGTAAGTCCTGTCTTTTCCCCGTATTATCTTGAGTAGATAGTTTATTATTCGAGCTACTCGGCAATTTTCCCGTCCGAATTCGCGTCTCCGAGAAGCCGGGAGCGCGGCGATTTATCATGTGATCAAGCACGTATAGTTTCGTAAGTAGAACCTCGCTGGAAAAACCACCAGGCTGGCGCCCAACAAGTATACTTCATTTAGTTTAGTTGTATTATTATCATTTGTATCTTTTGTAGTTTATGTGTAAACAAATCGTCGTGTGTATTTTCATATTCAACACTAGATTTTTTCTGTAACGACGTTCTCCTCTTTATCCTTTCAGGGAACCACGAGAGTAAAGGTAAGAGAAGAGGACAACGTTATAATGTATCTATATCTTATAATATTATAGTATATCTATCTATCTATATATTTCTGTATTGAAAAAAGAAAGAATTATTAAAAGTAAAATTAAATATAAATAAGAAAGGGAGATTTTACTAAATTTGTGTGAGATTGTGAAGTCATTTTTATGGAACAAATTTGCCACTATAAAGATCAAGAATTTTAAAAAAAACATTAAAAATCAAAAATGTATTGTAACAAAATAGTAGTGTCTCGGAGTATTGCATTACTAATTCTTATAATGCAAATACTCAAAATAAGTAATATATATAATTCAAAAGAGAAAAGGAATAGTAACTTGGTGATTCGAGTTCCAATCGCGGTCTCGGCCGATTGACATAAGCGCCACTGTAATAATCTATATATGCTTTGTTTACAAACATATTGTAGACATCCGTCGCTGATTAGCACTCGTATTTGGAAGCATAAATAGAGCGTTCTTAAATAACAATATATATATATATATATATATATATATATATATATATATATATATATATACATACATACATATAATTCAAAAATAGAAAAAGATTGGACAAACTCAAACTAGTTTCAATAATGGAATGTGAAATAAAACTAATCTGCTATACTAACATACTCACTGTATTAATTAATAAATATTTTCATTGGTCTTACACTCCAATTAAATCAATCTAAAATAACACGTAATAATATCGATATACATATTTATATTAATATTAATACATTATTATACAAAAATAATAAAAATAAAAATAAAAATTAAACATTAGGTAAGAGTGGTGGGGACAGTCAGATTGCACTTTATTAACAAAAATTTTTTTCAGCTAATATTTTTATTTTCAGATTAGTCTACGGGGGTGATTTTATACAAGAACCGTCTGACTCATTATAATTTTTAATCTTTATTTTTAGTTTTATTATTTTTGTATATTGATGTATTAATATTAATATAAATATATATTGATATTATTACGTATTATTTTCGATTGATTTAATTGGACTGTAAAACCAATGAAAATATTTATTAATTTGTATATAAGCAGTCGACAAAAGAACAATTAAAGTTCTAACTGTATTATTATAACTATTTTAATCATTGAACATGCTGAATATATTCAATGGATTCAAACGATCTGAAGTTAATTGAGGTGTACTATCTTCGTTCCTTCTAGCTCCTCATCGGTCGTGTTTATAGTTATTATATGTTTTGACACTGCTATAGATATTTATAAATCTCCTTTATTGGATATTATTCTTTAACATTGCAGGAAAAAATAGAAATAACTACTGATCTTACTTAAATTTGTATTCATTAATGTTTTCCAGATCTAGAAGGACCGCAGTCTTCGAGTAGTACAGATGATGATCAAAGTGGTTCTGATATTGATAATTCTCTGCCGACTTTGTCCAATAAAACAGGATCTGCATTGTTAAACCATGTAACTCTTCATTCGATTCGTAAACGTAGAGGAAATTTACCTAAACATTCTGTAAAAATTTTAAAAAGATGGCTTTATGAACATCGATATAATGCTTATCCTAGTGATACTGAAAAATTAACTCTTAGTCAAGAAGCTAATCTTACCGTCCTTCAGGTCAGTATTATATAACTTTTTTCATAAATTATTTACTAAATAAATAAAAAAAGTTTTATTTAAATAAAAGTATAACTGCTTTATTTAAATGAAGTTTTTATCATAAAAATTCCATTTGTCATTATTGTCACTACGATGTTCGTTATAATTAGCATTCCAAAACATGATAAACGTTTAAGTAATAAATATAGATATTTTTATTCAAAACAGACGTTTTCACTTTTCGAATGTTTAATTTTAAGCTTTGCTACCGTGATCGGAATCAATCATATCTAATACCTAGTTTTTATTAATTACTATTGTGCGAGCGCTGATAACAGTTGTTCCGACAGTGCCCTTTCATGAAATTATTATGAAAATCCACTTTAAATACATAAATATGACATTTTTTATAGCGAAACAATAATTGAAATTGAAAGTTCGTTTAAAATAGTCTATATTATTGCTACCAAATGCCCAATGGGTTATAAAAATTAAAAAATTAATTTTCATTCTTTTATATTCATTTATAAATTAAGTATTTTTGGGCATTATAAATGACTTTCTATTTCTAAGAAACCAGGTGTATATACATGAAAATTAGCAAAAAAAAAATTATAAGAAATATATTATCCTCTAAAGTATAACAATTATTCGTATAATATATAATTAATCAAATTAATTATACAATTAAATATATTAAATTATAAATTTAGACTTTTTATATAATTAAAAATCCTCAATGTCACCTACGAACAGTGAGGAGTATTAATAGCTGAAATCTTCTGAGGTCATTGGATCAAGTTTGGCCAGTGATGAATGGTCAACTTGAGGAAACAGCGACTTGAAAAAAAAAACAGAAACTTGAAACAAACAGCGACAGCGAATAAGTGATCGTTGGAAGGTAGCTGGTCAGTATAGCGCGTGAGCAGAGACGTTGTTGATGAGGCCATCTGTGGCCGAAAAGATTACTGAGTCGAGTCAGAACAGAAGAATAGGATCAAGTTACAGGATCATGAAACGGCAGTAGGTTCGAGTAGCCAAATCCCTCAGCGGTGTTAGTGATTCGTCTTTGCTACCATAAGCGTGATGTGAATGACTTCTGATCCATGATGAGTAAGGAGTTAACTAAGGAAGATGATTAAGGAACTGACTAAATAGTTGCACACAACTGCTGGATGTACAGTGGAGCCATGGAGGTAATTCGAGGTTGTTCGTTATCTCGTCTAAGTTTGCACAAAATCCCTGCCACTGTTGCGCCTTTCTTGTCAAGGCATGAGAATCGTAATCGAGTAAACAATATTGCAGGATTGAACAAACGGGTGTAACTTCAGCGATATCCTGGAATTTCATACCTCGCGCATCGATCTCCTAATGCGACAGAGAACATTTCATGCAATCACCCCAAGGACCCACAGAATTCAGAGCTGATTGACAGCACCGCCCGACGACAACTGAAGCCAGCTGGTTCATAGACGCTCTTTCAGAGCAATGTCTGCAATGAAACATCTGCACTTGTACAACCACTTTTTAAGCAGGAATCTACCTTTCTGAAGCAGTTATCTTAAATGATATTGTGTAACTAAAGCCTGTTCGTAATTGAAACTATAAATGAAGTCTACATATAGTTCCTTCTCGGTGGCTCGAACAGACTTGACTGTCTACAATGACTTCATTATGCCGAAATTCATTAAAAGCTGTAAAAATCGTAATTTTTATTTTGTGTTCCATATATCTACAAAATTATATAAAAAAAGTTAATAAGTTATAGGTCACATTAAAATAGACAATTTTTGCTTAACCCATTAACGTCCAAAACAGAGAAATCGTAACTCTGTTTTCAACCGTACATCTATCACATATTCCACGGCTATATTCAAAGCAAACATACTTTTTCTTAACTATTTTTTTTCTACTTTCCATTTCTGGTATCAGAATTGCGAAGTTTTCACTCAAAAATCCAATATGGCGACGTTTACAAAAAAATGCAAAATTTCGATACTTTTTTTTTAAATCCAATTTCTTGTTGTGTTAATGTTGAGGACGGAATTTTATTTTTGAACTATGAGTTCATAAATGAGTTGTGCTTTAAATTCAGTTTGGTCCCGAATCCAGAAATTCAATATGGCGGCTAGAAAATGGCGCCTGAAGCACAAAATTTTGCCCAAACTTTCGTGAATTTTTTGCTTGAATATAATGCATTCAACGAAAAAATTAGTAAGATAAAAAGTACTTAGAATCAATCAAAGAATATGCCTAAATTTTTTTACTGAGTTTTGAGCAACTTTTGTATTTTTGCCAATTGGCAATTTATGACAAATTGGAAAAATTCATCGAATCGTCTCGAAAAAATCAGATATACTTCTTGGTCAATTCTAAGCACTTTTTATTCTCTAACTTTTTCTTATATAACGCTTTTTTAGTAACGTAAACTTTCTTATATAACGATTTTTGAGTAAAAAATCAAAAACTTTGAAAAATTTAAGTTATGCAACTTAAGGCTTTTGATTTTTTACTCAAAAACAAAGCGTTACTAAGTTAGATACCTGGTAGTATGAAACTGTGGCTTCTACAGCATATTTTATATAGTACAAATTAACATTTTTCTTCGAGAGAAGTAGATTCATAGATTAGAGGTCAAAACTGTAATTTAAAAAAAAATTGAAATTAGGATGAAAATCGGTGGGGAGCATAATTTTTTATCACTTTTTCGCATTTGTTCCTACTGTGTGCCGCTCGGTCTCGGTGCACTGTCCATCAGTGAATATGCCGAGTTTTCTTCCAATAATTTCACATTTGCGGCATTCGTGGCCTTTCTTATTTCATTAAAAGGAAAATGCATCAGCGGTGCATCCATTGATGATAGAAATTTATAGTGAACATACTCCAGTGATTAGAAGATGTGAGTGAGACATAGCTTAGCCAATTTAAAAGAGGAAATTTCGATTTGACGGTCAATGAACATCCTGGTACAATAGAAAAGTTTGAAGACGAAGCATTACAGGTGTTATTAGATGAAGAAGCAAGTCAATTATAATAACAATTGGCAGAAATACTAATGTAATTCGAGAAGTAATTTGTCAATGTCTAAAACTTATGGGAATCTTTAATTATTTTTCCAACTTAATTTCACCCTCTTCAAAACAATCCCCTTCTGTTGTAATGCACGTATGCGAACGAATTTCCTACTGATATATCCAAAATGTAACATAACGTTTAGTTGATTAAATAGGATTTGTTCAAAATTCTTAAGGTCTCTAATTGTCAGTCTACAAAATCTCAATCGACGATTTTGGAACAGAGGTTCTTTCACCTGTTTGATAGTCTATGATCATCATCGAACTCGTTGTATTACTTGTAAACCTTTTTTCAAGACAGTCTGATTCCTATACGCTTTTCGCAGTATTCTTAACGTTTCTGCAGTCGCAACTTCTTTGTTCAATAACTCCAGACATAGTAAAAGTTTTCTGCGACTGTGAATGGACCTTTCTGTTTACTAGTTTCGCTTCCTTTTCTGAAATATTTGGAGAGAAATAACAGCTGTATATGACCAGATGTCTAATCCATACGGTAAAACCGTCTCCCGGTACCAATTACGTTGTGTCGTTATAATTATCCTTCAATATATATATAGTGGTATCCCTTCTTCTAAAACAAAACCACATTGTATCTTGGAGATTTCATTGATCTTTGGTATCCTTCCTTTGATTAAGTTTCTCGCTAGCTCTGGACTGTTGCTTGCATTTTGCAGTGTCGAAAATCCTTATCTTCAATCATAATAAATTATAATTTTATTTCCTAAGTAATTTATTATTAAAATGAAAATATAGTTTTTTGATTTTATTGACAATTTCGTATGCTTGCGCGAATGGAAAGTTATTTAAGGCTGTACACCGTTTTTTAAACAAGTAAAAATTTGAGTAAGTTTATAAAAAAGAGTAACTTTTTTGAATAGATTTAGTAATTAAAGGTATATTTAGACGATACGTATATTTTTGTCTAATCATTTTTGTTCGATGCCAACTAGTAATTATTTTATTATTTAATTATTTATTATTGTATGTTGCTAATTCCCCGCGTGCAGAATTTTTATATAAAATTAATTCAGATCATATATATTTTAGAATAATTAATTATTATTTGAACAGCTTTATTTTTTTTTTAATCTTATTTAACTTCGCTCTATTTATGCTTCAAAATATTGGTGCTAATTAGCGATAGACGACTACGATGTGTTTGCAAACAAAGCACATGTAAATTATTACAGCGGTGCTTGTGTCAATCGGCCGAGATCTGGATTTGAATTCAGATCACCAAGTTACTAGTCTTCGCTCTAGCGATCGAGCCATCCTTGACCTTAAAAACAGATATATATATATATATCTTTAATATGTAATAAATAATAGTTTCATGTTCATCTGTCTTTTGTTTGGTGATTTGGTCTTTCTTCAGATCCGCATCTTTATATCAATTAAAGATTTATAACGGAACTTCATAGATTCATCGATGTTTTAAAAAGATTTGCATTATAAACATGTTTTTTTTTTTATTCAACGTCGCATTATTTTTGCTTCGCAATACTGGTACTAATTCGTGACGCAGGTCTACGATGTATTTATAAACGAAGTATGTGTAAAGTTTTAGATCGATACTAGTATCAATTCTAAGTTCTAAGTCCCGAAAACCGGGACTTAGAATTCAGATTATCAAATAACTCGTCCTTCGCTACAAGCATCGACACATCGTAGGCTTTTTCTTACTAGTACGTTTCTAATTCTCCACTGTACTAACTACAGGCTCGATCAGGCTCGCTCGATTTGGAATTTTTCAGCAAAGGATAAAGGAGATGAAACCATTACTAAAGTAAAATGGGTAATTTCAACAGAAGCTATAGTTAATTGCCTTACGTACGAGGAGGCACCCACAGACAACGGGAATCGTGCTGTGGTGGGGAGTCATTGTTCGACTAAGTATGCTTTAGGGAAATATCTCCTGAGTTAGTGTGCGAAGTTCTGCCAACATGAGTGTATTGGTTCATCTGTAGGAATATTTGTAGTGAAATACTTTCCCATTTTGGCGAAAACATCATGGTCGATTATCGAGAGCAACGCGTGACTGTTAAATTTTGTTTCTTGTTCCGGAAATCTGTCGCCGAAACTATTGTAATGCTTAAATATGCTTATGGAGATGCTGTCCTCAGTAATACTAGAGTTTACTAGTAGTTTTCATGTTTTAAAAATCAAGAAATATCAGTTAAAGACCAATTCCTTTGAGGACGCCCTGCAACGTCTAGCAGTAATGAAAATGTTAATATTACATTAACGCAGTATTCTACTTTACAACTTTTGAAAAAAAGATTCTTTTTTACATTTTTTGAAAGTAAATATATTCAAGAATGTTAGCTCAAAATTTTAGAAAGATTCAGGTAGTCTAACAGTCTTTTTCACCTTTCGAACGCACTTAACTGAGCGCGCTATTCCGACCCGCCCAGCGCGCGCACCGGATAAGACATCTACCTGTCCTTGTTCGTTGCAGCAGCTGTTTTCCTATTGTAAATCAAACGTGCAAGTGATGCGAAGAAAATTTCAACTCAAAGGCGAAAAGATGAGACTGCAAAACTCAAGGCCGGAGAAAAAAAAAGAAAAAAGTAGCTGCACCGAAGAAAGTTGTGAAGAAACCAACAGTCGCGATTAAAAAAGTGAAGACTGCTGATCTAAGAATCAAATTAATGAAGGAGTTATCTAAAAACTAGAGTCATGCAATTGAAAGGAATTCAAATTCAGTAGAAGGCAAGCGAAACGAGATCTGGGCCGGCTATTACCACAACATCTCAATAGACTCCAAACCACAGCATACGTACTGTTCAGACAGCTGGTGCAAGTATAATAAGGCCGAAGCAAACAACGCTTTAAAAAAATTATAAACATCGTTCTGCTCTTGCTAAAAATCGCTAAAATTCCATGCCTCACTGCTGCCTGCATTTTTAATGAAGGATTCAGCCCACTTTTGAAAATAATGGAAATTATGGGCCTGAAAATCGGTCAAACCTCCATGCAGTTCGCCAATATGCGCGACCAATAGCGCATTGTTCGAGAGAACTGCCACTCGACTGAGGCTTCTAAGGAGAGCAGAACTCAAAAAAGCAGGCTAAATTAGATGAAAATATTCGCTTGGAACAAGTTCAAGGCATATTGTATGGCCCAGGCATCGCTGATTGAGCGTAAGATAATTTTTTCTACGGTTTTTCACTTACAAAAACTTTAAACGCGTTTTTCTCAAAACAGCGTTTTCAAGTACCGTGGTCGTGAAATCTAAAAAACCATTGAACTGATCCTTATGAAACTTTGAACACATATTTTATGTTTGTATCAACCGTCCTAACTACAATCAACTTAAAATTTTAATTCCAACTATATTTTTATTGCAAATAAAGACGAAAAAAAAAACAATTTTTTTTCTTTCGTATTTTAGCCGCCATTTTGTTGAATTTGCATGTACATAAAATATTTTAGTTAGATCGGTTTCTGGAGTCATACTGAACATACAACTATTTGATTTGTTTCAGACCATCCGTCGGCAAGATTTTACGACCACGACAGCGTTACCTACTTTTTGAGGTGTTGGCTTTGACCATACTTTACATGTATAAAAAATGTATAAAATAAATAAAAAAAAATTTTTTTATGTACTTCAAGAGTGTATATATTAAGCATTTCAAATTCTACATCCATATCTTCAATAGCATTCTCAGAAAAATTTCACAAAAATAGCCTTTTTTTTCGAGGGCCGAAAGTAGAATACTGCCTTAACGCGGAGTTCGTTGCCCCGGGTCAAACTGTTAACCACAGCTTTTACTTAGAAGTTTTAAAAATTGAAAAGAAACTATCTGAAAGTAAAGGCCAGATCTTTTGCGTGAAGCCGAATGGTTCTTGGATCATGACAACACATCGGCACATACCTCTCTCACCATAGAGCAGTTTTTGACTGAAAACGGCGTGATACTAATCGATCAACCCACACCCCGCCCCGCCCCCCTACTCATCGGATCTGGTTCCCTGCGATTTCTTCTTATTCCCTATAGAGGAAAGTGTTTTGTCACTTTGGAGGAAGTAAAACAAAAATCATAGGAAGTGCTGAAGAACATCGTGATAAATGAATACAAAAAATATTTTGAATAATTGAATTATCATTTGAAGAAGTGCGTTGTGGTCAAGGGAGAATATTTTGAACGTGATAAAAATGTCGTGTAAATATATTAATAGATAAAGAGCTTCTGACAAATTTACTTTGTTGCCCCCCCCCCTCCCTCATACTTTCATGAGAGCAGTTCCATATATATATATATATATATATATATATATATATATATATATATATTTATATATATATAAATGTCTGCTTTTTTAAAATAGTTCGTTACTAACTTTAAACACTGTATTTTTATTTCATCCACTAGCTACGTGAAAATATAAGCCTAGTGTAACCGATGTCATCTCATCACCTTTCTCTATTATTTTTTATTACTGTATCAGTGTTGCGTGTTTATTTTTCCAATCTTGCTCAATAACTCAATCAAAAAATTCTCTGCAGTTTTTTCTTAGGCCAATATTTTTATATTTATTTTGTTTATCATTAATTACAGCTGTGATAATTTACTTCCATTCTCATATGAATCTTTGAACTAAAATTTCAGTAATTGCTTATATATCGAATACTCTATAAGTGTTACAATTGATAATTATCTCACCAAAAAGGGGCTAAATGTGAATTAAAATTAAAAATTGTACTTATGTCGACTGTTCTGATTTAAATTAATAAATATTTTTATCGGTCTTACAGTCTTTATAATATAATATATTAGGTAAAATAATGATAGTCAAACTGTCAGTGTTTATATTCACTCTCGAAGAATCTGAAATAAAATTTATTATTACAATAAATTTTATTAACAATCAAAAATTAAAAATAAAAATAACAATAAAAATAAAATTAATAAAAAGTGAAAATAAAATAATAAATAAAATAAAATTAATAAAAAGTAAAAATAAAATAATAAATAAAATTAAAATAATAAAAACAATATTCTATGTTAGTAAAAGACAACCTGACTGCCCCCACCACCTTAAATTTCGATTCATCTTTGGTGTCCGAGGTTTCGAACTGCTACGGTTCATCCTCAGGAACTAAACTAAATTGAAAAACTTAGCATGCCACTTTATATACCCCATCCCCGCTCCAAATTTATTAGTATAACATCTATAGGACCTCCCCCACTTTCTTAACTTAAATGCGAAATACAAATTTTATATTAATAAGGAATGATAAGTATTGTCCAATTTACTTGACTCGAACATGAAATTTACATTATTTAAATTCTTCAAAATATTTTCAAGAGTTTCTTTTATATTTATATATAATCCCTTGTTCTCATATATTTACATTTTCAAAATCGATAGAATATAACAAGTTTAAACTATGTTCTTTTAGCTTGGATGTACCATTCCTACTTCGTAAGCTACCTGACCATGTACGTTTTCTGTACCAATCGAATTTTACTCTTTTATCACTAATGCTAATAAAATTGACGTCAAAAAACTTAATTTATTTTTTAATTCTATTTCTTTTGTATATTCAATTCAGTCATGGAAGGAATTATAAACATCCGCCATTTTGTTTACACATCTTTCTGGTACAATTGTGAAGATGTCATCAAAATATCTTTTATGGATAATTGGTTCAAAATTTAACTTATTTAATGTAATATTTTCTACTTTTTCCATTAAAAAATTAGCAATCACCGGTAATAAAGAAGATCCCATTGGACAACCATATTTTTATTCATAAAAATTATTTTGAAAAGAAAAAATTGTATGATTGAAAATTAAATTTATTGCTTTCATAAATTCATCATAGATGCAAAAAATCAAACATTTTTCCGATATATATATAGATAAGAATTTTCAAAATAAACATTTTTGTCGAAATTACAATAAAAGAGTCTCTTATGATTTAAAAAGAAATATTTTCTATTTTAAAAACAAATTAATAAATTTAGAAATCAGATATAAAAATTACGAAATTTACCAATTATTAAAATCTTTATTAAAAATAGAAGAATATTTATGTAGATACTTTAAAAATGATGGTTTAAAAGAATTTTTTTAGTTCAAAACAGGCACTTTAATAAAATAAAGTACGAAAAAAGAAATGAATTGAAAAATAAATTTGATTATTTAAAAATATAAAACATTGTCAAACAAATAATACTTAATAATAAAAATTGTTTTAAAACTTTCACACATATTACCGTTCAAAAGAAGTTGTACATATCCTTTCAAAAGGTGCCAAATTTTAAATATCTTATTCAAATCACAAATTCCCTGTTCAAGAAATCATCGCTGACGTAGAAAATAGTATCGTTAGTTGCAATAATGATGCAACAAACAATGTAGAACCTTATTAGTGAAGTTTATTAATAATTTTAAAAAAGAAAATAGATTTCAAAATTATTTAAGTAGTAATACCATACATAAATACAGAATAGCCAAGAATTGCTTAAAAGAGATCACCAATATTATATTCCAAAATGCAGATAAAGGAAATGTAACAGTAGTATCTGACAAGAAAGAATATATTAACACAATTACAATGATGTTCGAGGACAACACAACTTGCAAGAAAATTGAGAATCCCATATTAATAGGCCACAAAATAATTTGAAAGAATTAGTAAAAGAATGGAAAAATAAATCTTATATTAATGAAATTACGTTTAAATACTTCAAATGCGAAAATGGTAGAATGGCCAAATGTTATGGGGTTCCCAAAGTTCACAAAGAGCAATTGAGCTACAAAAAGCATAATATTCAAGTTTAGTTTAGAAACAATAATAATATAAGAAAGCTATTTAATAATTGTAAAGGTAAGGGTGATAAATGTTTGAAAACAGGAGTGGTATACGAAATAAATTGTAAAGATTGTGACAAATATTATATTGGACAAATGAGAAGATACTTAAAACAAAAAATATATGAACATCAGTATAATTTACGAAGTATGAATGGTACATCCCCACTAAAAGAACATAGTTTAAACTTGTTACATTCTTTCGATTTTGGAAATGCATATATTTTAGAACAAGGTATTAAAAATAAATATAAAAGAGAAACTCTTGAAAATATTCAGATTTTGAAGAATCCCAATACTGTAAATTTAATGTTACAGTCAAGTAAATTGAACAACACTGTCATTCCTTATTAATATAAAAATTGTATTTCGCATTTAAGTTAAGAAGATGGGGGTCCTATAAATGTTATACCAATAAGTTTCGAGAGGAGATGGTATATAAAGTAGCATGCTGGGTTTTTCAATTTAGTTTACTCTCTGAGGATGAACCATAGCGGTTCGAAAGGTCGGACACCAAAGATGAATCTAAATTTAAGGTGGTGGGGCCAGTCAGGTTGCCTTGTACTAACGTAGAATATTGTTTTTATTATTTTTATTTTATTTATTATTTTATTTTTATTTTATTATTAATTTTATTTTTAATTTTTTATATAATTTTTTGTAATAATAAGTTTTATTTTAGATTCTACGGGGGTGAATATAAACAAGAACAATCTGACTGTCATTAATTTAGCTAATATATTATATTATAAAGACTGTAAAACCGATAAAAATATTTTTTAATATAATTAGTCGTGAAATGAAGAAGAAATTGTAGGATTTATAGAATATTGAATGCAAGATGCAACGATTCCTATATGTCGTAAAATCACTGCACAAGTAACAGAATGATTAAGCTAGTATTATGTGATCATTAATTTACGAATCCTTTAATCAGCTTGGAATCTTTAAAGTATATGTAATTCCTTCACGCGCTTTGGCAATTCGATAAATATCTTGTGTAAACTTCAAAGTTTTGAAATTTTAAATTTAAAACACATTTTAAATATTGTTAGAAAACAAAACATAATATTCGAATTGCATACAATTTATCAATATTTTAAATACTTGTTTTTATAACTATACTTTCATAATTATAGTTATAATGTTTAAGTATTTTTTAAACGAAACAAAGAAAGAAATGTCTTCTTCAAAAGTGTCAATACAGTGAGCTTTACAACCATTGAAGATGCATAAAGGAATTAATAAAATAAGAGCAGCAGTTACAGAAAATATTCTGTTGCACGTCTATACATTATCTTGAACATTTCAAAATTTTGAAATTTTTTAATATGTAAATTAATTAATTTGAATTTTTTATAATTGTATATTTTAGGTTTGTAATTGGTTTATAAACGCTAGAAGACGAATTCTACCTGAAATAATCAGAAGAGAGGGAAATGATCCTCATAAATATACATTATCTCGACGAAATAAAAAAATAGCTAGTGGAAATAATCATTTATCTCAAGCATCATCAAAATCCGAAATGATATGGCAATCTGGAATTTCAATTTCTTCTCAACTAAAGAAAAATCTGCCGGAATGTAGTGGCGTCTTAGAATATAAGTTAGTATAATCCATTATATTATTTTTAATTCACAAATGCAAGATCTCGATATCATTTTTTACAGTTGATAACATTTATTGTGCATGTTATAATTAGAAACAATAGATCGTAAGATATAAGTATTGCCTTTTACTTCAAATGTAGTCTTATTATTTATATCTATACAAGTTTAGAGAAAGCACGGAATACGATTTCAAATCGTCAATCACGTAAAAATTATTTTGGGGTGTAGAGTACTCTTATTTTGTAAGACACTGTTAAATTATGTTAAAGAAGTTGTGGTGAAAAGGTATGAAATGACGGTTTTGCTCGATCATTTTACATAGTAGAGTAACACAACAGCATATCTTTCAATTGTGTTTACTTAAAGTATTTTTTATAAAAATTGTCCTACTATATTATATTTAAAATCCTATTGTTTTATGTAGAACAGTCTTATTGTGGAATCCAGTGAAATATTTTCGAAACAAATTTATATTCAGTCAAAAATTGGTGAAATGATTGATGAAATTACTTTAAATTTAAATGGTTATAACTCGATTATTGTTGATTATATCTCGATTATTGGTCACCTGAACATAAAAAGTTATACTTTGAGAGAAAAGTCTGATCAAAATTTTAAAAAAATCATTGGTTTTATCTTTTTAGACGCTTATTCCTAATAGTATGAAAAATTGACTAAATCAAAATTTTTTTGAATATATATATATATATATATATATATATATCATACTAATTTATAAAAACAAAGCGTGTTTTTGTTTGTATACGATAACCGAAAAAACTACTGAACCGATTTTTCTGAAATTTGACATATAGATTCTCTATTATCTTGGGAAGGACATAGGCTATGTTATTTATTGAAAATCATTTTACTTTCATTAATAAATTAAGTTAATGGTTTTAACAATCAGGTTCACCAGCGGTCACTAGATGGCGTTTTAAATCACAAACATTAACTCAAAGTAGTCTGCTTAAAATATTAATACCAGGTCAGTTCAAACGAATGTTCATATCCAACTTTGGGATTCGTATCCTAAAGGAGGTGTGACGTTAGTCGGTATTACCCTTTTGTTCTTCAGGTTAATCTGACATTATTCTCACACCTTATGGATATCTTTTGATTTTTGTAAATTTTAGTTTCTCTTACGTGGGAAAATCTCTATCTCTCTCTGTCTCTATCTCTATCTGTCTTTCTTTCTCCTTCTCTTATCAAATGGTTCTGTATGCCAAATCATACTGAATATAGTTTGTGACGACAAATTATATTTTTATTTTTATACGTTCAATTAACTTCAGAATTGTGACAAGAGACTATGTTTTCTTTAGTTTGAACAAAAGAAATAATGGCAAAATAGCGTTCTTTACCAACAACCTCGAAACTATGTATATATATATATATATATATATATATATATATATCTCATCACTTCTTCATAAAAAGACTATATCCATTGTCTGCTTAAAAAATATGCTATACGCGTATCAACATTTTTCTTGAATTTCAGTTGGCATTACTACGAAAATATTCAGTTATTAATTGAGAAAACGGAAAAATAAAATATATATATATATTGTATGTATATTATATTGTACATATTATATATACACATTTTAAATAAGGTTTCTACTAATAAATATTGTATTGGCGTGTACGGGCGGTTGATTACGATATCCCGTTGCCTCAAGCCGATTTCTATAGACAGTTGTGTGTTCGGACGATAGAATGCAATATCCAGGTGTCTCTACGCGATTTCTACGAGGAATATTGTATTTAGTTGACAGAAAACGACGTCCAGGTATGAGGAAATCAACTTCTATGGGAAGATTCGCCTTGGAACGGTAAAATACGATATCTAGGTATTTCCGTACGACTTCTACGGGGAGTATTTGTGTTTAGTCGTTAGGAAGCGATGCTAGCTTTCTCGGGACGACTTTTACTGGAACAATCGTATTTTGTTGGTAGGAAACGATGCTTAGGTATGTCGGGACAACTTCTACGAGGAGTTTCATGTTCGGATCATAGAATGCGATTTCCAGGTGTTTTTTTAACGACTTCTACAGGGAATTTCGTGTATAGTTGGTGGGAAACAAAATCCAGGTATGTCAGCACGACTTCTATGAAGAGATTCTTACTCTATCATTCGAACAGTCCCAGTAAGAGACGTCCCGGGAGACCTGGACATTGTATTCTACCTCCCCTACACAAAACTCTCTATAGCAGTCGTCCCGAAACATTTCCTATAGTCCGAACATGATACTCTCCGAAAACGTAGTCTCGAGACACTTTTTCTACAGCTTGAACTCGAAAGTTCAATTTTCTCTTATATATATTGTATAAAATGGTCGGAAAAATATCAACTTTTTGAAGTGAACGCTACATTGAAGCAGCTTTTTATACAGAAGCGGCGATAGGTAAATTACGGTCAATTATTTATAGAGATATAGATTTGTATATATAGAGTACTTTTTACTTAGATATTATTAAATTGTTTATGAAATCGATTAAATTATTATCTCGGGCGAAGCCGAGACGGGGGATGCTAGTATATATATATATATATATATATACATTCTTGATCTATAACTATAAGTTCTCGAGGCAAGTGTAATGATCGTTCCAAGTTTCAATACAGCTAAAATATTGGTACATTAGTAACCTAACTTAAAGTCTACATGGTAGAGTGCCAATTACTGTACAGGCACATTTTTACATTCCGTATTCCTTTAATATTAAAGGAGTGAGACCTGTGTATTTCAATAAAATCTAAAAATCTATAACTTTCCCATAAAATAGTTAAAACAAAACTTCTTTTATACACTAGAATTTTTTATGTTTAATATTAAATTTTTTTTAGAAATCTGCCACTAAAAACATATGTATAACTTCCCGATTAAAAAAAAAAATTTTTTTTCATTTGAAGCATAATCACAAATACCCCGTTATTCCAAATGAATTATAATTTACTGTGGTATGAAAATTGATAGTAATATCTGTATAATAAATGTGATATTTGTTATTTCTTTATATGTATGAAATTATTATTATGCCGATGTTTAAATTTACTGTAAATACTAAATGATTTCATATAGTTTTCGAAGCTTTGATATGCTTTCTCTTTCTATTGTCTGGATTTGAGCGCTCATTACAATCTGCATCATACGCATTACTTCAGTGATTAAAACAACGATTGCGCCTCTGTATAATTGTCTCGTGAAAACGCATCTCAGATTTTGTACATCAATAGAATCTACAATATGAAATATCTACATTTTTCTTATAATACGTTTTTGCTTGCTCGGTTACACCTTTGCTTACAAAATTAATCATAGAATATCAATAGATATGATTTAGTGGAAATGTTACTATTTATAATAATTCTTTTCTAGTTAGTACACGTCAATTTATTGAGAATAATTTTTTTTAACATTAATTTTTTTATGTACAATTATTTGAATTATTATTTGTCTTATTTTTAATTTATGGATTAGATATAAACATCCTTTATTTTTCTTCTAATATATTGACCGAGCTAAGTTTAATAAATTATAAAAAAAATTGATACAATTCAATCCGGTATTGAATAATAATGATACGTAATTCATTTTAGAAATGAAGAAGAAAGTCAAAATGAATATGTAAATAAATGTGAAAGTAGCATGTATGGTGAAGATGAACTGCAAACTCCAAAACAATATTCTGATCTTATTGTTTATTCTTTAAATTCTGATATTTCATGTATAGATCAATATAATAATTCTAGTTCTTTATCTTATTCAGCATTATCAGGGTATGTATTATATATATATATATATATATATTTAATATTTGAACAGTCAACTAAATATTCAATATTTCATTTAAAATTGATCCTACATGTTTCATACAGTAATTGTACGTAAATTAATTTACAGTTGCCACTTTTATACTGAATATATCCTTATTCTGCCGATTAATATAGAGATTTCTGCTGTTTAATTTAAATACATTAATTTAATTCAATTTGATTTTTTTATGTTGAGCTTAAATAGTCTATAAATTGTTATTAACGTCTATTGCGCTTTAATGTTAATATACATCTAGGGTAATAAAATAATTGCCAACATGATTTATTTATCTTAAAACGCTTTCTCATTCTATTTAGTGTAACTTGTTTTAATTCCTACTTCGAAATTTTTCCAAACCTTTGGAATACGACTGTCTATAATATGCACTATGGATGGCGTGCTCATTTTGTGCTGCAGCAACGCACTTGGGCAATGCTGGGTACATGTTACTATATGTCTACTTTTTACTTTAAGTTAAGCTGTTTGCTACCTTTCAAATACTGAAACTGCTGCTTAGAATGTTGTCAATATACGAAATGTCTGGACTACTGGCATGGACCATTTATAACAGAGAGCTTACTTTGTATTTCATTGTAATAAAGATACTATATTACCTTACAATACAGTATGTTTTGTATGTGAATGTAGTTCTCATCTTTGTGAGAGGTTTTTTGTTTCTTCGATCTCTGTTGATTGCCAATACAGTACTCTTTATGTAGCTATTAACGGAAACTAATTCTTTTCAACCTGCTATCGATAAATTATTTGCTGTGATAAGACCATGATTTTATTAATATAATATCTATCAATTTTTACGCCTAAGTATACGGACGGGTTTGAAAAGTTCTTTATCTTAAACTCTCTTTACAGGTTCTCGATCAACCTATTGAGTTTACCTATATCATTTTTAGTAATCAATCTGTTGTCGGTATATACCAATATTATGCTAAAGTTATTGGCATTGTAGTTAACGAATAATGATTAATATAACTGTCCTGCGAATGAAAGACGAATCTGTCTGTGTATCCACATTATTCTACTGCGCTGGTAATTAGCATTCCGTCTCATTAGAATAATCTTAAATCCATATAGCGCTCATCGTAGCTTAATCCTAACTTCTCATTTTCAAGTCCTAGAATGTCTAAACATGTCCTCTTTGGTAATTCCATGTGGGAAGGCTTTCTCGAAGTACAAAGTTCTTTTCAGACTATTTTTCCATTTTTCTCCCTTACGAAGTCTCCCCCCGGATTTAAAACTAGAATCTTTGTTTTGTCTTTATTTACTATCATATTATTTTTCTAGCTGTATTTTCAAAGCTCATTTAGCATTTCATTAAATTCTTCTTTATTGTCTACTAAAATTGCTATGTCATTCGCAAACTTTAAGTAAATAATATTTTTTTCTCCAATTATTGCCCCTTCTATATTTTTGTTGATGAATTTCATATATCATCTACATCGAGTGTCAGGAAAAATAAATATGATTAGCGGAGGTTCTTGTTTATTTTGTCTAAATTCTGTTAATCATTTCCAATACTACCGTTTATGCAGAAATGTTTTAATTTCACAAAAAGAACTTGTATACGTAGCCAAACGCGTTTTAAAAATCAGAGGCTCTACGATTACGAGATTAGACAATTAAGGAATGCGACCGATTTTATTTATCGGTCATTGCTAAGACTGCGAACCTGCAATTCTGGCACCGTAATAGTAGATTCCTACTCTCTCGATTGAGACCTTGGCGACTCTTGTACGATCATTTCTTCGCTAGCTGTTTAGTATTTTGTAACAACGCGAGTAGTGCGTGTCACGAAAATGGAATAGAGAAATTTAGAACAACAGTGTACGATAAAATTTTGCGCGAAACTCGGCGAAACCGCCACAGAAACTTATGAAGAAGTGCTTAAAGTGTATGGCAGTGATGCCCTGAGTCGTAGTCAGCTGCTTCGGTGGCATACCGATTTTAAAAAAAAATCGTGAGAGCGTCAAAAACGAAGCGCAAGAGAATGAGCAAGTTCAAAGTGAACACCATGTTCATTTGCTTCTTAGACATGAAAGGGGTGGTTCACAAAGAGTTTCTCCCTGGACAAACAGTAAATCAAGTATTCTACCGCAATGTGCTCGGAAATTTAGGAATAAGGGTGCTCAGAGTGCGTCTAGAGATCGCGAATACTTGGGTTCTGCATCACGACAATGGTCCCTGTCACAGTGC
The DNA here is from genome assembly GCA_018907035.1 of Sycobia sp. Sy_11. NCBI lineage: Eukaryota > Metazoa > Arthropoda > Insecta > Hymenoptera > Epichrysomallidae > Sycobia > Sycobia sp. Sy_11. Next base: position 917,909 of record JACCIC010000154.1, on the reverse strand, counting down.
GTTCAGTGTCTCTCAGTTTTTGGCGTCTCAATGCATCGCAACGTTACCATAATGATCCTATTCACCGAACATGTCACCCTGCGCCTTTTTCCTATTTCCCCATTTGAAAAAATTTGTCCAAGATGAACATTTTGACTTCGTTGAAGTCCTCCAAGAATCTGTGAACGAGGGTACTCGGAGAGGTCCAACAAAAAGTGTTCCAGAATTGTTACGGTAGACGAAAAATAGTCTTTAAGTACAAAACTGCGAAGATACCTTAAATAGGCCACTGGCTCAGTCAACGTTACACTAGGCATAGATTTGATACTCAGAAACAAGGAAATCATCAAAAGCGAGTCAACTGTATTCGGAGAGATGCTATACGTGTCGCCAACACGTCAATATCAAGTCATCGCCAGTCTCGACGTACTGGAACCTGAACAGCGTCGAGATCAACCTAGAGGTAATGAATTTAGGCGATCTCGAAGACAGTCGATAAAAGAACGACTGGCGATGCATACCCTAGACAAATATATATCTATCAAGAGGCATATTAAACGCCTCCGAGTCATGTATAGATATATTAGAGGTCATAGCATGGCCAAGAACTATCATATATGTAAATTATGAAATTAAAATATGTTATTTCATATACAAAATATTACCTTTTTAGCTTCATATATAAGTTTATTTATTCGATTATAGTCTTAGAACAAAGTTTTATTAAGATTAAATCAGTCATTATTGTGATAGCTCAATTTTAATTTTCATTCTTCGACTTTAGCATGTGATGACATTTTAAAAAAATGTTTACTTTAAATTTTTTGCCATATTATAAGTATATTATACAGTGTAATAGTTTTTATGAATAATACTATGAATAGAAAAATAAATATTATGACTCATAAAAATTTCAAACTAAACGTTTCTATAATTTTTTTTATTTATTCAACATTTATGTCACATCTATTTAAGGCTATGCTAGCGCTGTAGATTGATAAAAGTTAGATGCGGCCTGTAACATGTTGCGCAGTTAGCGGTCTGTTCCATGGAAAGTTGTCGCATTATCACTATAAAGAGTACGACAGATCCCGCGTCTTCCTACAAATCTTCGAAACGCTGCAATGAACGATGTTGACGTACAGTCACTTACCAATTAAAGGTGCACGGCTCGGGTCACAAAACAAATCAACAACACGATATATCCCTTATATGATTTGTGACCGCGCCCGTTAGTTGCACGGACTTAAATTGGTCCTGCATAATCCAGTCCAGCGCTCGAAAACAGTCGAGCGGGTGTTACACGCGCAGCTGGCAGATTACCCATCAGTTGCTTACTTGTATGAGGCTGGACTCGTTGACATTGTACGTACTTGTGTATTACAGATTTTACCAAGCGTTTACGACCTATAATCCACGCTGACTGTACTACAGAGCTTGCTGTAAGGGTAGGCCCCCCGTGAAGACACGCGGCATGTGCTTCTTCAACGATTAATCGGCTGATATTTGATGCTTGCGACAGGATAGGCCGATTTTTCGAATTGTTCGATAAGCTTGAATGAGCGAGTCTCCCACCGACGCGCAACACGCCATCAGCATCTACAAACGGAGTTAATTTTCGCAATAAATTACGTTTCGGCAAAGCGTTGTGTGACTTTAAAATCATTATTTCTTTCGAAAAGGCTGCTGCCTGTGAGAGTTTTAGAATTGCGGTTTTAGCCCTTTTAAGTTCCTCGGTCGTAAGAAATTTGGGCAGTATATTCATATTTTCCCTGCGTCTGCGCAAATTAAGTAACGGGCGGAAACAATATGCTATAACACGAACCAAGCGTATCAAAGAGGAATACCGGGTAAGTAATTCTGGTTCAACCAAAGTTCTCGTACGTGTAAGGTTTGAGAAATTTTTACCGGCCGGGGCCAATGTTCACGAGTTAACGTAAGCCAAGCAGGGCCATGCCACCATTGCGAATTTATCGCTAAATCAGCTGGCTTGGCCCCGCGTGTAGCTAAATCGGCTGGGTTCTTCTTTGTAGGCATGTGAGCCCATGTACTTGAGGGAAGTTCGGTTTCTATATAAAACACGCATTCGCGACGAACGTCTTCCAGGATCGCGGATGTTTACGCAGCCAACTTAATACGATTTGGCTATCTGTCCAAGCGTATACCAGGCATTGTTTTAAAAACTCGAGTTGTTTTAAATGGCGGATAAGTTTCACTAGGACTACTGCACCGCACAGTTCCAGGTTAGGAATGCTGACGGTTTTGACTGGCGCTGCTTTGATTTTCGCCGCTAAAAGAGAGACGCGGACATTTCCTTTACCGCCATCTATTCTATCGTAAACGGCTGCCGCGTACGCACGAGAGGAAGCATCCGAAAAGCCGCGAATCTCAACAGCGTGTACAAAAGAGCCGCCTAACCAACGTTCAATTGAGATTTGGGATAGACAATCGAGAGAATCGCAATACTCTATCCATCGACTGCGCAAATCGGTCGGAAAAGGAGTATATTCCAGTCACATTTCAAAATCCACAGATCTTGCATCAGGATTTTTGCAGTAATTGTGACTGGAGCAAGCCAACCGAGCGGATCGAATAAGCGCGCGATATTAGATAATACCACACGCTTAGTGATTATTTTGGAAAGACCATCACGATATCTGCAGCTAAAAAGAAATGTATTGCGCGTGGGGTTCCATTGAATGCCAAGCATTTTTATATGCGCCTCTTTATCTATTTGCTTGTTCGAGATAGGCATGAGCTATTTCCGGATTGCGTGAAAAGCGCCAATGTATTGTAGAGAGGGAACCCAGCGCGGTACGTCGCATTTCATCAGCTCGTCCTAAGAGGAAGGCGTACAGTAAAGCGTCCACTAACACTATGCGTATACGTATTACGGTAAAATTGCTCGCAAGCCTCGTCCTCTGGCTTCAATTTTGATGAATCGTTCAATTCATTATTTGAAACAATATGAAGCGCTTGCAGTGGCAATCGCTGATCATGCTCCGGCCGTCGTGACGCGCGCCTTTGAACCGGCCCGGATACAACCCATCCCAACGCGGTGTCCTGTGCTATAAGTCCAGAAACTGTAGACGTAAACCCGGCCGTAATAATTGCGCGTAAATGTCAGCTCCGAGAAGAATATCCACGCTATCGCGAGTGTAAAATTGGCGATCAGCAAGTGACAAGTCCGAAAACTGATTAAAGTCGATTGATGTTACGTGGCGCGACTGTAAATAAGACGTAAGCTGCGATAAAATTAAAGTCTGCGTGTCCAATTTAAATTCCGGATTTATTGTCGATCGCAAAACAAATGAAGTTTTATATTTTACAGTTCCTGAGCTCGTAGCACCTACACCCGACAACGCAACATTCGTTCGCTCGCTATATTAAATAACTTTATTTTTATTGATTTTTAACTTTATTATTTAAACTAACCTTATTATTATTAAGTTTATTATTAATATTAACTTTATTATGAGATAATTCTTAATCTAAATTATACAATAAAAGTTGAATACCTTGCTTCATACAAATATTGATTGAAATTAGTGTTAATTAAACCTTTCTACTCATTCCTCACCCGGGGCACCAATGTTTATTGCAAACGTAGATTTAAGGATAATTTAAGGAAGTAGAAATGAGCAGATGTGCTAATTAAATAAAACACAACGGTTTCCGCGGACAATAAAAATCACGCTTGATTGGGCGTAAAAACCCCTTCGGAGTAAGGGGAAAAGCCAAATCAAGTGATACTTGGTAATTATTTATTAATTAACAAATTATAAATTGACAGATAGTCTTTAACAAATGAACACAAATCGATAACATGAGTAATCAAAGAGACTATATATATTTAACCGTTCTCCTTAAGGATACTACGCAACGCTCTTAAAACACATACCTTTGATGCTGCAGCCTATAAGCACACCTATAAAATACACACTTAAAATATACTGGTTTAACGCGTGAGCGCGGATCACACGGCGACAGCCGACCTCTGTATCGGCGGTAATCCCATCTGCCGCTGGAATTCGGGCGAGGTGGTTTTGAGGGAAGCGGGACACCAAAATCTACACGACACAGAGCTCCGACGTCTCGGAAACGCGACGCCCGCTTAGAGCACTCGTGCGCTCTCCCAGATAGCGCCTTCCGTATCTGGACCGCTTGTCACCAGTGTAACCTAACAGGAGCACACGCTTCTGCACAAAATACGCGTATATACACGTACGTATATACATGTACACGCAAGAATACGTACACGCAAGTACGTAAACGCACGAACACATAAAATATGTGAAAACACAAAACACGTATTTAAACACAAATATACAAATACGCGTACACACACGAATACGCAAGTACTCGTACCCACACGTGCGTATACACAGGAAATCGCAGACGCGCAGACACTGCTACGTATATTTATATATACGCGAAAACACTCACACGTATCTATACACGAATATACAAACGCGCGAAAACACTGACACGCATCTATACACGAATATACAACACACGAAAGCAGACACGCACCTATACACGAAGATACAAACACGCGGAAGCACTGACACGTATCTATACACGAATATACAAACACGCGAAAGCACTGACACGTATCTATACACGAATATATGGCGGCACGCACTCAGAACTACACGGGATTAACACGAATCACGTAACACGACTGCAACACTATCCACCGGCAAGTGAAAATTAAGATTTGTCAGCACTACGCGCAATACTTAATTCACCGTCAGATTGCTAGCTGCAAACTGCCAGACTGCTTCAGTTGAGCTGACCGTTGGGCGTCCGAGGAGCCGCGTGACCTCTTTATCTTCTTCTCTCTGCTTTGCTCTCGTCCTTCGTAAATCATGCTCCCGATGTCTTGTTTATATTTTGTTTACATTCGGCGCATCGAACCGATGGAATTCGTAGGAATTCTTCGCCTTTACTGCTCGGCTTCAAGATTCCTCGGCAATAGTTTTGACCATTATTAGATTCTATTAAAAGTTTTATTTCAGCGGTTGAGGCTCGAGACCTTACGAGACATACGAGGGTGGATTGATAAGTTTCCGGCCTGACCCAGAAAAACAATGTTTTAAGAAATTTTTTTTATTTTTCAACATGATCTCCTCCAAGGCTGATGTATTTCTCATAGCGGTGTTCTAGTCTAGTAATGCCATCTCTATAGACTGCTTCGTCAAACTCCTGAAAATACCCATTTACAGCTTCGATTACTTCTTCATTGTATGCAAATCTTTTACCGCCAAGCCATTTTTTGAGGTTAGGAAACAGATAATACTCACTCGGGGCTAGATCTCGAGAGTAGGAAGGGTGCGGCATCAATTTAAACTTCAGATCGTTGATTTTAGCCACCGCAACGATTGACGCGTGCGTTGGTGCGTTATCGTGATTTTTATTTATTTTTTTTCGTTGAATAGTGGGAAGTTTATCCGCCATTTTTCGAGGCCTAGTGGCTCTCGCTACCTGAGACTACCGCTGGAGCCGGCTCCAGGGTATGCAGGATTCTAACGTACTAAACCCACTAACCATATCAGAGTGCATCTATATGCTCAGGAACACTTAGCTATCGGCATTGTATTCATTTCCCCTGATTAATCTTCCATGGTTTCCATCACATTCAGTTCTCTGCAGTAAGCCAGAAGACTGAGTACATCCACCTTGGAAAAACTCGTAGTCGAGGTGATCTTCTCCTAGCCACTTTACGTGACATTCCGTTAAGTTAGGGCACGTGCAGAAGAAATGCCTAGGAGTTTCCTCCTCCTTCCCACACCATCTGCAGAGGTTACTGTGTCCTCTGACCTTGTGTATAACACCGTAAGTTGCTGTGTCCTATTGTAAGTTCCAGGATTAGCTTTGCTTCACGTTTATTTAGTTTGATGATCCTTTGAGCCCATCCACAGATGTTACTGCCAAAAAGGTCTTTGGACTAAATGTATGTACGTGGCTTTTCCTACGTTGTTAGTTTTACTTTTTCAAGGCATCTCTCTATCACATTGCATCCCTCTTGGTAAGGTTCAGCGGTATCCCTTCTCTGATGGCACAACGATGAGCATCCTTGTTTTGCCATAATGTCTGCTTTCATGTTTCCCTTACGGGCCGATTGTCTCGGTATCCATGTAACACAGACCTTATTTACCCTCGCCAGATTGTCTAGAGCAATTTTAGACTCTTTGACCAGTAGTGACGTAGTGCTGGATTGATAGAGGGCCTTTAGCATTGCTGTGCTGTTTGTGCATATATTTATGCATCTGCTCTTACTTCCCCTCTGCATTAAGCCGTTTGCACAGGTTTCAATGGCAGTTATTTCTGCCTGAAACACTACGTTATATTTATTCAATCTAAAGGCTGAATTTAAGATGCATTCAGGTCCATATATACCGAATCCAGTATCAACATCTGTTCTGGATCCTACTGTGAACCAGATATCACCTCCCAAATTAAGGTCATTGTTCCAATCCTCTCTGCTCGGTATCCTGATCTTATATCGTCGCCCGAAGCAGAGAGTTTTGTTAATACGATTCTGAGAGAGATCAAAAGTTGGGCCTCCCAGTATTGCCCTGCAAATGGTAGCGTGTCCAGTTGCAGTACTATCCCACTGACCGCTACATATCATTCTATAAGCCGATCTGGCAGCCGTTCTTGTTATTTCCAAGTCCAGGCTGTCCAGACCTAGCATCATCCTGACAGCAGCAGTAGGGGTACTCCTATTTAATCCAAATGGTCTCCTTAGCGAGACTGCCTGTATGTGATCCAGGACCCTCGCAGAGGATTTATTCTCGATCACTTTCCACCACACCAAGGCAGAATAAGTCAGCCCCGGCATCAGTATTACTTTATAGATCCATAAAACTTTCCGCCAAACCATTTTTTGAAGTTAGGAAACAGATAATAGTCACTCGGGGCTAGGTCTCGAGAGTAGGGAGTGTGCGCCATCAATTCAAATTTCAGATCGATTCAAACAAGATTTTTTCTTCGCCAGATGAGGTCGTTTAATTTTTACTTCGTGGCTCAAACGTTGCAATAAGTCTGTGCAGTATTGACCAGTGATAGTTTTACCCTTTTCAAGGTAATCAATGTATATAATATCTCTTGCATCCCAAAAAACGGTAGCCACAACCTTGTTCGCCGAAAAAAAATTGTATTTTTTGCCATCTTTGGAGTTGACCCAAGATTAGTCAACGGTTACGAATTGATGCAAAAATTCGCATGGATTACGCTTATACCACGTCAAATTGGCGATAGAAATGTTCTTTCAAATCAATTTTTGGTCGACTGTTAGCAAACACTGCACCCTACTTGCATAGAGCTTTTCCATATACCAATGTTGATGCAAAATATTTTGTACACGTTTACATGACTACTTACACGTATCAGCTATCTCACGCATTTTTAATCTACGGTTTTCCAGCATTCTTTGATGGATTTTTTCGATCATATCTGGAGTTGTGACCTCAATGGGGCGTCCTGAGCTAGGCTCATCAGAGGTGTTCACACGACACTTTTTAAACTCGGAAACGCACTGTTTAACGATTAAATAAGATGGGGAGGATGTCCCCAGTGTTGAGTCCAGCTCTTTAATTTCCTTCGTCGTCAACCCCTTCAAATAAAAGTATTTCATGACAGCACGATTTTCCAGCTTTTCCATTTTTACGAAAAACACAGAGGCGTCTTGTTCAGCGTGCTCTCAAACATAAACTAACATGGCGATCGGACTGAAACTATAGTTACAAGCTATCTAAGGATAGTACTGTAGAACACCACCTCAAGGTAGGCCTAGTGGCGCCACCTCTTGGTCAGGCCGGAAACTTATCAATCCACCCTCGTATATTAGAAATGATTAAAGACCACAATGACACTGCATCACTTTTTAGAAGGTTCTGATAATATAAGTTATTGAACATATTTAGAATATATAGTGAAAATATTAGGAGTGTGAATAAGTCTTTCCCGTTGTTTGTAAGAGATGGCGCCACCAATACTGTGCGAGTATTCAATGGTTACATATGTCATAATCAAAGCTTATTCATATGTCAACAATTCCATACTAACACATTAGTTAAAATTTTTTCGCATCATAAATTTTTGATATCGTGAAAATGTCGAAATTTGAGCCGAGTCGACGTCATTTGCGGGAAGTTTCACTTTATTGGTTCAATTTGAAGAAATCTGCTGCCGAGACTCATCGATTGCTTCAGGAGGCTTATGGAGAAGGTTGTGTCGATGATTCAAGTGTTCGCGGATGGTTTCGACGCTTCAAAAGCGGTGATTTCGACGTGGAAGACAAGGAGCGTTCCGGGCGGCCGCAAATCTTTGAAGATCGAGAATTGGCGACTTTGCTTGATGAAGATTCTTGTCAAACGCAAGAAGAACTTGCTGAAGCATTGGGAGTTGATCGAACAACCATTTCCAAGCGTTTGAAAGCCATGGGAATGATCCAAAAGCAAGGAAATTGGGTGCCGTACGAACTGAAGCTGAGTGACTGGCGATGAAAAGTGGATACGTTACAATAATCCGAAGCGAAGAAAATCATGGGGACTACCCGGCCATGCATCATCATCGACGGCCAAGCCAAATATTCATGGCGCCAAGCTCATGCTCTGTATATGGTGGGACCAGCTAGGTGTGGTTTACTATGAGCTTCTGAAACCGAATGAAAGGATCACAGGCGAGGTCTATCGACGACAATTGATGCGTTTGAGCCGCGCACTGCGAGAAAAACGGCCACAATACTCCGACAGGCACGACAAAGTTATTTTGCAACATGACAATGCTCGCCCACATGTTGCACCGCCGGTGAAAACATACTTAGAAACGCTCAAATGGGAAGTCCTACCCCACCCGCCGTATAGTCCAGACGTTGCTCCGTCTGATTACCATCTCTTCAGATCGATGACGCATGGCCTGGCTGACCAGCACTTCCATTCCTACGAGGAAGCCAAAAAATGGGTGGATGACTGGATAGAGGCCAAACCGGTCGAATTTTTTCGCAACGGGATTCGTATGTTGCCAGAAAGATGGGAAAAAGTTGTAGCTAGCGATGGCCAATACTTTCAATAATTCATTTGTAACCATTTTTTCACAATAAAGGCTCAAAATTTGAAAAAAAAACGGGAAAGACTTATTCACATACCTGATAGTATATCGCAAAAGAGGAGAAGGTGTTTTTCCTTTCTTCTTTTAATAACGATATTGGCTAAATGTGTCCAAACTTTTATATAATGAGGGTAGTGAAAGTCTGTATCATTCATAATTTCCAGATTCGATTGTCGTTCTCTTTATGTATATATATATATATATATATATATATATATATATATATATATATATATCAGCCTCTATCCAGTCATCCACCCATTTTTTGGCTTCCTCGTAGGAATGGAAGTGCTGGACGAGCATTGTCATGTTGCAAAATAACTTTGTCGTGCCTGTCGGAGTATTGTGGCCGTTTTTCTCGCAGTGCGCGGCTCAAACGCATCAATTGTCGTCGATAGACCTCGCCTGTGATCCTTTCATTCGGTTTCAGAAGCTCATAGTAAACCACACCTAGCTGGTCCCACCATATACAGAGCATGAGCTTGGCGCCATGAATATTTGGCTTGGCCGTCGATGATGATGCATGGCCGAGTAGTCCCCATGATTTTCTTCGGTTCGGATTATCGTAACGTATCCACTTTTCATCGCCAGTCACGATACGATGCAGAAAACCCTTTCTTTTATGTCGCTGAAGCAGCTGTTCGCAAGTGAAAAAACGCCGTTCGACGTCTCTCAGCTTCAGTTCGTACGGCACCCAATTTCCTTGCTTTTGGATCATTCCCATGGCTTTCAAACGCTTGGAAATGGTTGTTCGATCAAATCCCAATGCTTCAGCAAGTTCTTCTTGCGTTTGACAAGAATCTTCATCAAGCAAAGTCGCCAATTCTCGATCTTCAAAGATTTGCGGCCGCCCGGAACGCTCCTTGTCTTCCACGTCGAAATCACCGCTTTTGAAGCGTCGAAACCATCCGCGAACACTTGAATCATCGACACAACCTTCTCCATAAGCCTCCTGAAGCAATCGATGAGTCTCGGCAGCAGATTTCTTCAAATTGAACCAATAAAGTGAAACTTCCCGCAAATGACGTCGACTCGGCTCAAATTTCGACATTTTCACGATATCAAAAATTTATGATGCGAAAAAATTTTAACTAATGTGTTAGTATGGAATTGTTGACATATGAATAAGCTTTGATTATGACATATGTAACCATTGAATACTCGCACAGTATTGATGGCGCCATCTCTTACAAACAACGGGAAAGACTTATTCACACTCCTAATATATATATATATATATATATATATATATATATATATATATATCAATTTACTTTTACAATATTTATTGTTGTAATATTCTTACTCAGCTACTTTTTGTTCTTTACTTTTTAACATGTAGTTTTGTTTTGTATACCCGCCCTGACCAGTATACTGCGACTTTGCCTCGGCTCCGCAAGTTGTGAGCGTACATCAATTTTCGATATTGTGCAAAATAATTTTGCAAATGATAAATTAATACTATTCAAATTACTTGCAACCCAATAATTTGGAATAATATTTATACTGTTGTATATCGGCTGGAGAGAAAATAAATTGTATGAAACACAGAGCGAGAAAAATACTCATATGGCCTCTGACGTTAAATTATGCACTCCAGGAAATTCAACTTACTGGGCGAAGGGTCGTATTATACTATTTACATGATTATTATGTACAGAATATGGATAAGATATGTCTTTAATGGAGTCAACTGATTTTGGATAAATCTGTTTGATTGAAACCATTTACTGCAGTCCTATTGTAATTTTAAGACAATTATTATAGCTATTTTTAATGTTCACATTCTTTTAAGTTTATTTCTTATATAAAAATCAAGATTGTCATTGACCATACATTTTTTGGCATCGTTTCCTTTAATTTATCTTGATTTGTCTAATGGAACATTCTAGGACAATTGCGTTGAAGTTAGACTGATATTTCGTTTTGAGAAGTCTTTCCATTAGCTTGAAATATTGAAAATATAATTAAAATTCATATTCATGAGTAACAATATTTGGTATAGAAAGATTAAAACAATAATAAGGAAAAAGGGAAATGTAATGAGTAATGATTGTAGCTTCTGTTTGTTCATAAAGATTGTAAGTACTTTTAGGAAACTAAATATAAGTGACAAAAAGTATTTTTTATTTTTCCACTTTATAACACACTGTCAGTAGTTAATTTTGTAATGATTTTTAGTTTTATTTATATGAATCACAAAAACGAAAATCTAAAAATTTGCTATTTTAATAAGAATTCGACAAAAGTTACAACAATTAGGTATGTAATTTTGCAAGAGTAATCGACGTCAATATAAAAATAATTATATAGAAAGCACGATTTTAGTTCCGATCGATGTTTGTACTTAAGCAAGTAAGATGATGTATTAAATTATCAGGGCTTGAACGGACCGCCAACTATCATAAATGATGGAACTAAATCATATAGAATTGCAAATACTTGCCTACGTGATCCAATATCTATAGTTAGTAAATCCTAGACTATATATTTACTCGAAAATCAATGCCTAATCTATATATTTTATATTGTATATATTGTGCAATATTATATATATTGTTATTAAAAATTCATCTTAATATGTTGGATGTACAAGTAAGTTGCAACATTTGTAAATAGATGGCATGACCAGTGAATTTCAGGCAGAAATGTCAAACCTCAAGTGTTATATTTGTAGGTTGTGTATCTGGCAACAACTTTGCAACATTACATTTGAGCATTTCATTTGGTGCCGTTTATTTTATCGAGCAAAATCATAGCAAGTTTCCTGTCAAATAAACATCATTTATGGGAAGCGGTGCTTTTATTATTTAATATGAGCAAAAGTGCGGCTGACGCCTGTCGTTTGTTTTCGGAAATTTATGGGGCAGAATGCATTGATGAATCCACTTGCTGTGAGCGGTTCAAACGATTCAAGAGCTGTAATTTTACAGTTAAAGACAAAGGTCGCTTCCGAAAACCGAAAAGTTTTGAAGACGAGGAATAAGATGCTTTGCTATATAAGGATTCATGTTAGATTCAAGAAGAAATTGTTGCATTATTGGACGTCACGCCACAAGCCGTTTCCCTGCGTCTAAAAGGATTGGGATATATTTCCAAGGTTGGAAACTGAATGCCCTACGAATTCAAGCTGAGATCGGTGATTTTCATCCCTAAAATGTTACAGCATGCGATGATAAATAAATTATTTTTGCATTGTACTATCCCTGGTTATGAAAAATGAATTTATTATAATAACCCTAAACGCTGAACATCGTATAGAAAACCCGACGAGCCCGTCCAATCGATGCTGAGACTAAATCTTCACGTAAATATGCTCATGCTTTGCATATGATAGGATTAAAAATGTGCCGTCTACTGCGAACTTCTTCCGAGTGGGGAAAACATCAAAGGACTGTTGCATCGGAGCCAACTTATTCGCTTGAAGTTAGCATTACAGGAAAATGGCCAGAATATGAGACCAGGCATAAGTCCGTCATTTTTCACCCAGAAGACGAGGGATGTTGTTGGTCTAGAATTCATAAATTGGCAGAAAGATGGGAAAAGGTTATAGCTTTCGATGGACGATACTTGGTATAAAAGATATGTGACCATATTTTGAAAATAGAACGCTAGAAACTTGTACACCTAATATTATTAAATAAATTCAATGCCAAAATCTACAACACAATACAAAATAATTATGTATATATATATATATATATATATATATATATATATATATATATATATATATATATAATTATTTTCTTGGTTACCTCTATTTTTTAGTGTTGATTAGTCAATGATCAGAGTAATAAAAAGTCGTAACAGAGACTACGACGAAGTTTCTCAGTTATTGTACATTCTACTATAAAGAAAAGTTTTTACAGATTCCTGACTAGAATCTATCATTATACTATTGGGTGTACAAATAAGTTTCCGCCTTTCCTTATAAAGAAATAAGATTTTATTGTAAGAAAGGTACAAATAATGTCATTCAAAATATTGCCCATCATTTTCTACTACTTTTGATCATCTTTCGGGCAGCATGTGAATACACCGTCTAAAAAATTGCTCGTCTTTTGAGGCGATCTACGAATCGACCCATTTCTTCAATTCCTCGTAAGAAGTGAAGTGATGCTCGACCAGACCATACGTTATCGACAGAAATAGGTGGTAGTCTGAAGGAGCAATGTTTGGTGAATACGGCAGGTAGGGTAGGACGTCCCAATTTAATGCTTCTAACGGTTCCTTTACGATTGTTGAAACATGTGGTCGAGCGTTGTCATGCTTAAAAATGACTTTATCGTGCCTTTTGACATATTGAGGACTTTTAATCTTCAATGCTCGGCTCAATTACATCAGCTGTTGTTGGTAACGTTCCCCGGTGACGGTTTGCTTGTGTTGGAGTAGTTCGTAATCGATTACTCCAAGCTGATCCCACCAAATGCACAGCATTAGTTTCTGGTCATGAATGTTTGGCTTGGCCATCGAAGTAGAGGCATGCTCGGGCTTACCCCGTGGCTTCCTACGCTTTGGGTTGTCGTAGCGAATCAACTTTTCGTCTCCAGTCACGATTCGATGTAGAAATCCTTTGCGATTTTGCCTTCTGAGCATTTGTTCGCAAGCGGATAGGCGACGCTCTACGTCCCTTAGTTTCAGTTTGTAAGGAACCCAATTTCTTTTTGACCATACCCAGGGTTTCGAGACGTTGTGAAATATCTTCCTGAGTCAATTCTAAATCTTCTGCAAGTTCTTTTTGTGTTTGGCACGGATTTTCCTCTAGTAAAGCTTCCAATTTTGATTCACCATACGCTTTGGGCCTTCCACTGTGTGATTTGTCCTCCACGTCAAAACCACCACTTTTAAATATTGGGAACTACTCCCGACAACTTCTCTCACTCAAATTGACATCACCATATGCTTCTATGAGTAGCCGATGCGCTTCAGCTGCAGATTGCTTTAAATGAAAGAAGTAAATTAGCAATTCCCGCAAATGACGCTTACTTGGCTCAAAACTTTTTACAGCTGACAATTTCGATGTTATTTTATCGATGGCGCCATCTTTTCAAAACGGCGGAAACTTACTTGTACACCTAATAATAATAGTTATAATAAAAATTGGAATGTTGTGATTGTTATTATAGAGTAATAATTAGAATCAAACATATGTGTTTTTGAGAAATTTTAATATAATAATGACAAAATATCAGCTATGGTACATTACATTATATACATATGTTTTTAGAGTTTACTGACTAGAATATTTATTAAACTATTCTCAGTTGAAATAACAGTTTTATGTAGTATTCACTAAATTAGAATATTAATTAGGATCAAACATACGTGTCCTTGACGTTCTAATATCAGGTATATGAATAAGTCTTTCCCGTTTTTTTTCAAATTTTGAGCCTTTATTGTGAAAAAATGGTTACAAATGAATTATTGAAAGTATTGGCCATCGCTAGCTACAACTTTTTCCCATCTTTCTGGCAACATACGAATCCCGTTGCGAAAAAATTCGACCGGTTTGGCCTCTATCCAGTCATCCACCCATTTTTTGGCTTCCTCGTAGGAATGGAAGTGCTGGTCAGCCAGGCCATGCGTCATCGATCTGAAGAGATGGTAATCAGACGGAGCAACGTCTGGACTATACGGCAGGTGGGGTAGGACTTCCCATTTGAGCGTTTCTAAGTATGTTTTCGCCGGCGGTGCAACATGTGGGCGAGCATTGTCATGTTGCAAAATAACTTTGTCGTGCCTGTCGGAGTATTGTGGCCGTTTTTCTCGCAGTGCGCGGCTCAAACGCATCAATTTGTCGTCGATAGACCTCGCCTGTGATCCTTTCATTCGGTTTCAGAAGCTCATAGTAAACCACACCTAGCTGGTCCCACCATATACAGAGCATGAGCTTGGCGCCATGAATATTTGGCTTGGCCGTCGATGATGATGCATGGCCGAGTAGTCCCCATGATTTTCTTCGGTTCGGATTATCGTAACGTATCCACTTTTCATCGCCAGTCACGATACGATGCAGAAAACCCTTTCTTTTATGTCGCTGAAGCAGCTGTTCGCAAGTGAAAAAACGCCGTTCGACGTCTCTCAGCTTCAGTTCGTACGGCACCCAATTTCCTTGCTTTTGGATCATTCCCATGGCTTTCAAACGCTTGGAAATGGTTGTTCGATCAACTCCCAATGCTTCAGCAAGTTCTTCTTGCGTTTGACAAGAATCTTCATAAAGCAAAGTCGCCAATTCTCGATCTTCAAAGATTTGCGGCCGCCCGGAACGCTCCTTGTCTTCCACGTCGAAATCACCGCTTTTGAAGCGTCGAAACCATCCGCGAACACTTGAATCATCGACACAACCGTCTCCATAAGCCTCCTGAAGCAATCGATGCGTCTCGGCAGCAGATTTCTTCAAATTGAACCAATAAAGTGAAACTTCCCGCAAATGACGTCGACTCGGCTCAAATTTCGACATTTTCACGATATCAAAAATTTATGATGCGAAAAAATTTTAACTAATGTGTTAGTATGGAATTGTTGACATATGAATAAGCTTTGATTATGACATATGTAACCATTGAATACTCGCACAGTATTGGTGGCGCCATCTCTTACAAAAAACGGGAAAGACTTATTCACACTCCTAATATAATAAATGTGCGTAGGAGAATTAGAACTTAAGTCTTGCTTATGAAATTATCTGAGTTATAAAAAGTAGTCGACAAAATGTCTAGTTATTGTACATTACATTATATAGAAATCTTTTTATATTTTACTGACGGGGATCTACCCTTGCACGATGATAAGTTACAATAGCAGTTTAAACGTAGTGCTTACTATATACAGTAATAATTATAATGAAACATACATGTCCTTGCTATTCTGATTTTAAAAATGAGTATGAGATTAGTAGATGCTAATGTTTTTATGTACAATGATCTTTAAGAAACTGTGCATTATAATATTATATTTTGGATGCAACAACTTTGTGCTATTGCTTATATGAAATTATCTGAGAAATTATAGAAACAATAAACTAAAGCAATAATTGAAACTCCGACATGCTTTCTCAGTTATTATCAGTATATAATAAGAAATCTTTTAATAGTTTACTGATTGTAAATCTCATATTGCACTATTATTTAGTTCGAATAATAGTTTGTACAAAATGTATACTAATATATGCATTAATTAATAAAATAAAGATTATGCTTTATTTTATCCTAGAGAACATCGGTTTCTACAGTTGGAACTCGAAACTCTCCGTAGTTGTCCGTACACACCTGGACATCGCATGTTACCGTTTGAACGCGTAACTATGAATATGTTACTGTTTGAACCCATGGAAGTTGTATTGAAACTCTTGGATATCTGTTCCCTTTAAACGCGAAACTTCCCGAAGAAGTTGCGCAGAGACACCAGAACATCCTATTCTACCATTTGAAAACGAAACTCCCCTCATGGAAGTCCGTACACACCTCAACATCGGTTTCTACCGTGCGAATACAAAACTTCCCATGGAAATCTTCCCGATTCACCTGAAAGTCTGTTTCTACTCTGTAAACACTAAACTTTTCATGGAAGTAGTTCCGAGACACGTGGACATCGGTTTTTACTGTGCAAATTCAAAACTTTCGGTGGAAGTCGTCGTCAAGTACCTGAACATCGATTTTTACAGTGTAAACACGAAATTATGATTTGTCCCTGTAAAAGCCGAGTGTATTATATATATAATATCCTTCATCACCTTGGATATTTTTTTAGGTAATTAAGACCCATGGTTAGCACAGCATAGTTAGACCCAAACTAACCACGCCATCGATTGCTTTAGCAAAAAATGAAAAATCCGTGTTTTACTATTTAACGATCTGATACTTTAATGTAAAATGATTTAAACAAATTACTAGAACTAAGTTTTTCTCAATAAACAAATTTCGGCATTCGATTCTATGAGAAAAAGCAAGAAAAAAACCTGATAACATTTTTTGTACGACCCTTATATTATGCAATAAATTGTTATAAACAAAGCAAAAAAAATAAATACCAGTGTTTTTCTGTTTGACGATCTGATTGTTTATTGCAAATTTATTTGAACAAATTACCAAAAAGTTCCGAATTTCAAAAAGTAATAACACCATTCGATTCTAGGGAAAAAATAAGATACTTCTCAGCAGTTAGTGTTTAAATACTCTTTGTCATGATCTAAACAAGTATTTTACGCATGTCTCAAAAAATTTTTTGAGTTCTTACCTTGCAATTTGTTTCAGAACAATTTGTTAGTAATTCTATTTTCATTTTAGCAGTGACTGTCAAAGTTTTGGTTGTAAGTGTCATACTCTAGTACAGCCTTCAGTGAAGAACCAAAGGTCTCCATGAAGAGGTGACATAAGCAGGCTAAGAAAATAATTATATTTCCTCAAGCTTTTATTAAGTATAATAGTTATATGGGAGAAGTGAATTTCATAACCAACATTGCATTGTTTTAGTACCTACAATAAGATCAAATAAATGGACTTGGTCTTTGGTTGTTCGATTGATTCAAGCTTCGATTGCCAATGCAAGAGTAATAAACAACAAATTCCATCCAAAAGAAAAAAAAGAAAGTAAAGATGCAGTATAAGAACTTTATCAATATTATTAGGGTGTCAAATATTTTCCTTCCGCTTTTTTGCTCTTCATTCAATGCTTTATAAAAAGTGTTACAGTGGTTGGATTTACTTCAAATATGCGTCGTTTTGTTCGATACGTTTCTATCCCTCTCGTAGAAACCCCTCTCCTTATTTGCGAAGAACTCGGACCGTCACTTTTCACAATCTTCTTTTGAGTCCAACTTTACACCACCAAGGGCGTTCGATATGGACAGGAACAGGTGGTAATCACTTGGCGCTATGTCTAGGCTATATGGTGGATGCGATAAAACCTCCCATTAGAACTCCCATAGCTTCTGATGAGTCATAAACGAAGTGTGTGGTCTGGCGTTGTCCTGGTGGAAAACTACACCTTTCCTGTTGGCCAATTGTGGACGCTTCTGGTCAATAGTTTGCTTGAAGCGGTCCAGTTGTTCACAGTAGATGATAGAATTAAGCGTCTGGCCATATGGGAGCAGCTCATAGTGGGTGATTCCCTTCCAATCCCACTAAATACACATCAAAACCTTCGTGGTCGTCAATCCCGGCTTGACTACTGTTTGGGACGGTCCACCGGCCTTGGACCACGACCGTTTTCGCTTGATGGGTCGAGTTTGTTCATTTCAGCAGCACATCGCAGGCATTGTTTCGGTCCAGAAAGTTTTTTTGCGTCAAATCATGCAGCACCCAAACATCAAGCTTTTTTGTATCTAACCTTCTGCAGATAGTTTAAAATGGTTTGGTAGCTAACTCTCATCTTCTGGGCGATGTCACGAGATGCTACATACCGGTCTAACTCGATAAATTCGATGATTTGATCGGTATTCGTCCTTACAGGGCTTCCGCGAGCTGGTTTATTCATGGTGTCTTTTTCACCGGCTCTGAATCGTCGAAATCATTTCTCTGTGGTTTGAAGTGATAGCGTTCCATCCCCTCAAAACACCATTAATCTCACGGAACGTTTCTTTAGTGGATTTATCTTCTACGAAGAAAAACGTTAAAATAGCGCGAATTTCGGCGTTAGTAAACTCCATGTTTACACATCTATAACTTTTGAACGCAATATCCAAACTAATTATGCATAGCGTCGTTTTGTACGCTATGTCAAGACCTTTCAAATGATGTATAGTATTGCCAGATACGACCTCTGTAGCGTTTTGTACATAGCCGCGAAATTCATGAGACAAAAAGGCGGAAGGGAGATATTTGACAACTTAATATATAGATAGTTTTGTTGAATTGTGATCAAAAAGACGAAAAAGTGTGACATTTACAAGAGAAACTTTGACAATCACTGGTAAAATGAAAATTGGATTACTAACATAATGTTTTGAAACAAATTGGAAGGTAAGAACTCAAAAATTTTATGAAATGTGCCCAAAATATTTATGTTCAAAACATGCAAAAAAGCATTTAAAAACGAACTGCTCAGCAGTATCTTATTTTTTCCTTAGAATTGATTGGTGTTATTAGTTTTTTGAAATTTACAACTTTTTGGCAATTTCTTTCAATAATTTTCTAATAAACAATAAGATCGTCAAACAAAAAGCACGAACTTTTTGCTAAAGTAATCGATAACGTAGTCAGTTTCAACTCAATTGCAATAGCGTGCTCAAGGGACAGATCCCTATTCGATCGATCGAATTTGTTTATAACGATTTATTGTAAAATATAAACGTCGTACAAAAAAATTTTATGAAGTATTTTTTCTTGTTCTTTCCCGTAGAATCGAATGATGATATGTTTAGTGAGAAAAAATTATTTTTGATAATGTTTTTAAACAATTATGAAAAAAAAAATTAAATCGTCAAAGAGAAAAACACTGTTATTTTCTTTTTTTTAGGTCTAACGATGCGCTCTCTCTCTCTCTCTCTCTCTCTCTCTCTCTCTCTCTCTCTCTCTCTCTCTCTCTCTCTCTCTCTCTCTCTCTCTCTCTCTCTCTCTCTCTCCGTCCGTCCGTCCGTCCGTCCGTCCGTCAATTCTTGTATGTTAGTCAAGCATGTTTATTTAAGCAATCTTGATAATTGATGTAGAATTGCCCTTACAATAATGGGTGTCCACATCAAATAAGATTTTAATTTTATGTAAATTTACTCGGGACCTATAAAACCATTTTATTAGATGAAAATACATGTCAAAGTGAAAGGATTCAATCATATTTTAGTCATTATTCATTTTTCCCTTCTATTAGCATTACATAATTGGTTTCTTTTTCTCAATATCTTTATGTTAATATATTTATTATTAAAATATTTATTTACAAAATTGATAAAATATTATAACTTATGTGTTTCAGAAAAGAATATAGATCTACAAGTAAAAACGCTTTAGTTTTTAATGCATCTAATGAAAATAAAACATCGATTGAAAATTTAAATGAAAATATTTACCAAATGCATAACTCATTTAAACAAATCAGTCGCAAAACACCGCCTCCAACATCATCTGACGAGGACAAAGATAAATTTAAATGTTTATATATTTTAGTGGAAGCAGCAATCGCAGTTCAGAAACAAGAAAAAGAACAAAAGAAATTCGTTATTTAAGAAATTTTATATTCTGTAAATTGTTTAATATTTAATTAGACAAAATAACAAAATAGCTAATCTGTTTATTTTACTAAATATTATTACTTAATCTTATATTAAATAAAGCGGACGTTCTTATCTTTTCATTAATGGATTTGGAATTTGAGTCTAATATTCTAAAGTTTGTCTATGATTTCAATCATAGATTCACTAACTGACATAGTTTTGTTTTGTTTAGGAATACATATGTATAGTACAACTTGTATAACAAATCGTATTTTATATGTATTGCTCTATCTTGCCCTCTGTAAAGTACATATGTTATGAATTACTTGACATACGTTATGAGTTAACATATGATATGTTATGATTTAATTACTTTTGCAAAGCAATTGTTTTACTACTAGTTAACCTTCAAGTCTTTTATAAATGATTAATCTAAATTCTAATTGTCATTTAAATCCAATTTTTATTAGAAGTATTACACTAGTTTCTATCATATTTAGAGAATTAAAGTTTTATAAGAACTACCATTAAAGATATTTATAAATTTGCATTATATTTATATAATAAACAGAAATATATTATTTCAAGCACCAGTATTTATTATGTTAGAATATTATTTTCAGAATATCTGTAAAATAAATATTTTATGTTTATAATCGACGGTACTATATAGATATTTCATACAGTTAAATAGTGCATTTTTAAAACTTATGTAGTTTTATTGCAAATTTAAAACGTTATTTTTCACAGCGCTGATAATGCAACATTACATATTTATTTACATATCCATATGGATAATCACTAAACGGTTGTTGCAAAAACTATTAATGAAAAATGTTTGCTCTCTTTTAAAAATTTTTCGCTTTTTCTGATAATTTTTTCCTTTTCCATATCACATTTAGTAATAATATCATTAGATTATTAGATATCATTTCAAAAATAGTTCAAATAATAAAAGATGCAGTGAAGAAATTTAACACAATCAACAATTGAAATATATATACACTGACTCAGTCCATGATTTTGAGATATTGGCCCAGGTGCATAGACTTGTTCTCTTTCTTCGTACATCTATCTCCATAAAATAATACTGAAGTTTTCATAAAATTCAGAATTATAAGAACAAACTGAGCAAGGAAAAAAGGTTACTGCGCTCTTTTCGATATAAACAGGCCATTCAGCATAATTTTGTGGTCTTAGATTCTTCTGGTTCTCCACAGCAGTCTATTGACTTCACACCACACTAAAGCATAATAATACATTTTTAAGTTATTTAAATACTTTAATTTAAAAAATACGCCACGAATATTGGTTTACAAAGTGCGATAAAAAACTTGCAAAACAGTTCTATTCGGTTAAAAAAAAAAAAAAAAAAAAAAAAAAAAAAAAAAAAAAAAAAAAAAAAAACAAAGTTTTTGGAACATTGTATTGTTTAATTAACCATAAATAAACCAATACAATGTTTTTGGAACATTGTATTGGTGTATACCAAATTCCCGTTGCCAATTATTGAAATGCAACTTGAATGTTAAAAAAATATTTTCAGATGCCTCATAGAATTTATTGCTCACCTCTAGCTTCTATATTTTCTCATCTTCCTCTTTATAAGTTCATATACATTGACGGTAGAAGTCTTCGTTTTCTAGGATATGCAGAAATGAAATAATTTTTTATTTTTTTCATATAAGATATTCAGACTATGTGCCATAAAACGAAGTAGTTGATAATTAAGCTACACAACATATAGAAGTCTGGCAAGCGGGAGAGGACTTTCAATTTGAGCATTTCCAAATAAGTTTTAACAGGTCTGATACCGTGAGGCTGTGTATTGTAAAACAGAATTTTTCGAGTCAGTTTCAACGCATGCTTCCTATGTTCTGTAATTATTCTTTGGCATTATATCAGACGTATTCACACATCAATAAATATGTAACGCGCACAGAAAGTCAATAATGCGTCAAGACGGATCGTTTATTCTATATATGACCTTTGTTTAATATCTTTTGACTGTCACTACTGACCAACTCCAATTGTTGGAGCCAGCAAACAGCGAGAACTTCATTGCACTTTGAATAAGCTTCTTTTGCAGGTTCGCTAATCTTAATTAATAAAAATAAATATATCTAAAATGTTTATTTCGTGATTAATATGAACCAAGAATTAATTAAATATTATAATAAGAAAAGAATGTAAGTGTCGATATTCGTCGGGTAAAAACGTATTCTTAAATTAACCTACGAATGAGTAGTGAAATTAGAACATTATTTCACGGATTAATTTGTTTATATAGGCCAAAAAGACTTTAGTTTAGTAAAATTTCCTTTAGTAGAAATTTATGTGTTTATTATTACATCGTTTAAAATAATATAAATTAAATATATTTAATCAAAATATGAAAACCTCGTTAAATGACATTAGGATGAACAGTCAAATCTTAAAGATCATG
Source organism: Sycobia sp. Sy_11 (assembly GCA_018907035.1). NCBI lineage: Eukaryota > Metazoa > Arthropoda > Insecta > Hymenoptera > Epichrysomallidae > Sycobia > Sycobia sp. Sy_11. The sequence goes on along the minus strand of JACCIC010000154.1, from coordinate 895,218 downwards.
AGACAAGTTATTTCGCAAATAATTTTATGATACTGGCATATATTGTTCCATTTATTGTTTGTTATTGGAATGACTTACATGAATTCTTATACTAAATTTATGCACATATTAGTTCAAAAAGTATTCATAGATAACAGTAAATATGTCGTACCTAATAAAATTATTTTAAATAAATTAATTAAAATTAAATTAGTAAATCATTTACTAATATAATTTTATTACTGCTTATGACAGAATAATCATTGAAGTATTGCACGATTCTATAGAAATTTGTATAAGTACCCTTTAATTTATTTTAAAACGTTTTGCTCATCGGTTGGCGTAGTTAATTTGGAGTGAGTAACGCTAACTACCTAAACATATTTTTACAAAATTTTTCATTAATTTATTTTGGCTTCTATTAGATTCAGAACAAAAAAAAGGAAATATATTGACAATAACAATTTTTAACAAGCTGTAAAGTTTGTTAATTCAACACCTTAACAGGAAAATAAGTTTAATAGTTTCGAACAAAGTATTTACGCATTCATTTTCAGGTTTTGATTCTGGTTAGCATAAAAAAATTGGTTACATGAAAACTTTTAATGGAAATAACTTAAAATTTTTTTTAATCATGGTGCATGCAACACTTGAATCCATATCAAAGAGTTTCCAGAAATGTTGTAGAAATTCATAAAATCCTATCTTGATATAGGCCACTAGGTGTGTATGCATTGAGTGCATAAGCGTATGATGTCATTGTAAGAATGTTGAAGTATATGTGCGGATCACTAGATACGCACGAGCCGTAATCAGATCCATGGATCAACAGATTAGCAAATAATAAACATTAAATTATTATAAATAAATTAGATAATAACAAACATTAGCTTGTTATTATCCAACCATGCAGTATTCATTAGCATAGAGTATATACATTATCAGTTATTATACAAGCTTACACTACATTCAGTAACTTCCACGAAGAACACAACGTAATAAAAATTTTCATCTACATAATTTTTATGCAGAACTGATAATTCTCAAGAAAAATACAATGGAAGATAATCAATCCGGACTTCAAAATAAACCAATGTAGCTGCCAGTACATAAATGATCTACCTTATCCCCGTGTATGAGAAATCAGTAGCTCTCGCTGTTCGGCAGTTAGCGCGTGTGGAACGAAACGCGCATACACTTTATTTTTTTCTTCAACTCGTTCCTTATAATACGTTGAACGGTGGATTTTTATATTCCAGTAAGTTCTTCAATCAATTTGCAACTAGAGTTACGGTTATCCTATAATGCAATTGAGACTTTGTCGATGTTATTGTTTTTTTTCGTGGTGCACGGCCTCGCCTTTAATTGATTCTTTACTAGCCGCAAAGAGGCTATACGCCCTGCGGCCTCTTGTTTATGCCGCGGCTGAAGTTCTCTCTGTTTTGCTCTCCTTTATAGGTTGAGCTCTGGTGGTTTTGCCTACTGCATGTTTACACTTAGCGCGTCAGGCCGATGATTTTCACTGGAATTCGTGGCCTTCTGAGCTCGGCCTCTTCATTCCTCGCGAATAATTTTCGAGCATTATATAATCTTATAAATTTTATTTTCACGATTGAGACACGAGTCCTTGACACTTCAGAGACATATGTCGCGTTATACTTTTAAGGTGGATATTTAATTACTTTACAACCTATAGATATAAAAGAATCGATGGAAGTCAATTCAACATCATTAGATCCCAATATTATTTGTGCTACTTCAAATCAATTATTGAATTCTGTTTCATTCTATTAAGTCGAATTATTTGAATTAATTATAAATTTTACGATTAAAAGTGTTAATTAGAAATATCAAATGATATTAAACTCAATGCAAAATATAATAAAATTAAATTAATAAATATTTTTATCGGTCTTACAGTCTTTATAATATCATATATTAGTTAAAATAATGACAGTCAGACTGTCCTTGTTGATTATCACTCCCGAACTAAACTGAGTTCCTGAGGATAAACCGTAGTGTTTCGATACGTCAGACAAGAAGGTGATCCTAAATTCAAGGTGGTGGGGGCAGTCAGGTTGTCCTTTACTAACATAGAATAAGTACTTTTATTTTATTTTTATTTTTATTTTTAATTTTCTGATATAATTTATTGTAGTAATGAGTTTTATTTCAGATTCTACGGGGTTGATCATAAACAAGGACAGCCCGACTATCATTATTTTAAATAATATATCAGGTATGTGAATAAGTCTTTCCCGTTTTTTTTCAAATTTTGAGCCTTTATTGTGAAAAAATGGTTACAAATGAATTATTGAAAGTATTGACCATCGCTAGCTACAACTTTTTCCCATCTTTCTGGCAACATACGAATCCCGTTGCGAAAAAATTCGACCGGTTTGGCCTCTATCCAGTCATCCACCCATTTTTTGGCTTCCTCGTAGGAATGGAAGTGCTGGTCAGCCAAGCCATGCGTCATCGATCTGAAGAGATGGTAATCAGACGGAGCAACGTCTGGACTATACGGCGGGTGGGGTAGGACTTCCCATTTGAGCGTTTCTAAATATGTTTTCACCGGCGGTGCAACATGTGGGCGAGCATTGTCATGTTGCAAAATAACTTTGTCGTGCCTGTCGGAGTATTGTGGCCGTTTTTCTCGCAGTGCGCGGCTCAAACGCATCAATTGTCGTCGATAGACCTCGCCTGTGATCCTTTTATTCGGTTTCAGAAGCTCATAGTAAACCACACCTAGCTGGTCCCACCATATACAGAGCATGAGCTTGGCGCCATGAATATTTGGCTTGGCCGTCGATGATGGTGCATGGCCGGGTAGTCCCCATGATTTTCTTCGCTTCGGATTATCGTAACGTATCCACTTTTCATCGCCAGTCACGATACGATGCAGAAAACCCTTTCTTTTATGTCGCTGAAGCAGCTGTTCGCAAGTGAAAAAACGCCGTTCGACGTCTATTAGCTTCAGTTCGTACGGCACCCAATTTCCTTGCTTTTGGATCATTCCCATGGCTTTCAAACGCTTGGAAATGGTTGTTCGGTCAACTCCCAATGCTTCAGCAAGTTCTTCTTGCGTTTGACAAGAATCTTCATCAAGCAAAGTCGCCAATTCTCGATCTTCAAAGATTTGCGGCCGCCCGGAACGCTCCTTGTCTTCCACGTCGAAATCACCGCTTTTGAAGCGTCGAAACCATCCGAGAACACTTGAATCATCGACACAACCTTCTCCATAAGCCTCCTGAAGCAATCGATGCGTCTCGGCAGCAGATTTCTTCAAATTGAACCAATAAAGTGAAACTTCCCGCAAATGACGTCAACTCGGCTCAAATTTCGACATTTTCACGATATCAAAAATTTATGATGCGAAAAAATTTTAACTAATGTGTTAGTATGGAATTGTTGACATATGAATAAGCTTTGATTATGACATATGTAACCATTGAATACTCGCACAGTATTGGTGGCGCCATCTCTTACAAAAAACGTGAAAGACTTATTCACACTCCTAATATGATATTATAAAAACTGTAAGACCGATAAAAATATTTATTAATTTAATTCAGAACAATCAACAAAGGTACAATTTTTAATTTTAATTATGTTAAATTATTTTAGCCTTCTATAAATAATAAAGCAAAAAATACTTGAAACTAAATAGTGAACCGTATCGTAAATGGATGTAAACATATGAGTCCACTGGGTCTTATTACGATCTGCTTCTTTGTTGCCCTGCGTGGCAAATGATTTATGAATGTATTGTTTAGATGCTTGATATTTTTCTATAGCTTTTAAGCTTGTCGCAAAGGCGTGCAGAATTTTCAATTTCGAGTTCTTTAGTTAGTCTTGCGTTGTCCTTTCGTTTGAACAGACGTCTTTTCTTTTCTCGTTTGAAATAAAGTTCATGTTAAAAGATTATGTCGTGTATCTTTATTTTAACATTCCACCTACTATATTTAACAAAAATTCAATAAATTAATCAAAATATAATAAATTTAATTGATTCTAATGAATCTTTTTTAGCTGAGTAGGAATATTACAAGAACATACAGAAAGATATATGTTTTTGTCCAGAATACAATTTCCTATGATTTTATTTATTTTCCCTCTTTTGGTTTCGTAAATATAATCCATTAAAAACTAAGACAACATGATGTGCATTTAAGCTTACAGTTTTTTAACTTATACAGGATATTTATATATGTACTAAATTCCAAAACGCAGTTGTTCATCCTAGTCATTTGAATATGTTTCGAAATTAGATTTTGTCAGTTAATACAAGACAATAATCATAATTCCACGTTTCCTATTTATATAAAACAAAATAAACGGTAATTTTGAGCAGGCATCTCAACGAACTAGCCATTCCCCTATCAAGGAGTAGTTACAACTTGATTGACTTAACTTGTAAATGTGCGCTCCAGAGATAAAATAATAAGATTGAAGAAGACTTAATCCTCAAAATCCAGATCGAATGCAAAGATTTCATAGGTAAATAATCCAGATTATAAGATGCGCAAAATCGCTTTCTCGTTTTTCGATAAATGGCTACAAAAAAGTTATAAAAAATGCTGAGGCTTATCGAATGCTCATCAAGTGCTTACAGTGAGACTGCCCTTAGTGAAAGAATGGTTTGAAAGCTTTAAGAACGGGGATTTTAATGTCGAGGACCGGCTTAGTGTCGGCAGAAAAAACATTTTCAAAGATTCGGAACTGGAGATTACTTGATAAACTCATGCCAAACACAAGAGGAATTAGCAGAATCAATGGGAGTCACTCGATAAGCAATTTCGAAACGCTTTAAAGCCATCGAAATTATTCAGAAGCAAGGAAATGGGTTCCGTACAAATTGAAGTCGAGAGATGTTGAACGGCGTTTTTTTATTATGAAGAGTTGTTTCAAAGAAAAAATGGGAAAGGATTTTACATCCAGAAAATTATGGGAAATGCCCAAACATGCCTCGTCATTGACATACATGACTAATGAAACGGTCACAGAGAATCGAATATAATTGACGCGTTTCGGTTGAACATTGAAAGAAAAACTGTCACAGTACCAAGAGGAACCCGATAACGTTATCCTAAAGCATGACCATAATCGGCCACATGTCGTAAAACCCGTCAAAGCAAACTTAGAAATCCTAAAATGGGAAGTCTTACCCCACTCGCCGCACTCTTGAGACATTGTTCCTTCCGACTACAATTTGTTCCAATCGATGGCAGATGGCCTAGCTGTCCAGTACTTTTACTCCTATAAAGAAGTGAAAAAATAGCAAAAAGTAGTGGCTTGTGACAGACAGTACTTGGAATCAGAAACAGGTAATCATTTTTCAACAATAAAGCTTCAAAGTTCCGAAAAAAGCGGTGGAAACAAAACTGCGCATAGAATAACTCCAATACTGATGTAATACAATACTGCCTTTCTTGACAATCTATATATAAAAATTTGAATTACAGTTAGAGGACTTCATGAATATTTAGTTATTTAAATATAAATAAGTTGGTCATGTGAAAACTATATTATTTTATTAGGAATTGAAAACAACATAAAATTTATATTTTATTTTCAAGGTCTGAGAGCTCCATAATATATAATTTCAATAGGTTAATAAAACATGAATTGTAATATATATTCTGTTTTTTTCGTATTGTATAAAATTCTTCAATTCTTAGAAATATGTTTATAGATCAAAAATATATTTTATTTAACATGAAAATTTATTATTTAGATCTTCACAAATCCGACATGAAGGATGGTAATCACCCTACTTTGTTGTGGATTTCGCTGAAATTAATCAGATAATTTAATAGTTATTGTCTATTTTCATTTTAGTGAGGTAACAAACCACATCCATTACTCTTTGAGACGTAGAATTTCTGAATTTTGTCATATACAGCCTTGTAAAGATAACAGTAGTTCATTTAGTATAAGACACTTGGAAAATTATCGTCTGAATCTGGAAATAGAAAAATTATTTAAAATTTTTATATTTCTTATTAACAAACATATGCGTGTAAACATAATTTTATGGTAAAAATTAGATAGATTTTTTCCTGCACCGTTCTGCATAGAAACACATAGTGCATTTGTAACTATAACACGGTACTATTTTGACCTGAAATTTCTTATGTGCACATAAAATTACGATATATATCATCTTACACTTATTTTCTGGTTCTGTTTGGAAAAAAACACCTCGAAATTTCTAAACCATTCACGTATTTATAAGATTTTAACTACGTTGTTAAAGAAGTTATCGACGAATGATGCTATATGTTTATGTGAAAAACTGATGCTATATGTTTTCTGATCCGTTAAATTATAGAATTTCTTTTAGTGCAAAAGTAGAAAAGAGGGATTCAAATCAAAGAAAATAAGATAGAGTGAACGGTTTTGTAACAAGAACCTTAACTTCAGTATGAAATTATACTGGAAAACGCTCAACTTATTTTTCTTAGAGTATATACTGATATCAGAACGATGTAATGTACAAATCGAACCATATTGTTTCAAAAAAATAAAATTGACTTTAAAAAACGAAATGAATGAAATTTCACAGCAAAAATATTTTCAGCAGAATATTAGTTCAGTTGGAACGATTTTGGCTTTATTTTTTGTTTGAAAAAAATTTGTATCGTCAGAATAGTCTTTTAAAAAGTAAAGTTTCATATTTAAGTAATACTAAATAAACATATTTTAGTTTACTATATTCTCAAAATAAAGATTTTGAAAGAATACAGAATTCGTTCAATATTAATGTAAATAATTAAGACTAGTGGTCTTTGCTGTCTAAATTTTTGTTTTTTTATTTAACAAAATTATTTATACAATTACTTTTGCAACATTTCGATGCAATTAACGACACCCTTACCGAACAATAATTTTATTGAATTTTTTTCATTTTATTTTATTTATTTTCATTTAATTTAGTTTTATTGAATTGATTTTAAATTAATAAATATTTTTATCGGTCTTACAGTCTTTATAATATAATATAATAGCTAAAATAATGACAATCAGACTGTCCTTGTTTATATTCACGACCGTAGAATCTGAAAAAAAACTTATTACTACAATAAATTATATCAGAAAATTAAAAATAAAAATAAAATAATAAATAAAATAAATGTTGTCCTTTCCTAATATAGAATATTGTTTTTATTATTTGATTTTTATTTTATTATTTAGTTTTAGTGTATGAAATGGTGCATGTTTTTAATTCTGTATATGACAGAAGTAAATTTAGAAAGGAGATTGAAGTCAATAATCGGTTGAGTTTTTTCGACATCAATGTCATTAGGTATAATAACAATAAAGTGAAGCTTAATTGGTATAGAAAACTATAAAGTTTTTAGATTTTCATTCACAATACCAATTCGGAAACAGAATTGGGACACTGAAAGGTATCATTGACAAAGCAATAAAATTGTTACATAAGGATTTTAGACAGAATAATTTGCAGATAATAAGGGAAACTTTCATTAATAATGGATATCCAATTGAATTTATTAATAAATTAATTGCAGAGAGATGGTTTGATATTTATAATACTGAAAATAAACATAATGTAAGCGTTGATGTTAATAAGGAAAAAATTATAGTTTTACCATATGTTAGCGGTGGTCGGAAAGAATTAAAAGAAACTTTCCAAAATATATAGTATAGAGTAATAATTTAAATAAGTTATTTAATAATTGCAAGGATAAGAATGATCTATGTTTAAAATATGGGGTTGTTTACAAAATTAATTGTATGGATTGTAATGAATGCTACATTGGACAATTAAATAGATATTAAAAAAAAAGAATTTATGAACTTAAATATAGTTTACGAAGTTCACATATTACTTTTAGTTTAAAAGAACATTGTTTGAAGTTTTTACATTCTTTTGATTTTGTGAATGTAGATATTTTCGAACATGGTATTAGTAATAAGTACAAAAGGCGGAGTCTTGAAAGTATTCATATTTCAAGGAATCTAAATAATGTGAATTTAATTTTAGAGTCAAGTAAATTAGATAACATTTATCATTCTTTATTAAATTGATTGGTTTTGAACATTTTGTGTAGAGCAGGGATTGTATATTCAAATTATTAAATTTTTAGTTTGGTAGGTATAGGGCTATATATAAATTAGAATATTAATATAAGGTTTAGTTTAGTCCCTGATGAGGAGCCGTAGCGAGCTCGAAACGTTGGACAACCTCAGCCAATTTTCAATTGGGTAAAGGTGGTGGGGACAGTCAGATTGCACTTCACTAATAAAGAATTTTTTGAGCTAATATATTGTTATTTCAGATTAGTCTACTGAGGTGATTTTAAACAAGGACAGTCTGACTGTCAATTAATTATATATTGATATAAATAAATATTGATATTATTATGTATTAGTTTTAATTTATTTAAATGGACTGTAAGACAAATAGAAAAATATTTATTAATTTATCTAAATACAGTCGATATAAGCATAATTCAAGTATTTTATTATTAATTTTAATTTATTTTTATTTTTAATTTTTAATATAATTTATTGTAGTAATAAGTTTTATTTCAAATTGTACGGAAGTGAATATAAACAAGCGCAGTCTGAAATAATTTAATTGTACTTTTGTCGACTGCTTATGTACAAATTAATAAATATTTTTTTTTTCATTGGTCTTATAGTCCACTCAAATCAATTGAAAGCAATACGTAACAACATCAATACACATCTACATTAACATCAATACACAAAAATAATAAAAACAAAAATAAAAAATTAAATTAAATATAATGGCAGTCAGACTGTCCTTATTTACAATCAACTCTGTAGACTAATCTGAAAATAAAATATTAGCTGAAAAAAATTTTTTGTTAGTAAAGTGCAGTCTCTCTGTCCCCACCACCCTTACCTAATTGAAGACGTAGTCCAACGTTTCGAGCTCGCTATGGCTCCTCATCAGGGACTGATTTTCACGCGGGGGTAAGAACCGGTGAGTAGATAGGGTGAACTATTCGTTTCATGCCGTTTTTGGTGAAAAACAGCTTTACGGCAAAAGCGGTGTGGGCCGAGACGTTGTTATGATGGTAGAAACATTCACCTGCGAGCTAAAGATCTGGCAATTTCTTTCGGATTTTTCTCTTAAATTTTCAAAACTCCCAAATAAAGTTTGTGATTAAAAATTTGACCTGAGGGAATGAACTGCGCGTAGACGACACCTCTGCAACCAAAGAAAGATATGATCATTGTCTTGATGTTTGACTTCACTTAGGGCTTTTTTTTCTGCGAGGAAAATCAGGTGACTTTCACTAGCTTGATTCCTACTTTCTGTTTTGGATTCGTATCGATTCATCACCAGTAATCACTTTGGGGAAAAACTCAGGGTCTTTTTCGAGCTGATTTAGAAGCTCCAAAAATACTTGAATTCGTCGCTCCCTTTGCCCACTTTCATGTGCAAATCTTGGGATAAAAGCCTCTAAATTGAACTCCATGATATTTCACTCATCTCACTGAGTTGATCAATGGTTCGCTGACGGTCTTTATGTTCGAGAGCATTGATTTTGTCAAAGTTTTCGTCACTTCTAAATGTTGCAGTGCGTCCTGAACAGGGTTGATCTTTAATTCACATTTCACCATTTTAAAAACGTGAAAAGTACTAGTAGACTCTAGTATTACTGAGGGCAGCATTTCCATAAGCAGACTTAAGCATTACAATAGTTTTCGCGGCTGATTCTCCCAACAGGAAACGAAATTGCAAAGCCGTGAATTGCTTCCAACAATCGGCCATTACATTATGTTTGCGTCAAAATGGAAAAAGGTGTTTTACTAAAAATATTCCTGCGGATGAACCAATACACTCACAGCGATAGAAGGTCGCAGTTAAAACTGAGAAAACGTTTCTCTAACACATATCTGGTCGAACAATGACTATCTCGACCTTGTTCCCACCACAGCTCAATCCCTATTATACTTTTAGGTCCTCCCTTTCATTTTTTATTAGATGTAGAAACTTTAATAGTTTTTTTTAAAATGATTTTTTTACATACACAAAAAAATTCTTTCAATAGACAATACTATACAATTAAATGAAGATAATATTATATCGTTTTCATAAAAAATATTCACCTTTGACGCTATCTATTCTATTAATTTTAGTACATGTACAGTAATTACAATTTATTTCATATTCATCCTTTTCATATAAATATTATTCGATTAACCTTAATTGGCACATAACTGTTAGAACGTTTGGTGTCTTGGACTGTAGACACCTAGATATAATTATTTAATTTATTTTATTTAATTTTCATTATTGTAAGTGTTCCTGTTGTAATACTTTTTAATTTAATTTAATTTTAGTGATTGATAAGAGCTTCGTTCATCGCATCGAAACTTTGCAAAAGTAATTTTATGAATAATTTTGTTAAATAAAATTAAAATAAAAATTAGACAGTAGAGACCACTAATTTCAATTATTTATATGAATTTCGAAAACTAAGAAGCTGATACTAGTATCATCTCATCTTTAATGTTATCGTTTAATATTAATAATTACTTTATACTATACTATTTTGATACTTATACTAGTGATTGATAATAATTGAAATTGATAATCGTAGAACTAATTTTTAAAAAATAGTAGATCTTTGAGTTGTCAAAAATTACCATATGAATGACGTATTTTGTTCAGATTAATAAAATTAACTTCGATTATATCCACGATTAGCTCTGTAATATTAACTCTGACGCTCTCCCAATCAAGATATTATACTTTCTTATTTAGCAATAGTTAATCTATATTTGTTTATCTACAAATATTTTGATCTTTTTCAATAAGTATTTATTGATTTATATTATTTAAATTAACTCAACTTACTATTCTGACAATTATACTAAAAACAGCAACAATATCAACGAAGTTAGTAATACATATTTTTCTGCATTACTAAATAACATGTCATTCAATGATACTGTATAAGAATCGATGTACATGTAAATATGAAAATAACACTTGAAATAGAATTATTAGGAAACATTATATTAACCGATTACATACAAACTTTTCGAAAGGCAAAATCTTCTAAATATAATAATATAATGCAACAAGAAACGTTATGGAAAAGATCGATTATATTAAAAATTAAAAATTGTACTAATGTCGACTGTTTTGAATTAAATTAATAAATATAAATACTAAAATATTCACATTCAGACTGTCCTTGTTTATGATCATCCCCCAAGAATCTGAACTACAACTTATTACTAAAAATAAATTAGATTAAAAAGAATAAGATTAAATTACTTTATTATTTTCATTTTAGAGAAAGAGAGAGAGAGAGAGAGGAGAAAAAAACTGGAGAGAAACCCGAGGGGATTAATAGGGATTACCGGACATTAATGGGCGATAACCATAGCACGTGGGCGCGTTCACCCCATATCTTACCACCTCTCTCTCTTTCTCTCTCATTCTGGCTCACCTGTCCCTCTGCATGCATGGACACATTTTGAAATCTTTATTTATTCTTCTAAATCTAATTCATCCCCCTCAAAATAATCCCACCGGATGCGCTGCAACTATGTCAACGCTTTTTCCAATTTTCAAAACATTTTTTATACTCGTATTCCAAAATGGCCTTCAGTTCCTTCTTCGATCTGGCTTTTATTTCTTCAATCGAATCAAAACCGTGTCCCCGAAGTGGTCTTTTGAGTTTGCTGAACAGCCAGAAGTAACATGGTGCTAAATCAGACGAATACGGTGGTGTTGGAACGATATTGGTTAAATTTTTGCCGAAATGTTCACGTAAAATTAATGCAGTATGAGCTAATGCATTATTGTGACGCAAAAACCAAGAGTTATCTTTCCATAAATCTGGTCTTCTGAGATGAATGCTTCACGCAAACGACGTATAACACTCAAATAATATTCTTTGTTAACCGTTTGTCTAGTTGGAAGGAATTCATAATGCACTATACCGCGCTAATCGACGAAAACAGTGAGGATAACCTTGATTTTTGGGTGACTGGCGTGATTTTTTCGATTTCCGCTCTCCTTTGGCACGATATTCGCTCGATTGTTTCTGGCTCGTGAGCGTAGACCTAAGTTTCATTTCCAGTTATTATGCGGTCCATCTGTCCTGATAATCCGAAAGCATCGTTTCACAGACCTCCATGAAATTGCCGTTTTTCCAAAAAATTAAGCGTTTTTGACACTAATCGAGATTTCACTTTTTTAGAACACAAAATGACTTTCCAAATGGTGTTGGCTGACCTATTTGAAATTCCAACAATATCAGCAAGCGCTCTATTAGTCAATTGACGATTTTGCAGAATCAATTCTGTTATTTTGTAGCCCATCAGTAAATGTTCTTGGCCGTCTTTGATGTGGTTGGTCTTCAACGCGTTCTCGAACTTCTTTGAACAATTTGTGCCAATCAAAAATACTTGCTCTTGACATTGACCTCTCACCAAAGGTCTTCTGCAACATTCTGAACGTTTTGACGGCCGATATTTCATTTGTCGCACAAAATTTAATGCTATTTCTTTGTTGAATATTTTCAGACATTATAAAAACCGAAGAGACAACTTTTCTTTGTTCACAAAGCACAAGCGTAACAATATAACAAATGAAGATAATTACATGAAATTTGGCACAGATAACTATGACAGTACTACCAACTTAAAAATAAAAACATTTGTCTGAATAGATAAACTTGGGAAGTTTGAATGGAAAATTCTTACTCATATTTGAACACAATAGTATATACAGATATATATTCTATTATATATATATATATATATATATATATATATATATATATATATATTTATATATATAATAAATATAAATTCATTTTTAAATTTTTTAGTTATTTTTAATCATTTTAAATTTTTTAAAAGTATAAAACCTAGTCGAGTTTCACGTGTTTCACGTGCATATTATGAATCACGAAATATATAACAATATTACAGCTTCAAGTAATGTAACCGTTAGCAAATGACTTCATTGTACAAGTTTCTATATATCAATAAATCTATGTTTTTTCTATACCAAATATAATTTTAAATTTGGAAATACATTACAACGCAAAAAATTAATTAAAATCAATTACCAGTAGCAGAGTTCAAATTCACATTATTTATACATTCAGAAACAATACCACACCTAGTTGCTTTTTCGACAATGTTCTATTATTAGGTATTATAATACTCATGTCAATAATAGAGCATTATTGTAGATCATTGGCATTCTTTCTATTTTAATAATTACTTTCATAACCTATTAGTGTTCAAAATGCAGTTATGAACTTGCTGCACATGTTCCTGCAAAGATTATAATATTTATATCTAAATTAGTTTATTTCTGCTATGGATATGATTTAGGAAATGTCCCCTAAACAGTTCTTTCCGATTCATAGAAGAATATTCTGTGTAATAATTCGCGAGATCCTAGAATATAAAATTTTCAGGGATCCTGAAAAAATGGATTGAGCAACGTTTTCTATGGTGATGGAAAAGAAGTTGAGAGAACATGGATCGCAGCGACTCCGAATTAAGAAGAGATGGAAAACAATGTCAAAATTGTAGGAGAGCAACATAGCTAAACCATGGTGAAATTCTGCATTGTGAAGTCTACGAATGAAAGAAAGAAGACTTATAGGTACAGACAAATAAGTAAAAATAAGGGAGAATTAGCAACTTTACAAAACCAGCTTTAACGAGTATAAAACAAAAAATTTGGAAGGCCAAATAGGAATTGAAAGTTTTATCAAGTCACTCGTAGCAAGGATCAAATGAGACACGTAGATTCAAGAAGATACGCCAGGAAGAACATGTGGTCATAAAGAGTATGAAGAAAATTGACGATTAATATACTGTAAGTAAAAAGGATACCCGGGACATTGTTATATAATCATACATTCGAGGCTGTGAGATAAGTAACCCGGAAAACAATAGTATGCAAGGGAGATTACCTATTTCCATCAAATGGAAAATAATGGAACAGATAATGACAGGAGAAAAAGTAAAAGGACAATAAATACAATTGATCTGTATAAATCTGCGGGACCAAACGATACTATGCCAATCATGTTGAAAAAATATATACATTACAAAAACTCTATGACAAAAATAAAGAGCATAGTAATGAAGATTAGAAAGCTTAGCAATAAACTACATATCGAAAAAGTGAAGAAAAATAAGAGTCGCCTTCATTTCTAAGGCAGGTAAAACAATTCATACGGTACCAAAGGATTTTAATCCTAACGGCCGTTCATCGTTTATTTTAAAAACAGTAGAAAATAGGTAAACAAATATATAAAACATTCAACAGAAAAAGCAAAAAAATACATCTCGCAGCATGCTTATCTAGAAGAGATATCTGTGCAAAGTGTGTTACATCAGACAACAAGAACGATAGAGAAGGTCTTACATAAAAAGGAATACAAACTAGTAGCTTTCCAGGTCATGGAATGAGTTTTCAATTACGTTCGCACTGATTCTATTATGGAAGCATTAAATGAAATTGAAATACACCAACTATGAATTAAGTGATGAAAATGCTGAAAACAAGAATCAGAACTTGGAAATGGGAGTTAACTCGATAAAAAAAGAACCCTTGGGGCTAAACTACAGGGAGGGGCAATAGTGATCAATATGATCATAAAAACCCTAAAAGATACAAGGACAAACATTCTAGTATAACATTAAAAAAATACGGCCGCTGATGTTTTTAAATACCAGTGTAAATATAACAGCAATAAAAAGGGGCTAATACGAATATTATTAACAACGAACATTTTCTATTTTCCCGAACGTAATATTTGTATATGGATAATAAATAATATCTGCATTAATTCATTTTACTTAACTTTACCTAAAATATTTTGTATATATGATATACTGCTAACTTATTTACACGTTCTTGTAACATTATGCTTCTTAAATAAATTTTTCATCGATGTAAAGTACTAAAACTTCTCTATCAAAGTTCCCAATTTTCTATGCAATGTTTTATATGAAGATAATAAATAAACAAAATCTTTATAGATATTAATAAATCAATACACTCTTATAGATACACTAAATTTTATAGAGAATAAATAATATAGGGAGTCTATAAAAGAGTAGACTGTTTACATGACAGAAGATGAGGTGTCCTAACATGCTCGACACCTTCAGTTGTTGTGCCCCTGGTACTCGATAGATTATATTTAAAAGTTAAGTTATTAAAAAAAAAGATAAAAAATACAATGTCAATACCGTTTTATCAATAATAAATGTAAGGTTATATAACATAGAAAATAAGCAAAGTTTACATAAATATATGAAAAAAAAAATTTTAATGTGTATTTCGAAGTTATATGCTAAAGCTGACTCTAAAATTCGCGTACTGTTTTGAGTATCCTGTCAGTTGGCCACTGACTCTACGCGCGCAAACCAGAATCAAATAGCTACGATGAAAATGTAAATAAAACATCAATTTTTATGTAAATTACAGCAGCATAATGAGGTTTTGGTTAGTTCTTTACCTCTACAATGAGTATTTATGTATTATATTTAAGTAACTTTACTCTATCATGTATATTCGAAACTAAAAAATCTAATAGTTCCATTATGAACTTCAAACGAAATTTAGTTGCTTTGAACATATTCCCATTTTCAAATTTTAGTCTACGCCTTTGTTTTATATTCAACATAGTTACTTTTTATTTTTAATAATATGATACGTACATAAGAATTATACCATTGCAAATTTTAGTTAATTAAACCCTTTATTTATGTGTTATTTTACATCGTTACATCAAAATTTAAAATAAATTGATCAAACAGCGAAGAAATCAGAATTTCTTCAAAATCTTATAAAGAAAATCATTAAAATATTAAGAATTTAATATTTAAATACAATAGTATATATTATTTAAAATACATAGTATGCATATTTTACATGTTCAGTAAAAATTGAGCTCAATCGATTTGTTTAATTATGCACAAATAATACAGGCTTAAACATTAGAATGCATATCACTTACACACAGATGTTTGTTTTTGACAGGCATGCAAACTTATAAGTGTTTCGTGTACTCGGCGATTTTCTTTTACCAAAAAAACGAAGCAAAGAGTTTGCATTAAATTTTATGTCAAATATGGAATTTAGTGCTCTAAAACTTTTGAAATATTGACAATTGCATACGGTGAGTTTAATTTAAGTAAAAAGAATGTGTATAAGTGGTACAAGCTGTTCCAAGAAGGCCGAGAGTATGAATCGTGGGTATATGGTTATGAAGTCAAAGCTAAAGCCCAAACGTCCTAATGGAAGAGCCCAGAAGAATCAAGACCGAAGAAAGCAGCCAAAGTTTGATCAAATATCAAGGTTTTGCTCATTGTCTTCTTTGATTACTGTGGCGTAGTGCAGCAGGAATTCTTATCACAAGGTCGTACGGTCAATTAGGTGTACTACCTTGAAGTTATGCGCCATTTGCATGGCGATACGCAAAAAACGTCCGGAACTTTGGCTAAACAATTCGTGGTTTTTGCATCACGATAATGAACCTGTTTATTTATTGTTGTTTGTGAGAGATTGATTAATAAATAAAAACTTTTTGAGAAAACTAAAAAATCACATTATTTGAACACACCTCGTGAATGATACTCCCTGGTCATGCTCCAGGTCTATACTATGTTATGTCCCACGTCGCTATGATATAGCACTATAAACTCGACATAGAATTCACAGTGATTAAATACTGAAGTAGAAGAAATGCACAAAATTCAAAATGATATATTATATTTAATTTTAATGGAAAAAATATAAGACTTTATTTCTTTTTGTATTCAATATAATTTATTTGAAAATTCTAAATACGAATAACTCGATTAAAAAATCGGTAAAGCAAAAAAGAGATCTTGTCTTGAAAGAGCGTTGTATGTAAAGCGTTGGCGGGATAGTTTTGCTCCAGCAGAGGGAGAAACGGGAGAAAAATCGAGCGTTTGAGAGCAGGTTCTTCCTTCGTATTTTCGCTAGCTTCTCCGACATATGTTTCAACGTTATCATCGAGGTTTATAGGAGGTATGTGGTGCAGGGCTGGTGGGAGACAATTCCCTTTTGATCTCCACCAGATCACGCTTGGTGTCGGCGTACATGAATTGTCTTATATTTCACATATATTTAACGACGTAATTAGCGGTATTGTTTTGATATCAACTTCCCATATACTTTGTTGAATAATAATATAATGTGCATGATCCTCAGTTCTAACTAATTGTGTAACTCGAGCGAGATATTATAACTTTATTTTCTCAATTTTATTTTGTTTTTATAATTCTATAGTTATATTATTAATTATAATTCTGGGAGATGTCTTGTTAAATATAATATTCATCAATCATTTATTTTATAATTTTTGTAACGCGATATTAGTCTGTAGCCGTTCCCAAATTATATTTTCACATCATATTTTTGGATTTTCATATTTTATATTTCGGTGCATGAATATTCTGGATCGACAACGAATATCTTTATTTGTATCGTTTAATATTGCGCAGTTTTGAATAAAATGATTTTTTTAAATTTTGCTTAAGAAATTCATGTAGTCTGCGTAAATCACGCCTCCTACATAATTTTGAGTGATGTTATATCCTGAAATATAATAAGAAGAAGTACAGTCTTTGTTTACTCTGCAAGTGATCCGTGCCTAAGTAGTGCCACATAAAGACAATTTCCTCCATTTTCAGTCACATCTCCATACTAATGGATTGGATCAGTCAATACAAAATGCAGTGCATTTTGTATTGACTCTTTTTTTCATTCTTTTTCTCTATACCGCCCCTATCTCTCTCTCTCTCTCTCTCTCTCTCTCTCTCTCTCTCTCTCTCTCTCTCTCTCTTTCTCTCTCTCTCTATCTCATCCCTCTTCTCGTCTATCATCTCGCTATCCCAGTCTATTGTAATTATTGCTATAAGCTAAAGCCTCTGTGGTAAGACTCATTATGTAACTATCATGACAAACATAATTGACTCAACGTTGATTGAACTGGTATGCGGTCGTAACGACGATACCAAATAACGGCAATTCCAAGGCCTGCTTAATTTCATGCTAAAAATTTTATTAGTTTATTTAGAACAGTCAATATAAACACAATAAATATTTTATATTACATTGTATTATTTCATATAGTTTTATCTAGTAGATACAGCATAACTATCACATTCTTTATTTCTATATTATTTACACACAAAATAATATTTTTCTGAACATTGGCATGACTCATCATCGTCTAAATATCATAGTCGTCGTCGCCCTTGTCGTTATCATTTGTTTTCATGTATTTGTTGTTATCGTGATATGTACAGTTTTCTTTAGATGATCCTCTTTTAACGAGAACGTATTAGACACCTCTAAGTGAATTTTTATTTCGATAGTAATAGTATTAGATAAGTTATATGAACTATAATTTTTACTTAAAATTAAACCTCTCATTATTCATTCAGTTGATTTTGCTGATATTATTATTTGAATGCAGCCATTAAACACGTATATGTGTTATATTTTTAATATAGGAATAAATTATTTTGCTTGATAATGTTATTTAAGGCAATTTGAAAATGATTCGAAAACTGCTATAATCATAAAATTTTCTTTAATACATTCTTAAATAATATTTGAAATTTAATATTATAATCTGTTTAAGTTTAATATACATTATTTTTATTTTCAATATTCATTACAAATAAAGAACATACATTAATATCTAACAAGGAGAGGTAGATATCATTTTTGAATAACTGGGATTGTCTAATATTGAAAATATAAATTGAAAGATTAAATATTGTACATTTAGTAGCTAATTTTTTGTTTAAGATTTATGCGTCTCATTCTTCGGATCTTCGAATCAGTTCCCAACAAAAACACAGATAAAATCTTAAGGGGCTCGACCCACAAATTATAATACAAATGATAATTGACACGAATATTGACAAAAATCAGCGTTACTTACTATATTAAGAACTGTTAGACAAGTTAGTTATGACAAAAGCTGTCTCGAAAATAAATAAGTATTATTTTATTCAGTGATACGAAGATATCCATAGTATAGATCTACGTGGTTGGGACGAGAATTTAAAATGACCGCGTTTTGGCAATCACAATTACCCTAGACCGACCGCTCTACAAAGCAGCAGAGGACAAACAAAAGATAACATATAACTTCGAAATTTTAGTAGTAGATATTTAGCGTAGGGATATGTCAGATATTCTACTATATACATACTGATATCAGGTATCAATGTCTAATTAGTACAGTATACGGCAAAGTAAGGTAAAGAAAATGAAATTATAGAAGTTAGCTTTACGATTACTAGTATTTGAAACTTAAATCTATGAGTCTCCAATACTTCACTGATTTCAGGACATGGTGTTGGAACTGTCTTTGTCCCTGTTACAGATTGTTGTCATTGCTTCAATAATTTTTTCATCAATCGAGATTGGATGATATATTTGGTATGATCATGGATTCGTCCATTGAATGGAAACTGAGCGTTTTATTTTTTTATGAATCTTTTCCTAGCAACGAGAGAAACTTTGTTATGTTTAACATTGTTTTTTTCGCTTAAAGAATAGTGCCAATCAAGCTGAATAAAGTAATCATTCTGCCTTTAGTGAGACCTTGTTCCTTATTGGCATCCTAAAGTATACGGTGAGGTACTAGTGGAATTTTGATGAACTATTATTTCACTAGTATTTAGTTACAAGTTAGTACTAGGGAGTCTTATCTGATCGTTTTATAACGTCATGCTTTGTCTTCTTGAGTTAAATTAATGGGTATTAAGATGAACTCAATTTACTTTTTAACCTTCATTAATAATGGTTATCCAATTGAATTTATTAATAAATTAATTGCTGAGAAATTCTTTGACATTTATAATACCGAAAATAGACGAGTTGATGTTAACAGAGGCAAAATTATAGTCTTACCATATGTTAGAGGATTATCTGAAAGAATTAAAAGAAATTTTCGGAAATATAACATTCAAATTTTCTTTAAAAATAGCAATAATTTGAGTAGGTTATTTAATAATTGCAAAGATAAGGATGATTTATGTTTAAAATCAGGAGTTGTTTACAAAATTAATTGTATGGATTGTAATAAATACTATATTGGACAAACAGGTAGATATTAATAACAGAGAATTTATGAACATAAATATAGTTTGTGTAGCTCACATATTACTTCCGGTTTAAAAGAGCATTGTTTAAAGTTTTTACATTCTTTTGATTTTGTGAATGTGGATATTTTGGAACATGGCATTAATAATAAGTATAAAAGGGAAAATATTGAAAGTATTCACATTTCCAGGAAACGGAATAATGTGAATTTAATGTTGGAGTCTAGTAAATTGGACAATGTTTATCATTCCTTATTAAATTGATTGATTATGAAAAATTTGTGTAGAGGGAGAATTTAAATTTAATTTACTAAATTTGGTAGTGGGGATGGGGTATATATGGATTAGAATATAAGGTTTATTTAGTCCCTGATGAGGAGCCGTAGCGAGCTCGACGTTTGTTGTACTGGATCTGCAATTCGTTAAGGGTGTTGGGGACAGTCAGACTGCACTTTACTAACAAAAATTTTTTCAGTTAATATTTTATTTTCAGATTAGTCTACAGGGGTGTTTGTAAATAAGGACAGTCTGACTGTCATTATAATTTTTAATTTAATTGTTAATTTTAATTTTTGTCTTTATTATTTTTGTGTATTGATGTATTAATGCTAACGTAGATGTGTATTGATGTTGTTACGTATTGTTTTCGATTGATTTGATTGGACTGTAAGACCAATGAAAAAATATTTATTAATAAAAACTCAAAAAGGTGCACTTGTCAATTAGTGCAAAGAAATGTTGAAGAAATACAATCGTAGTGCATCAGAAGCTGTCTATAACATCTACTCAGGTGGTGAATCTTGGATCTATACGTATTAGTCCGAAACAATACAGCAATCCTCAAATCACTTCGAAGCAAATGATCGCCAGATTCTTCAAAATAAGTAGATATGTAATAGTCATACCGTTGGAGCTACGTAGAACGGTGAATTCTGAATTGTACATAACTATTTGTTTCCTATAAGTGTTTTGTGAAATACGAAAAAACAACCGGCCACGAACCGGCGAACGAATTATTCTTCATCATGCGAACTCGAGCTCTCATATATAAGTATTATCGAATTGATGGGTCAACAGCCTTACAGCTCTGATTTGGCACCAAATAAAAAAATTTTTATTTTCGCATAACAAAAATAAATTGCGTGGTCAGCGTTTTTCAGCACCTGAAAAAGTTGATGCATTCAAAAACCATGTGTTGGAGGTACCTCAATCCGAGTGGAAATAGTGTTACAAAAATTGGTTCGAAAGTATGCAAAAGTGTATTGATGATCATAGAGAATACTTCGAAAAAGAATAATGCTTTTTTCAATAATAAATTACTGTCTTTTCATTATTAGGCTCAAAATATAAATAGCAACCTACGTGCATCAATGGGACAGTCACTTATAGAGCTTAGCCAATTTTGAAGAAGTCGAAAAATGGATCCCCGAATGCTTTGCTTCGAAAGAGGACATTTTTTTTGGAATTCTATCTATAATATTCCTGAAATATACGCGAAATTTGTAGAATCCTATCTTCAATAGTTAATAACTCGGCTAAATTGAAATATTTCTTTGTAAAATAATAGATTTTAAAGTGATAAAATTAATACAAAACAAACTTTTATGATTCTGAAAGTTTGAAAAAAATTTATAATCGTAAAAACAGTCATAGTAATCAAAACTCACAAACTGAATATAATTTAAGTGGACTCTCTTAAGTATTAAATAAAAACAGAGATTACTATGGCCATCTAATAACTCTGTTAAGTAGGATATTGACTTCTAGACCTTATATGTTCTGGTAAAGGACATCTTTAAAATTTATGAATTTAAATATCGTCAATTAGTACATGAAAAATTGAATTATTATAAATTTTTACAGTTCAAATAAAGTTGCTCTTACGTAGAATTAAAAGATCTACCTATATATTTCATCTAGAAAAACAATTCTAATCTTATTATCTTAAAGACACATTTTTACAATACTTCTCGTGTTTTTAGAATTGCTAAAAATTGTTTTTTGACCTGACGGGTTCTCTATCGCCAAATTTATTATATTTTTCTACATCATATTGTAAAATTAATAGACGAAGTATAGTATTATTATTGCATATTGTGTTTTAGCATAATTGATTATGCGTTAGCTTGCGAATCGTGGGGTCGTCGGTTCGATACTCTGAGAAGCTGCTACCCGTAAATGATTACTTTTTAGGTACGTAGGAGGCTCCTTTGTTGAACGACGAGGTGAACTAAGATTTTATGTATTTATTTCAATAAAGATCAAATAATTGGAGCGCAGGGCTAGGAGGAAGATGGAAGGTCCTTACGTTCCGCACTTTGCAGATCCGAACAGCGTGACGGAGGACTGCTGATAGTTTAAACATTTGAACTGTGATCTGCTCCATATTCGCATGACATTAATCACACAGAGTCTCCCTCTTCTTACTCGAGGTCTTCGTATGACATGTTTGTTTACATACAAAACAGTAGTTTTTTTAAATGAGGGTCAAATTGTTTAAAAAAATGTTGTAGATCTAATAGTATATAGAACACTAAAAATAGAAGAAAAATCATTTTATAACGAAAAATGTTTTTATCTTGTTTAAATTTACAAGGGGAGTCTACACTGACCTGAAAAGCAATCACTCTAGATGTGAATCATCTGAATCAACTACGATAGAAAAATGAATACCTTACATTTTTTTTATTCAAATGAAGCTTTCTTTCATTTAGTTTTAATTAAATATCGTATTCAATAGCATTATTTAATTTTATTCAATTGAAATACAGTAATCGTATATTTGACCCACTTCGACACCTCGTATACATGGTATCTTATAATTAGATGTACTATTTAGATACCTTTTGACTGGTAGAACAGTATTTTAAGTAATAAAATTATTTATATTGTTATAATTATTTATTATATTATAAAAAACTTAATAAAATTTACCCGAAAAAATGAATTAATAATAATAATTTATATGAATACATATCAATTTGTCTAACTATAAAAAGATTGAATTGTCGATTACATCATGTTGAACACTGAGTAGTTATCACTCCATATAGCAGTTTATTGTTAAAACTAGTCCATTTCCTTCAATGAACTGAAACTATTTTATTTTAATTTTGCAGTTCTTACTATCTGCACACTTTATCTGAAAATAAAACCACATAAAGTATGCAGTTTTAAATGTATTAATATGCAATAGATAAAACTATCTTCTAATATAATACTTATGTAATATAAACCTTGTTTTAGGTATTTGAATTAGTTTATAAGAATTTTTTTGGAGCTTTTGAAATAAATACCAGTAGAATTTTATAATTTTTGGATGGTTTTTTTCTTCTTTTTTACTGTTTAAGATAAGTCTGCAACTGTTATGTTAGATTACTGATACGTTATGTTAGGTTACTGATACATATAGATCATGCATAAATATATTAGGTCTACAAATAAGTTTCCGCTGTTTTGAAAAAGTGGCACCACCGAAAGATAACATCGAAATTGCGAGTTGTAAAAAGTCGTATAGTATATGTTGACATCTGAAAACAGTATAACCTTTTAATACCTCTGACTTTTTGCTAGGATCACTTAGTTTTCATCGTGTTAAGATGTCAATTTTTGAGCCAAGTAAGCGTCATTTGTGGGAATTGTTAATTTACTTCTTTCATTTAAAGCAATCTGCAGCTGAAGCACATCGGCTACTCATAGAAGCATATGGTGATGTTAATTTGAGTGAGAAGAAGTTGTTTGGAGGACAAAACATGCAGTAGAAGGCCCAAAGTATATGGTGCCACGGAATTGGAAGTTTTACTGCAGGAAGATCTGTGCCAAATCTGAATCAGCAAGCTTTTTCACAACGTCTCAAAACCTTGGGTATGGTTCAAAAGCAAAGAAATTGGGTTCCTTACTAACTGTTACTAACGTCGCTAATGCGCTTGCGAACAATTGCTCGAAAGGAAAAATCGCAAAGGATTTCTACATCGAATCGTGACGGGAAAAGTGGATTCACTACGAATACCCAAAACGTAGGAAGTCATGGGGTAAGCCCGGGCATGCCTGTACTTCGATGATCAAGCCATACATTCATGGCAAGAAGCTAATGCTGGACATCTGGTGGGATCAACTTGGAGTAATCTATTACAAATTACTCCAACACAATCAAACCGTCACCGTGGAACGTTATCAACAACAGCTGATGCAATTGAGCCGAGCATTGAAGATTAACGTCCGCAATATGCTGAAAGGCACGATAAAGTAATTTTTCAGCATGACAACGCTCGGCGACATGTTGAAAAAATCGTAAAGGAAACGTTAGAAGCAGTGAATTTCAGCACTTCACTTCTTACGAGGAATTGAAGAAATGGGTCAAAAGTAGTAGAAGGTGATAGGTATTATCTTGAATGACATTATTTGTACCTTTTTTTATGATAAATTCTTATTTCTTTATAAAACTTATTTGTACACTCAATACCTTAGCAGTATAGACCAGTCAGTATAGTCCATCGAAAATATTCTAAAAAATTTAATAAAAGTTAATGTTAAAAATATATTTCACTTTACATTTTGTTAATATTATATTTATAACCTTTACATATATTCTTTTCACTTATAAACATAATAATTTTAAAACATTTTTAGTTAAATACTGAAATTTTTTGTTTTTTGTATGTCTATTCATTTTATGTTTTACATTAGTTTTTATCAATGTTGAAATAATAATATAAAAAATATCTGTTCGAGATACGGTGTAAATAAAAAATAAAGTTTAAATTATTCCAGGTAACAATAGTATGAGGCAAATTGGTCCTAAAATTTTGATTCTGCTATTCGCGTAAATGTCGTTATTTTTGTTTTTATTCTGTCACTTCTGTTCCGACTACGGTAATTTTGACTACTGATTGGAATGGCTATGCATGGTCTACAAATTTTCCTTGTAAACGTGACAATGTCTATATCACGGTGGTATATACAGGTCTGGAAACTCCCGGTGCTGGTGGAACTTATTTTAACGGCTAAAAAAGTTTCTCTTGGCTGCCACCCCGAAATACGGCGCCTGTGTAAAGCAGTGTGAGGTGGGAATGGGTATGTGATTCATTACCACGTGTCCATTGAAATAGAAGGTGATAAGCACGCTTCAGATATTTTATTTTAGACAATTTTTTATTACGTCAGGCGCCGTACAAGATAGTTCTCTGATTAAGAAAAATAAAAAGTAAAAGAAATCCTCTCTTAAATAAAACAAGTTAAATAAGAAAATAATTAATTTTTTTTTATAATTTCTTATTAATGTATACTAAACCAAAAAATTGTAAATTTAACAAAATGTATTTAGTTAACGGCATTTAGTTGAAGGAAAAAATTATTCTGTTAAAGTAACAAAATATTATTAGGAGTGTGAATAAGTCTTTCCCGTTTTTTGTAAGAGATGGCGCCACCAATACTGTGCGAGTATTCAATGGTTACATATGCCATAATCAAAGCTTATTCATATGTCAACAATTCCATACTAACACATTAGTTAAAATTTTTTCGCATCATAAATTTTTGATATCGTGAAAATGTCGAAATTTGAGCCGAGTCGACGTCATTTGCGGGAAGTTTCACTTTATTGGTTCAACTTGAAGAAATCTGCTGCCGAGACGCATCGATTGCTTCAGGAGGCTTATGGAGAAGGTTGTGTCGATAATTCAAGTGTTCGCGGATGGTTTCGACGCTTCAAAAGCGGTGATTTCGACGTGGAAGACAAGGAGCGTTCCGGGCGGCCGCAAATCTTTGAAGATCGAGAATTGGCGACTTTGCTTGATGAAGATTCTTGTCAAACGCAAGAAGAACTTGCTGAAGCATTGGGAGTTGACCGAACAACCATTTCCAAGCGTTTGAAAGCCATGGGAATGATCCAAAAGCAAGGAAATTGGGTGCCGTACGAACTGAAGCTGAGAGACGTCGAACGGCGTTTTTTCACTTGCGAACAGCTGTTTCAGCGACATAAAAGAAAGGGTTTTCTACATCGTATCGTGACTGGCGATGAAAAGTGGATACGTTACGATAATCCGAAGCGAAGAAAATCAGGGGGACTACCCGGCCATGCATCATCATCGACGGCCAAGCCAAATATTCATGGCGCCAAGCTCATGCTCTGTATATGGTGGGACCAGCTAGGTGTGGTTTACTATGAGCTTCTGAAACCGAATGAAAGGATCACAGGCGAGGTCTATCGACGACAATTGATGCGTTTGAGCCGCGCACTGCGAGAAAAACGGCCACAATACTCCGACAGGCACGACAAAGTTATTTTGCAACATGACAATGCTCGCCCACATGTTGCACCGCCGGTGAAAACATACTTAGAAACGCTCAAATGGGAAGTCCTACCCCACCCGCATAGTCCAGACGTTGCTCCGTCTGATTACCATCTCTTCAGATCGATGACGCATGGCCTGGCTGACCAGCACTTCCATTCCTACGAGGAAGCCAAAAAATGGGTGGATGACTGGATAGAGGTCAAACCGGTCGAATTTTTTCGCAACGGGATTCGTATGTTGCCAGAAAGATGGGAAAAAGTTGTAGCTAGCGATGGCCAATACTTTCAATAATTCATTTGTAACCATTTTTTCACAATAAAGGCTCAAAATTTGAAAAAAAACGGGAAAGACTTATTCACACACCTGATATCTAATTGAAATATTCATTTGACGTAATTAATATTTTATTAATTTATCAGAAAATAGATTACCTGAATTAGATCTTGATAATTAAATAAATTGGTTGGATTGGCGATATAAAGGTACTGATTGATTAATTTATTTACCGCGAATAATATTAGATTTTCTAAAAATACCATTTTGAATAATTTCTGGGTTATTTATGCGTTAAACAATTAATTATCTCCGGCAACCGCGGTATATCAAACGAAATAAAGTATTGTATATGTAAATTATATACACCTGCATCAGAGATAATAACGAGAGATTACCAGAACTCATATAACAAAACAGAACGACTTTCTAGCTGCCATGAAGGGACCGCCCCGCCGCCACCAGTCGCTGAAGCAGGCGCATTTTTGAGAATGCATGATCTGAAATTAGTTACCAAACCATGAGCCGAAATTGAAAGAAATATACATTATTTGACGCGGTCATCTGACAAGTTTGAAAACCAACCGCTCATGAAGAGTTTTTTTTATAGATTTTACATTTGAATACTTTTTCAAATGTATTGCATAAATAATCATATAGAATACATTTTTTACGCCATTTTCAGAATAATCTTTCATATTCGTTAAATTAATTTAATTATAGTATTTATTGTTAAAATAAACGAAAACCAACAAATATTCTTAAAACTGCAAATACAGTAATGTACTGCAGATGTGTGTCTGTCTATTACAAATTTTAAAGAATTTCTGATATATTTTACTAAGCTATAAACTATTCATTTTGTAAAAATTTCATATCATTTTTGAACTCTTTAATTCAATACTGTATAAGTTAATACATAATTATAAGTTATACATAATTAATGTCTAAGTTTTAAATTATTTAATGTAAACTAATCTTATAAATAATATATATATAGAAGAAATATAAAAGATTTCCGAGAACAGAACAGAACCCGACACCAAATATAAAAAAATAAAGAATCGATAGAATGATGTAATTCTATAAAGTATTCTCAAACTATTCGCATAATTTTTTATATGTACATTAATTACAATATCATTTTAAAGGTAAAATATTTGTATTAAATAATTCGATCAAAGGTAAAAAATAATAAAATTTTGAAGTATAAAACCCTATACAAAGTTTCAAAGAATATTTTTTTTCTGAATTTAAAATTAATTTCGAAAGATGTGCAAGTTTAGAATTATATTTTGTAGATAACATACACACAAATCTCATATATTGTTGATCGGTGTTACTACGTTTGTCACTGATAGTGAATATAACAATAATATATTTGTTTTGGCCCGTTTGATTTGGGGTAGAGGTGCCACAGAAACCAGAAGAAACAGAGACAAATATGAGCTCGTAATCGTGTAGTGGAAGCAGCAAACTTTATAACGTTTGGTCGTAAATTTAGAGCGTTGAAATTAAAGATTAGTCTAAAATTCTTCGATTTCGCGTAAAGTCATATTAGAATTAATTTTGCGAGATTTGTTTTGATAATTATGTTTCATATCTGAATATAAAATATTTAATGTTTCGTGACGTATAAATTGCTAGAGAGAGAATGGACTATAATAATAGTAATCTACATTAGAGTAACAATCGCGTATTCGGAGATTATTCATTAGATACCCCGTACGCTCGGAAGGTGGCGTTTTTGTCACTAATGCTACTTATTAAGTACGAAAATTTTCTCTCTCGCACCCTACGCGAAGGAAAAGTGTGCGTGAATATATCACAGGTGCATACTAGGTAGGATTAATATGTTATTTATTATCAATTATCGAATTTAATAAATACAAAGAATTTTAGTATAAAATTCGACAAAATAATATTTTGTTTATTTATATTTTTAATCAATTTTTTTATCCCTGTACCTGATAAATAATCCTTCCTTTTCTGAATTACTATTAATAACAAATTGTAATATATTATATGAAGAAAAGGAAAAATTCAGGATAAGAAGGTATGTTCGCGGATAAATCGTAAGGAACCTAAAGCTCATTTAGAATGCTCTACCAAACAATAGAAACAGTCTGGGGTTCTTTACGGCCCTGCCAGCGGGTACTTTTTGTCGGGTAACAATTAAAATACATAAGAAAATAAAGTACTCCGTTACAGAAATGGCGCCCAACGTGTTTTACACGTGTTTTTTTAATAAAAAGTAAATATATATATATATATATATATATATATATATATATATATCTTATTACTATTATTTTTAAAAATAAATAATATTATTTAAGAATAGACTTATGATAATTTCTAGTGCGTATTTCACAGATGTTCATTGATATCTGTGAGAACGTTTCATAAAGTTTTGTTTTTATACGAGGTTAGCGAATTAAGTAATGAGAAGAAATTAAAAAATCGAGTATATTTAAAAATTATGGTACATTATTACGATCCACTTTAAAGTAATCCTTTTCCATATCTATACACTTATTCGAGCGAGTTTTCCAGTTTTCGTAATAATTCTAAAACACTTATTGTGGAACCTTTCCGAGTATTCTCGTCACAGAATCTTGGATGTCTTCAACAGAGTCAAAATGTCGAGCTTTTACGAATTGTTTCAAATGGAGTAATAGGAAAAAGTCGCAGGGTAAGATATCTGGTGAATAGTGCGGTTGTGGTAACTTTGCGATGCCTTTTTTGCGATAATGTTAGACGCCAAAAACTAAGAAACACTGAACGCACTGCGACAGGAAGCATTGTCGTGATATAGAATCCAAGTCTTCGCGATCTCTGGACGTACTCTGATCATCCTTTTTTATAATATTTCGATCACATTGCGGTATAATACCTGATTTACGGTTTGTTCAGGAGGTACAAACTCTTTGTGAACCATCCCTTCGCTGTTGAAGATGCAAATGAAAATGGTTTTTACTTTGAACTTGCTCATTCTCTTGCGCCTCGTCTTTGACGCTCTGACGACCTTTTTTAAGACCGGCATGCTACCGAAGGACCTAACTACAACTTAAAGTATCACTACTATTCATTTGAAGCACTTTTTTATAAGTTTCTGTTGCAGTTTTGCCGAGTTTTGCACAAAATTTTATCGCAAACCGTTGCTCTAAATTTCTCTATTCCATTTTCATGACATACACTACTCGCGTGTTTTTAAAAAACACTAAACAGCTGGCGAAGAAATGATCGTACAAGAGTCGTCAAGATTTCAATAGAGATAGTAGGAATCTACTATTACGGTGGCGGAGTTGCAGGTTCGCAGTTTTACCACAGGCTGATAAATACAATAATATTTTCATTAAAATTTTGTTCTCGTCAAATTATTTTGCGAACTAATATACGCGATTCTTGAGCCCACGAGGCAACAATTTTGTCACTTAAATTTTTTTTCTTTTCATAAGACAGAAAGAAAATATATCTTTTCCCTCGTTCATCAAACTGCCTTCAAGGTTGTGGCCAAAAGATAAAATATTTTTTTTTTTTGTATGAGACTAGATACATGGTTTACCCTACCTACCAAGTTAGGTCAATAGCGTACCGACGAAGCACTCGTAGGTTTAAAAGATAAAATTATCAGTTTTTAGCGATAGTTTTTTTTTACAAAATTTCTCTCACACATGCCATTAAGTGCGAAGTGTAAACGACGTTGTAAAGTCAAAAAAAATATTCTGCGAATAAAAGTAATCAGTTGGATCACTTTTAAAAATTTTTTCACGTTCTCGGAATTTAATTTTTCTTTAGAACTCTCTAAGAGACCCTGAACCTATTTCCAACTTATACGAGTGGAATAGGCAGAAGTGTAGAACATTGATTCTTCCTGGGCTTACAATATTTCTTTGAATTATTGTATTTTTATTTTTATTTATTTTTTTATTTTATTTATTATTTAGTCGAGACTTAGATTTTTCTTTTTTTCTCTATCTTCTTGTTTTTATTCTTTTATTTTTATTTTTTTCGTTGATTTGAAATAATAATGTAGCGTAGAAATTTATACCTTTTGAGGGACGAAGACATCAATTTCTATACATAATAGACTAATACAATAAGATAAAAGCCCAGAATAACACTTCAGGTGTGCCAGATAAGACAATAAAATCATTTATTGCTGACTCAGAAAGTAAGTAATCTCACGGAATTATTGGATGTCGACAAAGAAGTCCAACGGAAACTAAAACCCTCTAGGTTGCGCTTGAAATGGTCATGCTCTGCTAAACTGGTACGGCAGAGGTGATGAATGCGGGGGGCCTACTCTCCCCAGAAGGCCAGTCGGGGCGCAAAACCCCACCCCGACCATCAAGCGCAATACCAACCATCCAACCGGACAGCAACCCTTCAGAACTAATGGAAATTATATCTAGATTTATGATCAAACAAACGGAAACGTAAAAAAGGTTGGAGGAGATCTTAGCTGCTTTACCAGCACAGGTTGCTGCTCAGAAATTGCAGACTTTCGCACCGGTCAGCAGCAAAAGTAAACATCCAAGACACATATACGTGTCATGAATTAACCGTGTATGACGCATCGTTAGTATCATTCCAACCCTCGGCCAGTGGCAATTCGATGCCGTACCTAACCCACCCACCCGTGGGCGTGGCTGGAAGGGGGGAATTCCTCGAGGCCTCTAGTACCTTCAAGAATTACGCTGACCGGAATATTACCTAGCAAATCAGAAGTCGCTGGCGGATCCAAAAGAGATATCCGATATGAGAATTCCCAATAGGACCTACAACGATTTCTCAAACGGATTTAAACGACACAAACAATTCAAAAGTCACAGATGATGAACTGACCCATGTGCTCCCCGAAATATTCAAGGGGAAGGCCAAGTTGTGGCTTGATGTTTTAAAGAAACAAGACCTAACAAATTGGGGTCTCATCCGTGCCGCTAGAAGGAAATGGTATAGTGCCGATCTCGAATACCGATGTAAGTGGTTACAGAATGCGGAAAATCGCATACAGGGGACCAGCGGAACCTCGAGCAAATATATCATAAGCCTTCTATCGATATTCGACCGGTTAGACCGGCCTATCCCCGAAACTGATCAGATAAGCTGTTGCGGAACGCGTGCCCTGAAATTCAGCGAAGGACAATAAGTAAATACTATAATACAGTCACAGATTCCTCGAATTAACCAGAGAAGCTGAATTCGCCTTGGAGTGTGAGAAGTGTTATCACACTCGTCCCTCGCCGGATAAGTCAATGCTACGCGAAGCTGCGTAGAAGTCTTCCTCTACCAGGAAAGTCAAAACTGAAGTAGTTGCCATTACATTGCAAGAGAGTTCGCGTCAGCTCAAGAAGTCCGAACCAACGCTGGCAGAAATTTTCAAAACTTAGGCTTGGAGTCTAAACAGGGCCAGTTTGGCACATCTAGTAAGCCTAAAGGGTCTCCAAATACAAGAGGGCCGTGAGCAGAAGCAGAAAGAAGAGGATCCTCGAAACCTAATCGTCAACTGTGGAGGCGAAGCAAGACCCCTCCGATGAAAAAGCCTACTGCACATACTAGTCTGGAACCTAACAAGAAAGTTTTAGAAGGCTGCCCATTGGAAAGGAAACAACTTTCAAGCAGCCCAGTAAAATTTTATAAATATGGCGAACTGGGCTACCGCACTAAGAGCGACCTGAGCACCCAACGTGACCGACGAGACAAGGTTCCTCGAACCCTCAGTCGCCTTCAGCTGATCAGGTAGAACATAGTCCCGATCTAGTGGAAAAAATGAGAACGACGAAATTGCAGAATAGGCGGAAGAAGAGTGCTGGTGAATGTGGGTACGAATTGGTGAGTACCGGATACGGGCATTATACGACACTGGCGCGTCTCGCACAGTGATGAGCAAGATCGAACTACAACTAGCAACGGCTTGCCAGCGGGAGTTCTACCCAGTATCTGAAGTTTGCTAAAGGCCCAGGAAACCCTTTGCTATACGTTACAGGTCACCTCGAATTGCCGTTCGAATGGGTCATGCGCAATGTACTGGTTGCCATGACCCAAACCTAGAAGTGAATTGTTACGAAGGTGCCAATTTTTCAGGAGCGTTCGGAACCATCTATGATCCGACTGATAATTCTTTGTGGGTTAAATCGGTGAATAGGCGGGTCAAGTTGGAAATAGCCGGAAAAATGATTAATGAAATCCAGTGACTGGTACCGTTGCGATTGACTGATGGCTCATCTTCTGAAATTATTCGAGTAGACAAGACTGATTCATAAGAACATGCTGGTTATGATCTGACCAGTAAGTTTTCGAGGTTAACATACATTAGTCATATTTCCCGGCAGCAGCAAGGATGAATGTGTGAATGTATAAAGATCATGGATAAAATCCTGCCGGCGGGAGAAGTACCACTGGAAAGTACCATATAGGCAGAGGACGTTATTGATATAGGTGATGCTCAACCGATTCGTCAGAAAGCCTATAAAGCCTCTACAAAAATTCAAGAAGACATGCATTCTTAAGTTCAAGAGATGCTAAGACAGGTGCGGTCGAACCATCCAATAGTGGATGGTCTAGAGCAACGGGAAATATAGATTTTTTATCGATTTTCGATAAGTAAATTTAGTTTCAAAACTCAATGCATATCGGTTGCCTAAAATAGATGAGATTCTAAGGAAGCTGCAATCAGCTAGATATATTTTGATCTTAGATCTGAGTAGTTCGTACCATCAAATACCACTTCAATCAGAATCTAAGCCGTTTACAGCATTTATGGTATCTCGAATTGAATTATTCCAATTCACTAGAATGCCTTTTAGTCTGTCGAATGCTGGCGCATCATTCCGGAGATTAATAGATCGAATAATAGGACCAGACGTCGAGCCAAATGCTTTCTCCTATGTTGAGGATATCATCATCGCCATGGAGATATTCGATGAACACTTAGATTGATTCGTCGTGTTCTTGCTCGAGTGCATGAAGCTGGGCTCACGATAAAAGAGCAGCTTCAGACACACCGAAGTCAAATATTGGGTGTACAAATAAGTTTCCGCCGTTTTTTTTATAAAGAAATAAGAATTTATTGTAAAAAAAAGGTATAAAGAATAAAATATTGCCTATCACATTCTACGTTATCGTAGTGAATCCACTACCGCTTCTATGAGTAGCCGATGTGCTTCAGCTGCAGATTGCTGTAAATGAAAAAAGTAAATTAATAATTCCCGCAAATGACGCTTACTTAGCTGAAAACTTGATATCTTAAACGATGAAAACTAAGTGATGATAGCAAAAATTCAGAGGTATTAAATGGTTATACTGATTCCAGATGTCAACATACACTATACAATTTTTTACAGCTGACAATTTCGATGTTATCTTATCGGTGGCGTCATCTTTTCAAGACGGCGGAAACTTATTTGTATACCTAATATTAGTCCGTATCTGTTTTTATTACAGATGGACAAATTGATAAATCCCGAATTCATTGTCTAATTAAAGGAATTGTGGGACTTAGGGCTGGCACTTATTAGACGGGGTAAAGAGCCGCTCGACCGATACTCACCAACTGGTTCCTTCCGAACACCTTTTCCAAAATTATAGAACTATTAGAAGAGGGAGGTCTGGATTCAGAGGAGGAGAGATATATCCCTTTGAGGGTACCCCATAACAAGTTGTTCCTTCTCGTCCGAAGAGCAACGTTTCAAGGGAAAGAATTCCAGGCCCTCAACAAGTCCCTGAATTCGAGTCTGCTCCTCCTGAAGCTGGAGTTTCAGATTAAGAAGGAACGTCTGGATCCAGCAAGTGGAAAGACTGGCCACCGCGGAACATTCTTCATTCCTTCCGGAGCAGATGCGCCGTATCAAGTGGGAGCGAAAGATGAGAGAAAATCCAGTCTCGCAGCAGCAGTTTCGGCACGAGAAGAGGCCTCCAAACCTCGACCTACCATTTCTGAATAATCATCTTCAGGATTAGAGAGGACCCAACAACCGTAAGTACGGAGAACCGATTATTTGTCCGTTCCTTTCGAATATAGAGCTTCGTCCCGGGGTGAACGAAAAAAAGAGTACATCTCCCCTAAGGCTGACTGCACTTCAAAGGATGGACAAGAATCTCCTGGCGGCCTTAGTAGACTACAAGACTAAGGCTGAACTCGCAAAGAGAGCTGAATTCAGACTCCTGGATTTCTGGAAGGGCTTACGGGCCCGACAGAATGGATGCTAACAAATCCGCCCCACTATTTCCCAAGAAATCGAGGAGCTGAAAGAGTCAATTAGGGCTCAGTATGCTTTCCTGGGATTACACGGACCGTTCGGTGACCAAGCTGGCATCGAAAAACGATGGCTGCACTCGCTCACCAAAAAGCTGTTAAGGCGCAAAGCGAGCACAAGTCATAAACTTACAGCATTGAAATTAATAGTTTGTCTAAACTTCTTCGATATTTGTGTTTCGCGCTAGATGCTGCGTAAAATCACATTAGAATTAATTTTGCGGGAGTCTGGTTTGACAGTTTTGTTTAATATTTGAATATAAAATATTTAATTTTAAAAATTATAAATTGCAAGAGAGTGAAAAGACTATAATAATAATAATCTATTATTAGAGTAACAATCGAGTATTCGGAAATCATTCATTACATACCCCGTGCCCTCGTAAGGTGGCGTTATTGTCACTAACAGGTGGTTGTAAAACATCAGTATACCGGCGACCTCGAAACTGGCTTGTCCAGGGAGATCTGTTATTAGTTCGATAGCGGAAAATAAAACTCGGCACACTCGGCGCGCGGGAATGAAACGCGAGGTTCCTAATATTATTATAACATGGGAAACGCGAATGTTCGTAAATATAAAAACCCATACATGGATAATATATTATTAGAAATAATTTTGAATTTAATTTACAAAATAACCAATAACATCTACATTTTGGCAGCTAAATGTGGCAAACGTGCAGCATGCCGATATACTGACGATGAGCAGTAACACAGCAACATTCTATTTGTTTTATTTTATATTATTTTAATTTTTTTCTTAAATTTTTTATTATTATTAAATTACTTATTATTTTTAGATACTTAAATAAATTTTTTAAATTTTTCTAAATCAACACTAACAAATCTGTAGGATAAATTAAAAGGGGTAAAAATTGTTCAAATCGGTGAAATGTCAAATTCTGGTGTGCTAAGCAAGAGGGAGAAATATATTTTTATTAAACCATAAAATTATAGACTACAACGAAATTTGTTCCGTATTGATCGACCAAAAGCCTAAGCGTGTTAAGCCGAAGCTCACGTGCAGTGTAAGATTAAATAGAGTTCACTGGTATATAAACGAATCTGGTGACGTGATTAGCGACAAGGAGTCGAAGCGTGTTGAGCCAGAGCGGCGCTTATATATTATAAAATAATAAGAAGAGCATAAAAAAGGGAGGTGTGTTTGATGCTTTATAAAAGATCTTCATGTCATGCTGACTCGGAGCCACAAAGTGGCAATCACTAAGCAGGGTAACTGCTACAGTTTTATAGTGTTGTACGTTGAGCAAAATCTTGCCCTTACCTAGAGGGTCACTGCCTCTAAATGGTCATTGATCATAGCTGCTTCCGGTAGTTTGAACCGGTAGACTGTTTGGCAGAAGGCAGCAATAGCCCGCTGGACTGCAAAGTTTGATAGATATTACATGAAGTCATCGGAAAGGCACGTACAGTTATATATCGGCCGGCCTCTCCCATTTATGTAAGATAAGAGTCGTACTTTGTCGTGTAATATGCGTGACCTCTCACCATCCCGCCGGTAGAAGAGATCCAATTCCGAACTTCAGTCGAGAATATATAGCCAAGGTCCTCAGTCACAACGTGAACTGCAGCCAATTGCAGTCTTCTCTCTATTGCATTCTCCGAATTGTGTTGTATACAAACTAAGCTTCGGCTGCACGTTCGAGGTCGTAGGGCGATACCAGAATACGTGATCTTTATCACACACACACACACACACACACACACACACACACACACACACACACACACACACACACACACACACACACACACACACACACACACACACAAAATCTAATATTAACCAATACAAATATCAGATGAGATAAACATTATTCTAGAAACTTGTTAAATTCAAATGAATAGTATGTGTTAAAACTTTAAATTTTTAAATTTTGGTGAAATTTAGGGATTAGAATCTATCTTTTATAAAAGGATTTTTTAATTTTAAATAATATATAAGCGATCTGTACTTAACCTTTTTCGTTTAATCTTTTGCAATATGTTTATACAGGATATCATTATCAATATCATTTAAAAGACATTCTTCAAGTTTTAAGAGCCGCATGTCGTGAATCTGTGTACAGTTGTTGTACTTCACTATGTAAATTACATCCTTCCACACTGAATATTGAAATTTCTGCAAAAAATGGATTTTTTAACTATATTCTTACATATTAATATTCCAAAAACTTTATCACATGCATGCTATATATACGCTATTATACATTTACGCTATAGTTAAAGATTTTTCTCTATTCAATAGATTCATAAAACCTTTTGTATTAAGCATATTATTTTTGAGAAAGTAAAGAATCTATTCAGTTTAATCAATACACTTATAAATGATTCAACTAATT
The DNA here is from genome assembly GCA_018907035.1 of Sycobia sp. Sy_11. Classification (NCBI taxonomy): domain Eukaryota; kingdom Metazoa; phylum Arthropoda; class Insecta; order Hymenoptera; family Epichrysomallidae; genus Sycobia; species Sycobia sp. Sy_11. Next base: position 857,902 of record JACCIC010000154.1, on the reverse strand, counting down.
TTAGCAGCTGAATATTCTCTATCTACCTCTGCTTCATTCTTTTTATTTATACGCAATAAATAGATGTTATTTATATCAAGATGATATTACATGAAATGAATTTACTAAGTAAGAATGATATAAAAGAAGATTAAGTATGTTTAAAACTGGATATAAGTTTCTGAGATTAATAAGTTTCCGGTTTTTATTAACTGGGATTAATAAGTTTCCGGTCTTACCAAGAGATGGCGTCACTAGGCCAACCTTGAGGTGGCGTTCTGTACCATCCTTAGATAGCTTGCAGCTATAGTTTCAATCCGATCACCATGTTAGTTTAGGTTTGAGAGCACGCTGAACAAGAAGCCTCTGTGTGTTTCGTAAAAATGGAAAAGCTGGAAAATCGTGCTGTCATCAAATACTTTTATTTGAAGGGGTTAACGCCGAAGAAAATTAAAGAAAAGATGGACTCAACACTGGTGACATCCTCCCCATCATATTCGACCGTTAAGCAGTCGGTTTTCGAGTTTAAAAAGGATCGTGTGAGCACCTCTGATGAGCCTCGCTCAGGACGCCCCATTGAGGTCATAACTCCAGATATGATCGAAAAAATCCATCAAATAGTGTTAGATTAAGATTAGAGTAAGATAGCTAAGACCTATAAGATGTCATATGAACGTGTAGAAAATATTTTGCACCAACATTTGTATATGGAAAAGCTTTGTGCAAGATGGGTGCCGCGTTTGCTAACAGTCGATCAAAAATTGATTCGAAAGAAAATTTCTACCGCCAATTTGGCGTTGTATAAGCGTAATCCAAGCGAATTTTTGCGTCGATTCGTAACCGTTGACGAAACTTGGTCCCACCACTACATTCCTGAAACCAAACAACAGTCTAAACAGTGGATTGGACCAGGGAAACCAACTCCAAAGAAGGCAAAAACAGTTTTTTCGGCGAACAAGGTTATGGCTACTGTTTACTGGGATGCAAGAGGTATTATACACATTGATTACCTTGAAAAGGGTCAAACTATCACTGGTCAATACTACGCAGACTTATTGCAACGATTGAGCCACGAAGTGGAAATTAAACGACTTCATCTGGCGAAGAAAAAAATCTTGTTTCATCACGATAACGCATGCGGTGGCTAAAATCAACGATCTGAAGTTTAATTGATGCCGCACTCTTCCTACTCTCCAGACCTAGCCCCGAGTGATTATTATCTGTTTCCTAACCTCAAAAAATGGCTTGGCGGTAAGAGATTAGTGGACAATGAAGAAGTAATCGAAGCTGTAAATGGGTATTTTGACGAACTTGACGAATTAGTCTATGGAGATGGCATTAATATACTAGAACACCACTATGAAAAATGTATCAGCCTTGGAGGAGATTATGTTAAGAAATAAAAAAAAACTCTTAAAAACTTTTTTTTCTTGGTCAGGCTGGAAACTTATCAATCCACCCTTAGACTAATTTTTTTCCCTTTTTTTCTTCCTTTTTTGAATACGATGAATTTAATGATGAATTTATGAATTTAATATAATCTATCGGATATTGTCAATTATAAACAGCACTTCAAATCAAGCTAAGTATAGTGCCTGTAATTTTGCATGATTATTATAAGCAAGATACAAAAAGGATAATTTCTTTTCCAAATACAATAGTTGCGTTCCCTTCTGCACCACAGTGCCGCGAATATTAGTTGTAACTTAATGACGTGTAATTTAAATTGTGCACGCTTTCAACGCTTTCAGGTTAATTTTTTTTAAAAATTGAATCTGAACACTCTTTGAAACATATTGCATACGCATTTGACATGCATATTTTCATGCTTGAAAGAAAGAAATACTATTCACAATTGAACTACAATATTTTCCTTTTGTTAATCTGACAAAAATATGGTTTTTAAAAGAATACAATATTCAATCTAGTGTTCTTCATCTTTGATAATATTTCTGCATCAGTTTGCTAGATCTGATAAGAAAACAATTATTATTGAGGCCTCTATTAGTAAATAAACGTGCCGAAAGTGGTTTCAACGCTTCAAGAACGGTCATTTTCACGTCGAAGACCAGTATAGCGATGGAAGAGATTTAGATGGAAGGTTTTTAAAGTTTCAAAACTGTCAAATGCAACAAGAATTTGCAGGATCAATAGGAGTGATGCAACAAGCTCTTTCAAAATGCCTGAAAGTCATGGACATGGTTCTGTAAGGAAATTGGGTGCTGTACAAGTTGAAGCCAAGATATATTCAATGGTGTTTGTTTGTTTGTAAAGAGTTGGTTGCAAGACCATGACGGAAGGATGTTTGCAGCGCATTGTGACTGCAGGAAAAACAGGGTTCATTTGAATAATCCCAAGCACAGAGTATCAGTGGTATTTCCCAGCCATGCTTTCACGTTGACAGCCAAACTTAATATTCGCGGTTCTAAGGTCATGATCAGTATTTGGCGGGACCAGCTAGGCGTAGTGTATGATGATTTGTTCCAACCGTCTGAAACAATCACAGGCGATCGTTATCAACACAATTAATGCATTTGTACTAAGCATTGAAAGCCAAACGGACATTATAGAACGATATATATAAAAAGAGTTTTCAGCGTGACAATGTTTGACTCCATGTTGCGAAAGTAATCAAGACATACTTGGAATCGTTGAAATGGGAAGTATTACTCCACCCGCTGTATTTTCTAGAAGTTGCTTCCTCAGACTTGTTTCGATCAATGGCATACGGCCTGGCTGCCCAGCACTTTCAGTAGTATAACGAAGTAAAAAAATGAATCGATTCGTGGATCGCCTCAAAAGATGAAAAGTTTTTTCAATGCGGGATTCGTACGCTACCCGTAAGATGGGAGAAAGTAGCGACCAGCGATGGATAACACTTTGAATTATAAATATATAACCAATTTTTTATAATAAAGCCTCGAAATTCAGTAAAAAAACGGCGGAAGTAAAATTGTACACCTAATATATTAACTAACCAGTTCCTGAGGATGAACCGTAGCGGTTGGAAATGTTAGACAACAAAGCTGAATATAAATTTAAGGTGGTGGGGACAGTCAGGTTGTCCTTTACTAATATAGAATATTGTTTTTATTATTTATATTTTATTTATTATTTTATTTTTCATTTTATTTTTTTATTATTAATTTTATTTTTCATTTTATTTTTTTATTATTAATTTTATTTTTATTTTTAGTTTTAGTTTTTAATATAATTTATTGCATTATAGTAATCAATTTTATTTCAGATTCTTCGGGGGTGAATATAAACAAGGACAGTCTAACTATTATTATTTTAGTTAGTTATTATTTTAGTTATTTCAATCCTGTTGAATGAATCACAATGCTTTTAGGCGAAAAGAAACGACTTGTTGCGCGATGTCCAATGATGCACCAAGTGTTTCACGGATCCTCAACCAGCAAAGCGTCTAATTTCTCGTCTTCAAAACTTTTCGGTTTTCCGGAGCTATTCTTGTCTTCAAATTCAAAATCACCACTTTTGAACCGCTTGAACCACTAACAGCTCGTCGATTTCCCAATACATTACGCCCCAAAAATTTCTTAAAACAAACGATAGGCCTTAGCCGCAATTTTCTTCATCTTAAAAAATGAACGTAGAGATTCCCGTATATGACATTTATTTGGCTAGAAATTTTTTCATGAATTTGCTCGATAAAATAAACGACACGGAAGGAAATGCTCAAATATAATGCTGCAAAGTTGTGAACAGGTAAATAACGTACAAACATAACACAAAGCAGGACTGAGATTTTTACCCGGGATCATCTACTGGTGACGGCACAAAATTACTTGTACACTTAATATATCCATATATACAAATATATTTTAATATTTTTCCATGGACTACAATTTGCAATATATATATATATATATATGTGTGTGTGTGTGTGCGTGTGTGTGTGTGTGTGTATTTATATATTCAGCATTTAAATATCTATTTAAATATTTAAATATATGATATATATGGGTTGGATTTATAATATCTGCTCTTATATTCACATACACATGCGCGCGCGCACGTATAAAGCGGCGACCTCATCAAACTAAAAATAGCACCAATGTATTTCGATCTAAAATAGGCCGGGCATATACAATTTCGTGTAAGGCTACTAACCTCTGAACATTTGAGATCAATTCAGTTTTGTATCATATGCTTTAGATCACTTTATTGGAAACAACCGTTTTCTAGAATTCCTCTATTGTTGCTCCTCTAAAGCTTAAAGAGAGTTACTTGAATAAGTTTCTTCTCTTCAATTTTTAAACTTTATCAATAACAATTAATAGAGATAATAAATCTAAACCATGTTTTCATTATTTTGTGTTATCTTATTTTATCATTTACTTTGCGACGAGTAAGAATACTCGTGCAAAATTTATTATATATGCTTTAATTTAACTCAGCGCGGAAAACTTGGCGCGTACAGAGAGAGAGAGAAAGCTGAGAATGTGAAGATGCTCGAACGCACGCTCTCTCTTTCAGTGTGCCGCTAGCCTTGAAAGCCGCTAATCAAGGGGGAACTGCCGTCAGCGCGATAGCGGGCGACAAGTCCGAGGTACACTCGGCGCGCGCAAATTTATAGAAAATTTATAGAAATTTATAGAAATTTATAGAAATAAATAGAAATAAATGTAAGGTCCGAGCGAGAAAAAAAGCTGAAACAGAAAATAATTGATAGTTCAATATTTGATTTAATGAATTATTTTCATTTTTGTTATAGATTTAAGTAACGTCAGCCGGGGAAATAATTAGCGGCGTATCTCGTGCCAAAGGCAAATTTTAAAATGAATTTTTTTCTTTATTTTGTAAATAGTAAATTTAGTTCATTTTATATTTTTATTGTTTTTATTGTTGTAAAATTTAGAAATAAATTTTCTCAAAAATTTAAATGAACACTTTCTTAGTAGAACAATCGAATAGAAAACCAAATCCCAAATTTTAATAGAGTTAACAAAATAAAACGTTAATATACTATCTTGTTCTGGCGTGTTGAGCGAGAGTAAAAAATATATTTTTTGTATTAAATTAAAATTAAATAAAATATTGAAGACAAATATATTATCTTGCTCTGGCGTAGTGAGTGAGAGCGAGAAGTATATTTGTCCAAATTATAGGAAGGGTCTACTGGATAGCAACTACTGGCGTGCTGAGCGACCAAGTGGCCTTGGCGTGCTGAGCCGAAGCCATAGCTTTCTAATGTAATACCCATCCGTTAAATGACCCTTGTGCAAGCAAAACTGGTGGCGTGCTGAGCGACCAGTGGCCGAGACGTGTTGAGCTGAAGCCATCCTCGTACAGCGAGTAAAGGAACAGAGCAGGTGTGTCGGGGAGTTCGAAAAAAGAACCTGGTGGCGTGTTCAACGACCAGGGGCCGAGGCGTGCTGAGCAGGAGCCACGAAGGAACGGAAAAACGGACACACACTGTTACAACTTTATATTTTAAATTATAGATTTTTGTAAATTTCAAAAAATTAACTAATAAAAATTTGATATTATTAGTTTTTACTAAAGAAACTTATTATTATAGCTTACTTGCCAGTTTTAAAAGATTTCAACATTTTTGAAGAATGAGCGAACGTGTAAATATACTATATTTTACTTTTATATTTCACATGTAATCATAATATTGCAGTTAAAAATATATTATCTTATTTATCTTATGAACCAAGTAGGACTGTCTTAAAAGTTTGTAAGCAGATTTAAGAATAAAACGATTATTGTACTTATGAAAATTGTTTTTAAATAAACTTCTATATTAAGAGGCGAACTTAGTTTCCTACCTTTCTTAACGGAAAAAGGACATGTATGATGGAAAATGGATACACGTTAGCTTAATCAAAATATTTTTCGTCATTTTCTACTCTTTCCTATCTTTCTGGGAAATATGGTGATGCCGTCACGATAGAACGATGGCGGTTTCGTGGCTATCCAATCATTCGCAAATGCTTGCACTTCATGACATGTCGAAGGAACATATCAATGAGGTCGTGCTGCATCGATCTGAATCGATGGTAATTAGAAGGCACTATGTCTAATGAGTACACTGGGTGCAGCAAAACTTCCCATTCGAGTTCCAACAGGTGTTTTTGATGGTATTTTCAACATGTGGCCAAGTGTTGTCATGCAAAAGAATGACTTTGCGCCTATTGCTCGTGATTGCAGATCTAAGTTCGAACAATTTCTATTGCAAATTATTTAGGTGGCGTTTGTATACCTGGGCAGTGATTGTTTCATTCGGTTTTAGTAGCTCGGAGTACAGCACATCCTGTTGGTCCCACCAAATGCACAGTAATACCTTTTGGCCGAGGATGCTCTGTTTTGGTGTGGATGTGGACGGCTGGTCTGGGTCCACCTATGACTTTTTGCACTTAGGGTTATCATAGTAGATCCATTTTTCCTTACCAGTCATAATGGCACTTTCGGTCCAATTGTGTGACATCCATTTTTCTTCTTTATGAATGTTTCTCATCGCATGTAATTCTACGTTTGAGCTGAGATTTCGTGCAATAATGCTTCCTATTTACTATCTTGAAACTTTTTCAATTGTCCAGAACGTTCGTTGTCATTAATATCAATATTTCTACTTCTATACCACTGAAACCACTGTTAACATGTTATAAGCCATGGACCTTGTTAGCCATAATACTCTAAACAATCAATAAGTTTCTGTCAAATCTTACGTTTTGTCAAATCAAAATATTGCAAAAGATGTCGATAAAACAATTCCTCACAATTGATTTTTCACTGATCAAAAAATTATAATGTTTACACAAATAATGGCGCTTGTTAACTTAATTTTGTTGGTAAATGCTAAAAAATAAGTACTAGATCCGACACATCTGACTGTTCGTACTACTTATATCACCATCCCAACGTGAAGTCGGAAACTAAGTTCGCATCCTCATAAAAATATTCATATTCATAAAACGTCATCCACTCCTTTTATTACAAACAAATTTATTAATAAGTAATTAATTAGTATAAAAATCTATCATCATTGTGGAGTAAATACGGAAGATCATATTATCCGAAGCAATTAATTATTCATTAACTTAATCCGTTGTGATATCCTCCAGAACTCTGTTAACAGGAATCTTCGGAAAAACGTGATTTATATATATATATATATATATATATATATATATATATATATATATATATATATAAATATAAATTATACAAATGATAAGATTTTATATATATATACATTTATTTCTAAAATAATTTAATTGTACTTATGTCGACTGCCCATATACAAATTAATAAATATTGTTTATTGGTCTTACAGTCCAATCAATTCAATCTAAAAATAAAAATAAAAAATAAAAATAAAAATAAATAAAAATAAAAATTAAATTAAAAATTAAATTAAAATTATAATGACAGTCAGACTGTCCTTGTTTACATTCACCCCCGTGGACTAATCTGAAAATAAAATACTAGATGAAAAAATTCTTTGTTAGTAAAGTGTAGTCTGACTGTCCCCAACACCCTTACCTAATTGAAGACTTGTCCAACGTTTCGAGCTCGCTACGGCTCCTCACTAACAAAGAATTTTTTCAGCTAATATTTTATTTTCAGATTAGTCTACGGGGGTGAATGTAAACAAGGACAGTCTGACTGACATTATAATTTTAATTTAATTTTTAATTTAATTTTTATTTTTAATTTTTATTTTATTTTTATTTATTTTTATTTTTATTTTTAGATTGAATTGATTAGACTGTAAGACCAATAAAAAAACATTTATTAATTTATATTTATTTCTTACATAATTATTCCATTTCTTATAAGTAAAGTTTATAAAATTTCCTGCACAGACTGTGATGCTATTTATTTAGAACAATTCGGTCATTGTATTAAAAAAAGGATCAAAGAACATTTAAATTCAATTAAATACAACAATAATTGCAGAGGTATAGTCGAAAATTGTATTATTAATCATCGTCAATTAGATACAAAAAATTACAAACTCTTACATAGTATTAATAAAAGTAAAAGATTGGATAATTTAGAAATTGTAGAAATGATGAAAGCATTCAATAATAATTATAACGTTACAAATGACATGATCAAATTTGATGTATGTCCACTGCTACATCTTTCAGCTAAATTATAATTACATTAAACACGACCGTTATAATCCTCGCTCGTATCGCCTCACCTCAATATACTCTATAAATTTATAATTTGCATCGACTTGTTTTATCATATGCGGTAAAAACCTTTAACATTTGCTTATGCGATACACCGTATATCTTAATATTTACTGTTATGTTATAGTATATATTTGGTTCACATATTCAATCTCACTTCATTATTATGTTACTTTTGGTAATGGCATAACTGCAGAAACAGCTGTTAGAATTAATAAATTCTTATTTGTGAAAGAAAACCAAGTGTCTTTTATTTATTTAAAACATCCTTTTATATTTATTCCATTCAATTTAATAGGACTCTAAGAAGGATAAAAATTATAATGTATAATATTTAAATTTTATTAAAAAATAATTTAACTTAAATAATAAATGAATGTATTATTGATTAATAAAAATAATAATTACTAATAATACTCGTACCTATTAGAACTCACGAAATCTAATGTTCTCTATCGTCACACACAAAGGAACACACAGACCACAGTGTACATATCCGATATTCTATGGTTTTTTCTTCCTTTTCTTGATTAATCGTGAGTCCAGCTTCATTTCTGCGAGAACGAACGCGAAGTATCCATTTTATATATTCTTTGAACGTATCAAACGCGATTATAGTATCATCAAGGAACAAAAATCTGCTCGGCTTGAGGTCTGATCTGCTTATTCAGTCTATTAGTCGCTGGAATGACGTTCTTGTATTGAACAGATCGAAAGGCATTCTGCATCGGATTGAAGTGGTTTTTGGGGATACCCGCAGTTCAAATCCCAGGTAGACACATATATAGCTGACTGCAGCTTCTTTGGGTTCGGCCCATGTTAGGCAATGGGTATGTATCAGATGTTAAATCTACTGAATGGTTCGACTACCCCAGTATCCAGAATCTCGTTAACTTGAGAGTGCAAATCCTCTAGGAGACCGAGTAAGCCTTTTGATGGATGGGGTAAGCATTGCCTATATCTATGACATTTTCCTCCAAATGTCACTAAAGAATAGTCAAAAAATAATAACCACAGCACGGATCAAGCGGTAATGGGCTGTTTCACCACAATAATCTACAAGTGTATTCATCACAACTCGTGCAGTAATTTTTTACAAGACACTAATCGTATAGCTTCGTAAGCCTTCGTACAGTTCCACTGTATTTCCCTGCGATTTTTCTGTCATTGTGAAATTCATAATTCCGCTGAATGGGCAACGGTTTGATGAAAAAAAAAATGAAAACTATTGCAATGAATGCACTGAAGAGAGCACCGGAAATTTATATTCAGGATTGTATCGAGAAGTAGAAAAAACTTTTGGAACGTATTATACAATTCAATCGAAACTAATGCAAAGGATTTCACTCACCAAATTATAAAGACTAACATCAACACGGCAATATGAAACTGATACTTTTAGGACCAATTTCATATAAGGTAATACATACTGTAGCATTAATACTTTGAATATAAACCTAATGTCGTACATATTTTCAACAGATAGTTAGGTGGAATGCAAGAGAAGTCTTGTGAATACCTAGTCTTGGTTATAAAAGTTTTAAGTAAAAGTAGTGCAAACACAGTGCAAATTCTCGTTTTAATGACACTAAATTTTAATACATAACATTATTATATATAAAAACAACTTTTATTGGGTGTACAAATAAGTTTCCGCTATTTTTTTATAAAGAAATAAGAATTTATTGTAAAAAAAAGGTACAAATAATGTCGTTCAAAATATTGCCCATCACTTTCTACTACTTTTGACCACCTTTCGGGCAACAAGTGAATATCCCGTCTAAAAAATTGCTCGTCTTTTGAGGCGATTTACGAATCGACCCATTTCTTCAATTCCTCGTAAGTGAAGTGCTGCTCAGCCAGACCATGAGTCATCGACCGGAATAGATGGTAGTCTGAAGGAGCAGTGTCTGGTGAATACGGCGAGTAGGGAAGGACGTCCCAATTCAGTGCTTCTAAAGTTTCCTTTACGATTTTTGCAACATGTGGCCGAGCGTTGCCATGCTGAAAAATAACTGTATCGTGCTTTTTGGCATATTCTGGACATTTAATCTTCAATACTGGGCTCAATTACATCAGCTGTTGTTGGTAACGTTTCCCGGTAACGGTTGGATTGTGTTGGAGTAATTCGTAATAGATTACTCCCAGCTGATCTTACCAAATGCATAGCATTAGCTTCTTGCTATGAATTTTTGGCTTGGTCATCGAGGTAGAAGCATGCTTACCCCATGGCTTCCTACGCTTTGGGTTTCAGTAGTAAATCAACTTTTCATCTCCCGTCACGATTCGATATAGAAATCCTTTGCGATTTTGTCTTTTCAGTAATTGTTCGCAAGCGAATAAGCGACGCTCGGCGTCTCATAGATTTAGTTCGCAAGGAACCCAATTTCATTCCACCATACCCTGGGTTTTGAGACATTGTGAAATAGCTTGCTGAGTCAGTCCTAACTCTTGTACAAGTTCTTCTTGCGTTTGGCACGGATCTTCCTCTAGTAAAGCTTCCAATTCGGTGTCACCATACAGTTTGGGCCTTCCACTGCGTGTTTGGTCCTCGACGTCAAAATCATCACTTTTAAATTTTTGGAACCAGTCCCGACAACTTCTCTCACTCAAGTTAACATCACCATATGCTTCTTTGAGTAGCCGATATGTTTAGCTGCAGATTGCATTAAATGAAAGAAGTAAATTAACAATTCCCGCAAATGATGCTTACTTGGTTCAAAACATGACATCTGAACACGATGAAAACTAAGTGATGATAGCAAAAATTCGGAGGCATTAAAAGGTTATACTGATTCCAGATGTCAACATATACTATACGATTCTTTACAGCTGCTAATTTTGATGTGATCTTATCGGTGGCACCATCTTTTCGGAACGGCGTAAACTTACTTGTACACCTAATATTTTAACTCAAATTCTCTATGAACAAGTAAATACTTTAATTGATAAAAATATGATAAATAGTTTAGTTTTAACAATTATTACTTTGCTTCTGTTTATGATAGGATTTGATGAATCACTCAATACAGCTTAAAAATGTATAAATTTTAAACACAAACTTTGAATGATCATGTGATCATATGTATGTTGCATATATAGCAATCAGTAAAGAAGCTCTATAATGTATTTTTAAATAAATCACATATCACCTCTGTTACACAAGTACTCGCCTCAATAAAAATCAGCTCTAACCGAAACCAGGAATTGAACTGAGGTAACCGAATTATTAGTCCTTTGTTCTAACTCTAGTTATTAGAACCCTAATATTAAAGATTTATTTGAATTTTTTTATAAATATTTTTCGTATATTTTTAGATCAATTTTAATTTCTTAAAACTTATTTATTAATATATTTATTCAATTTATTGAACTAAAGGAGATATGAATTTAAATTATAATTCTGAGTAAAATTATACAAAATTATTTCAGAACAAAGAATTATATTCTTGTCACAATTAAAAGTAGAATCATATAAATTAATAAAAAATGATTGATAGTTGCAAATTAAAAATTGTTTGTTAACAACGTAGATGGTACTAAATAAAGGAATTGTCTATTTAAATTCAAAATATATTAATTTTTATGATACTTTAATTGTTCTTTTGTCGACTGCTTATATACAAATTAATAAATATTTTCATTGGTTTTACAGTCTTTAATTAGGTAAGGGTGGTGGGGACAGTCAGATTGCACTTTACTAACATAAATTTTTCACCTAATATTTTATTTTCAGATTCGTCTACGGGGGTGATTGTATACAAGGACAGTCTGACTGTCATAATTTTTAATTTTAATTTTTATTTTTATTATTTTTATATATTGATGTATTAATATTAATATAAATATATATTGATATTATTACATATTATTTTCAATTGATTTAATTGGACTGTAAGACCAATGAAAATATTTATTAATTCATTTTTATGATATTCAATTTATTTTTCAGCAAGTCGTGAAATATTATTTTCCTATGGGATGAAACTCTCCTTGTTTTTTCTTATATAATATAAAATATTAACTTACCATCAGGTAGTTCATAAAGTTTTCTTGGTAGCGATGCAAAGTAGAGGTGTTGTAAGGCTTCTTCAGCACCGATCCTTTGATCGGGATTTAGTTGTAAAAGCGATGAAGCCATGCTATCAACTTCAATAGTATCATATAATCTTGGAAAAGAAAGACCAAGTTTCCGCGTTGGATAAAATATTAGTCTATTCGGTTTATAACCTGGTAACTGTGTAACTCCAGGCCAGGTATCCTCAGTGGGAGTACCAAGAATCTTGAAAATCTTGTCAAGTTGATCATATGTACACCTTACGCCAGGAAATGTTGGCAAACCCGTTAACATTTCAACAAAAATGCAACCGACTCCCCACATATCCAAAGATGTAGAGTATTCAGTAGAACCCAACAGTACATCAGGCGGTCTATACCAAAGTGTAACAACTTCATGTGAATAAGTATGTGATGGTACAGATTTCGCTCTAGCTAAACCAAAGTCAGCCAATTTAAGTTCTCCTATTTCACTTATTAATAAATTCTGCGGCTTGACATCTCGATGAAGAACTCTTCTAAAATATAATACATTGGCATTGAAAATATTTTATGTTGCAAATCATATAAATAAGTTAATATTAATTTGAGATCGCAATATGTAATTAAGACATTTTACTGTGAAGATGCTACAGTTAGCATATGAACAATTACAAAACAAGTTTGCGTTAGTCATATTTGTTTGCCACTCTTATAAATTCAACAAATATACTGAATTTACTATATTTATGATCTTTCTTATAATATTCTTATAAATTATTTAATACAAAATAGAGCTTCATAATTGTAATTGGTTTAAAAATATGTACATCAAAATATCATTATATTTTTTTAAAGGGATAATGACAAACACTTGAATAATTTTACAATAAGGAATTTATTTGGATATCATATAATATATAATATAATATATATGTTATGGTGATGCATCCATTCCTAAAGAATTAAACAGGGTGACATTTTCTAAATTTTGATTAAACAAGAAATTGGTAAAATTTAAATATTTTAATATCTTAAATTAATAAATATTTGTATCGGTTTTATAGTCTTTATACGAGGTGTGTTAAAAAAAATAACGAGAATTTTCCTTTTATGAAAAAAATATTTATTTATTCATCAATATCTATTTTGTCCCCTTCAAAGTAATCCCCCTCGAATATAATGCATTTGTGCCAACGTTTTTTTCAATCCTCGAAACACTTTGGAAACTCGATTTTTGTAATAGCTTTTAGCTTTTTTAACGATTCGCTTTTAATGTCATCTATGCTTGTAAAACGACGGCCTTTTAATGTTCTCTTTATTTTTGGAAATAGAAAAAAGCCACATGGAGCCTTAGTTTCGAAATTATATCCATAAACCCATATTTCGTCACCTGTTATAACACGTTTTAGTAGTTCTGCATCGTTATTAACTTCATTTAGCGACTCTTGAGCAACTTCCATTCGCCGCTGTTTTTGTTCCAAATTCAACAATTTTGGAACAAATTTTGCTGCCACACGTTTCATATCCAAAACATTTGAAAAAATTCCATGTCATGAGCCAACTGACATGCCAAAATCATTCGCAACTTCTCTGATTCTGATTCGGCGATCGTTCATAACCATTTCTTTCACTTTTTTTACGTTTTCATCGGTTGTTGGAAACGCTTATACCACTCGTAAATTTTTGCTTTACTGATAACAGACTCACCATATCCCTTTGTTAACAGTTTACAAACGTCACTACACTTTATTTCATTTTTTACGCAAAATTGAATACAAATTCTTTGCTTCATTTTTTTTCACAAACGAAAATCGCCGAGCTCACAAACACGTCTAACGTTAGCGGCTGCCACTTAAAAGTAAGCAATGAATATTGCTGAAAATTTTATAGTACTTTAGGGGCATGCGTACCAACACAATAAAAATTTTTTTTTATACAAATAGACTCACCAAACCCGCGAAATTAAAAAATTCTCGTTCCTTTTGAACGCACCTCGAACAATAATATATTATACTAATAATGATAGTCAGATTGTCATGGTATACAATCATCTGAAATAGAAATTATTACTAGAAATAAAATAAATTAAAATTTAAATTATAAATAATAAAAATAAAAAAAACAAAGTATATTCTTTGTTGGCAAAGAACAACCTGACTGCCCTTACCACCTTAAATCTGCATGTGCTGTAACACGTATATAATAAGATTATCTGTACGTCTTAATCCGAAATTTGTATACACACGTAAATACAAATTTCGGAAAGTACAAAAAGTAGGAAAAAGGAACAAGAGAGAGATAGGAAAAGAATATAATTTTAGTATAGTCGTGAAGCTTTTATAAAATTTTGCAATGTACGTGTGCTAACTCGAACAGATTTTATAAATTTTTCTAAATAGTTAGTTGTTAATACCCGTCTTGTTTTATCGATTTTCAGAGTAGCACGAGTTTATCCAGTCGGTTTTCTATTAAAAATATATTTGAAATATATTCTTGAATTCGCTGCACTGAATTGTAAAGATCACTACAGGTTAACCAAATGCGAAGGGAAAGGGACCCACGTCCACCATCGTTAGGTTTTAACTTGTAACATCGTAACAAGTTCAGTTTGGCGATTTTATTACATTATTGTTCAATAGTTAGCGCAATTATTAATTACATTTTTCTTTATACAACCCAAAGCATAAAAAGTCATGGAGCAAGCCCGGGCATGCCTCTACTTCGATGGCCAAGCCAAACCTTCATGGCAAGAAGCTAATGCTGTGCATTCGATGGGATCAGCATGGAGTAATCTATTACGAATTACTCCAACACAATCAAATCGTCACCGGGGAACGTTAGTAACAACAGCTGATGCAATTGAGCCGAGCACGTGGTTATTTCAAATAGAGCCAGTCAAGAATTCCACAGCACGCATGCCTGCGTCCTTCCAGCAAGTTTTCAAACTATGGGAAGTAAGAAAATTTTTTTTTGAAGTTAAAACTTCTTACAACTCTCTTCGCTCCAGTTGACTCGATTGGGGATCAGAACAAAAAATTTTCGGGTCGGCTACTGGGTTGTGACGGAAGTGACGTATATATATCATATATACATATACGAGGTATGTTCAAAAAGTAACGAGAATTATGAAATTTCGCGGGTTTGCAGAGTCCACCTGTATACAAATTTTTTTTAATATGTTGATACGTATGCGCCTGAAGTACGATAAAATTTTCAGCAATATTCATTGCTTACTTTTAAGTGGCAGCCGCTAACGTTAGACGTGTTTTTTGAGCTCGGCGATTTCCGTTTATGAAAAAAAAATGGAGCAAGGAATTTGTATTCAATTTTATGTGAAAAATGAAATAAAGTATAGTGAAGTTAGCAAAATGTTAACCAAGGCATATGGTGAATCTGCTATAAGTAAAGCAAGGATTTACGAGTGGTATAAGTGTTTTGAAGATGGCCGCGAAAACGTTGAAGATGACGAACGACCCAGACGCTCAAGCACATCAACAACCGATGAAAACGTGACAAATGTGAAAGAAATGTTGAAGTTGGAACAAAAACAGTGGCGAATGGAAGTTGCTCAAGAGTCGCTAAATGAAGTTAATAACGATGCAGAACTACTAAAACGTGTTATAACAGGTGACGAAACATGGGTTTACGGATATAATGTCGAAACTAAGGCTCAATCCTCCCAGTGGAGGTATTCTGGATCGCCAAGACCGAAAAAGGCTCGACGAACAAAAATCGCCGAGCTCAAAAAACATGTCTAACGTTAGCGGCTGCCACTTAAAAAGTAAGCAATGAAAATTGCTGAAATTTTTTTCGTACTTCAGGGGCAAGCGTACCAACATAATACTTAACTATTTTAAGATTTAAATAACATAATTAATAACAATTAATAACAAACAAACAAAAATTTTTTTCTAATTATATATTTTTTAATAAGGACATAATCTCACATAGACAAGAAACTAAGGCACTAAGGCTACGTTTACACGAATTTAATATAACTAACCGGAACTCAAGAAACACCATGGCCAACCCTCAGGCAACAGAATTGACCATCGAGAACGAGGAGAAAAGACTCCATAGTCTATTTAGGAAAATGAACAGGGAGACTCTGGTGAAAGAAACAGCGCAGCTAAACCTGCGCACGGATAGATCAAATGATGCACTAAGAGACCGACTAATAAGATTCGAGTTGTGATGCCTCTTTGGCACGGACGCTGTCGAATGAAATACAGAAAGAGATGAAGCCGTCGCAACACAGTATCCCGATATAATCGAAATATCGGAAGTACTGAACTCGACAGCTCTGGAACCAAAAGTCAATAAAGAGAATCAGAACGTAAAGTCTGAAGAACGCCTGACAAATCAAGACATACCGCCTAACGCCGCCACAGCAATGCCCTTTTGGCCCACGTTTCCTGGTACGATGCCATGGCCTGGTTACCCAGTGGGGCAATGGCCAACCTCACCCACGTATAGCACAGATATGGAAGGTAACAATCACATACCCGCAATGGGATATCTTCCAGCGGCAATTATGCAACACTACGCTGCTATGGCTAACGCTAGCACACAGCAGACGTCAGCGGCGGTGCTCCCGCACACCTCACTACAGCTCACCATGACGTGCACACAAACAGACGCGTACAACAGATCACTTGATAATGCCTACCTGAAGGAGACGAGAGCAGGACAGCTGCTACGGCAATGGAAAGTTCAGTTTCAGGAACCCCACAAGAGGATGCGGACGAGTTTATTGAGAGGTTAGAGGATATAATGGGAAGCCTCCATATTCCTGCAGCAGAAATACTGAAAATCATTCCGGGTATACTCAGCGGAGCAGTGATAATATGGGCAAGACCCATACATAAAACATGGCGTACCATAGACGACCTAAATGTAGCGTTAAGACCTCAATTTAGACCTGTGGATTACACACTGCGACTAGATGAGGAACTAAAGAGAACGTACACAGCGATCCAATGAACCCATTGGATCGTACCTTAAAAGCATGCGGTTATTGTTAGACAAGATGTTTCCGCCACTCGCTCTAGAGAGTCAGTTAGATCGGATCTACAGGAATTGATATCCTGAATTTATCGATAAGATAGATAGAAAGGATTTTAATACCATAAACGACCTTCAGTCGATCAGACAGCAGATCGAGCTGAAAAAGGAGTTAAAGCGTCGCTATAAAGAGCCTCCGTCAGCTAAAAGTTACATGGGGAGCACAGCAGCTTGCCCCTCATCTGGACGAGGCAGCAGAAAATCGAGGCTAGCAGCGCTTGACGACAATAAAACAAAGAATACGTCAACACAGGTGACATTGGCGGAACCAGCGACGCCGATGGTTGTGAGGCAAACTGACAAAGACATGAACCCGAGCCAAAGAAAAACTGCGACAAAACGAGAGTATAGCCCTGGACGACGAAGCTTATCCCTACGTATCGCCGAACCAAGTTCGCACTATAGAAGCACCTCACCCAGACAGGCACGAACATCTCAAAATCACGATCATTTCCAAAATCCACCTACAAACAGGAATAGAAGCGTGTTGCCACGATACGAAAACAGAACCAGAGACAGGCACTATTCGCCTAGTCTATTGCGCGACGATCAATCCTACCGAAACACCAACGAACGAGAGGTACCCCGATATCCAACAAGAGATTCTTCGATAAGCGACAACAGATTCTATCGCAATAACAACAGACCACGACCACGCCAGAACGCGTACAGGTCGAATTCTAGAGATAGGACCAATAAATCTGACAGCCAATAAGATAACAGGCCGTGTTAGATCTGTAAAAGATCAGGTCACTGGGCAGATAGGTGTCCAGAAAGAAAACAGAGACATTGTTTTAATTGCGGAGAAGACAACGTGACAACGATGAACTGTCCATGATGTGGACCAACCGATAACCGGTCGGAAAACGCGTAAGGGAACAGGAGATTGGAGTCTATCCTATAACCCCTTACGACTCGACTCCACAATACAATAATAAAAATCACTAGAGACATCCAAATACCAATCGCCCTTTCGACTTCCCATATACTTCCCCCATCTTGATGAAAAACAATAAAGAGCTCCCGAGTGTAACCATAATCAGAGAAGAGCATCCCACGGCTACAGTGCAGGATGAGGAAAATAGATTTTTTCTGAACATCGAGATAACAGGGAATATATTCCCAGCATTAATTGACGTCTGAACTAGGAAGTCTTACATTGGACCAGGGCCAGGCCATCTGGTAAAAACCGTCATAATGCTGATCCTCTCATACATGTAGAGGCCGGACAGCCAATTATGTTCGAATGATGGAGAAGGCGACTTATGACTAAATATAGACAGGCGACTCATTACAGCTCGTTTCGCGGTTAGTACGTGTTAGCACATCCAGCACCCGACATGACATATATACTGCAGACCGACGCAAGCAATTATGCACTAGGATCAAAGAATGAGTCAAAATATCTACGGTGAAGAACACACCATTGCATATGCCAGTAGAATTCTAACGAAAGCTGAGTTAAATTATACGGTAACTGAGAAAGAGTGCCTAACGGTACTGTGGGCTAGGGAAAAGTTTAGAAGTTACCTCCCAGGGAAAGAATTTACTGTTATCACAGATAATAGTAATCTAAAATGGCTACACCCCATCGCAGGTCGCTTAGCGCGTTGGGCCGCTGCCTTGCACGCATATAACATGGCAGTCATACACCGAAAAGGCGCACTACATAAGTTGCCCGATACCTTATCGCGTGCACCTATTAATGACACTACACCAACAGCCACGCTCGTTACAACTGAGCATGACTCTTAGTACAGCAAAAGAATATGAGAAATTAAAGCCCGACCAAAAAGGTACCCATAATGGAAGGTCATGGGCAACATGATATACAAGCATCGTCCGCAACGACGTAAAACTACGGAAGATCAATATGAGCACATTCGTTTGCAACGACGTGAAACTACCGACACCATTGAAGAGAACGATGGCATTCGTCCGCAACGACGTGAAACTATGACAACATCAGCTCTCGACTAGACTTAGAACCATGGAAGTTGGTGATCTGGTCGAAAAACCGAGAAAGAGACCTCTTCGAATGTCACAATACACCCAGAGCAGAACACTTCAGTATTGAGAAGACCTACAACAGAGTCAACTGAAATTACTGTTGGCCTGGCATGAGAAAAGACGTGTACACCTTTCTCAAACACTGCCCGGAGCGCCAACTCCACAAAGTATCACAGTGATCACCAGCCGGACTAATGATATAACGAAATATCGAAGGCCTCTGGACTAGTGTGGCAATCGACATTATGGGACCCTTTCCCCCGAGTAAAGGGCAGCACAAATATCTACTAATTTTTGAAGATCTCTTCACCAAATACATAGAGGTGAAACCATTGCGTAAGGCCAGAGGATAAAACATCGTCAAAGCTTTAGAGGAGCTCATAATATTCAAATGGGCATGTCCGAAATTTCTAATCACCGATAATGGTACCGAATTTGCGAATAAGTTCGTTAAAGACAAACTTGAAAAACTTGCGTGATTCAGCAATTCATCGCTCCGTATCACGCGCAGGCGAACCCAGTGGAGAGAGTCAACAAAACCATCAAATCGATGATCTCCATATTCATCGGAGAAAAGCACTGAGACTGGGACCTCCACCTTCAAGAATTGGCTTTTGCAACGGTACATGCGAGTACGCAGGTATCGCCTGCTTTCCTTCACTTTCGACGTAATCTAAGAGAAGGACCCACGTACCGTATTACACGCAAAAAGAATGTAAATATAAGATTCATAACACAAGAAGGCTGGTTGAACCGCATGAAACGGTTACCAGCCATCTACTGCCTAGTCAAAAAAAATCTGAATAAAGCCAGCAGCAAGCAGGCTCACTACTACAATTAAAACAGAAGACAGGAAATTTTCAGCACCGACGACTTGGTATGTTGATGAAATCACGTATTATCGTATGGTTCCAACAATTTTTTGCCAAGCTGACACCGAAATGAAGAGAATTTCTCCTGTTATTATGAACTGGAAGATGTGATCGGCGGGAGGCGAACAAAAGTACATATTTCTGATATGATACTCTATCACCCTCCTAACGAACCATCGTGTATCACAACCATACAGGTACCACCAAGATGTTCAAAGAAGTAGGACGAGGCCGAGGACTACGTCGGTCCATAGAGGACGACTCATTGCGCAAACCCGGAGAAGCACATACCCCCGGTCATATGATCTCTGATCACAAAGAGATACAAGAAAAGCGCGCAACGGAACATCTGTCCGGAACTGGCCCAGCACCAGATCAGATATCAATGGCCAGTATACTAGAGGCCATAGACCAGGTAGATGAGGTTTGCGATCAAGGGGATCTCACCGAATTTAGTCTCGATTCGACGCAATAGATCACCACCGACGAGAAGTGACCGACGGTTCTTATTGCGGTCGACAAATGCTCGTTCACTTTATCCCTTTTGGATACTAGTAACCCCTCGTCGGATACTCAAGAGCAAGAAAAACCCTGCTACTTACCCCCTACAGAATCATACAAGCCGTTGAAATGCCCCAACCTAAAGAAGCCGAAGGATGCAGATCTTATATACAATCCCTTCACCACAACCTACGACGATATGGGAGACAGTATCGCGGTTGAAAATAGCTCGGACCGCGATGTTTCGCACAATGCCGGTCCATTAGAGCCATTCCGCAGGAAAAACGTCGTCCAGCGGACACCAGCGGACGCTATCCCTTATACGTCAGGACGACAAATACGTTCCATTAACCCTCTCCCCTGCCGTCGAGATCCTCGGGTCAGACGACTACGACTGAAAATGCAGGCCTGGACGATAAAGAATACCGCCGACAGTAAACCAGCCACCCCGGCCCTCTTAGATGTGACGATTGTGCTGCCGTATAATTTTGTACCCCCCCCCCCTCCAGCGACCCCGTCCTTCAATCCCAGTATCTCCAGTACCGTCAATTATGCGTAAGTCCCTTTCGCACAAAGGACGTTGGAAGTGTAATGAGAAAGGACACCGTTATTCCGACTACCCACAGCCACGCAAAGCCAAATTCTGCTGTAGGTGTGGCAGTTCGACAAGAGATGTCCATACATGTACCTTTTATCCGGAACGCCCCTCCGTCGCGGCGTCGTCTTGAGAAGGGGGGGGGGAGCGCCGTCGATTCGCGGTCGTCTAAAAAGAAGGTGAAGACGACGTAACAACCGCAGGAACGCCAGCAAGAAGATGACAAGCACAGTGAAGGAACGAAGTCCACTCTGGAGCACCCCACGTGAACAAAGAACTCTGGCGCAGACCATCCAGGAGTTCAGGAGTGTAATTGGCCACACTACGCAGCCGGTAATGATCGTCATACCGGGTGCATCTGTCTACATGTGCAAGAAGACCACAGAACTCTTACGTTAGTTTTATATCGACAGCACTATTTCGAGTGTAAATTCATTAATAACCCATGTATAAAAGTAGTGTTGTATTTTTTTTCTTTCTTTTATTTCAATATATTAGCGAGTCAGACGGAATCCCGAACTTGTGATTCGCGAGTAAAGTCTTTCCCCTTTCGTTTTTTCCCGTCCCACGTACCGCAGTTAAAACGAGTTAAGGCTCAGTGATTTACCACCCACTTCGGTTCCGGGAGGGGGAGTTTGTGATCATCGTTTTCGATGATCACAATTAGGAAAGAAAAATATCGATATCTCGCGCGATGTATCGAACGAGAAGTCGACGCAGCGCAGAATCGCGCCGCCATAGAGGAAGAACAGCTCTGGCTCTCGTCGAGTGCGCACGTAAAATACCGCTCCACGAGACTCTACGCTCACGCGACTTGATCGATCGCTATTTTACAAAGCGCTACAGAGCTCGTATATGGCAATACTATACATCATTTGAAAGATCTTGACATAACGTACACAACGAAGCTATGCATGATTAGTTTGGATATTGCGTTCAAAAGTTATAGACATGTAAACATGGAGTTCACTAACGCCGAAATTCGCGCTATTTTAAAGTTTTCCTTCGTCAAAGGCGAATACCATAGAGAAACGTTCCGTGAAATTAATGGTGTTTTGGGGGATGGTACGCTTTCACTTCAAAGCGTAGAGGAATGGTTTCGACGATTCAGAGCAAGTGAACACGACACCATGGATAAGCCAGCCGGCAGAAGACCTGTGATGACGAATACCGATCAAATCATGGAATTTATCGAGTTAGACCGGCATGTGGCATCTCGTGACATCGCCCAGAAGATGCAAGTTAGTCACCAAACTATTTTAAATTATCTGCAGAAGGCTGGATACAAAAAAAGCTTGATGTTTGGGTGCCGCATGATTTGACGCAAAAAAACTTTCTGGACCGAAACAATGCCTGCGATGTGCTGCTGAAACGGAACGAACTCGACCCATTTTAGAAGCGGATGGTGACTGGCGACGAAAAATGGATCACATACGATAATATCAAGCAGAAATGGTCATGGTCCAAGGCCGGTCGACCGTCCCAAACAGTGGCCAAACCGGGCTTGACGGCCAGGAAAGTTTTGCTGTGTGTTTAGTAGGAGTGGAAGGGAATCCTCCACTATGAACTGCTCCCATATGGTCAGACGCTTAATTCTACCATCTACTGTGAACAAGTGGACCGCTTGAAGCAGGCTATCGACCAGAAGCGTCCACAATTGGCCAACAGGAAAGGTGTAATGTTTCACCAGGACAACGCCAGACCACACACTTTGTTGATGACTCATCATAAGCTACGGAAGTTCGGATGGGAGGTTTTATAGCATCTACCATATAGCCCGAACATAGCGCCAAGTGATTAGCACCTGTTCCTGTCAATGTCGAACGCTTTTGGTGGTGTAAATTTGGACTCAAAAGAGGGTTGTGAAAAGAGACTATACGCTCACGCGACTTGATTATTCGCTACTAAGACCGCGCTCGCGCCCCCTAGGTGCCATCATCCAAGAAAAAAGAAGAGGGAAGAGCCCGGTTATGCTGGTCATACACACGACCGCGTCACCGCGGCAGAAGTGCGAGACAACCAGACCTTGCCATCGACGACCCACCGCCATCGCGCATAAGCCGTCGTCTAACGCTATAGCCGCCGCACTACTGTGCGGCTACATCTTGCCGCCGAGCCACCCGGAGAACAACGAGACTGAAGCCTGCTCCAGAGGACGACAGCTCCTTGGCAAGTACCATCTACCATTTATAAAGTAGAAACTCCGCGTCCTCCCGGTTCCAAAGTGCACGTGTCGCGGCCTTCCCCTTGCGTTATTGTACTACAAAGCTTGCTGTGAAAGTATGCCCCCCTTGAAGACACGCGGCGTGTGCTTCTTATTGATATTTGATGCCTGCGACAAGATGGGTGGATTTTTCGAATTGTTCGATGAGCTGGAATGAGCGAGTCTCCCACCGACGCGCAACACGCCATCAGCATCTACAAACGGAGTCAATTTTCGCAATAAATTACGTTTCGGCAAAGGGTTGGGTGACTTTAGAATCATTATTTCTTTCGAGAAGGCTGATGCCTGAGAGAGTTTTAAAATTATCAAAGAGGAATACCGGGTAAGTAATTCTGGTTCAACCAAAGATTCTCGTACGTGCAAGCTTTGAGAAATTTCTACCGGCTGGGGCCAATGTTCACGAGTTGACGTAAGCCAAGTAGGGCCATGCCACCATTGTGAATTTATCGCTAAATCAGCTGGCTTAGCCCCGCGTGTAACTAAATCGGCTGGGTTCTCCTTTGAAGGCACGTGGGCCCATGTACTTGAGGGAAGCTCGGTTTGTATATAAGATACGCGATTCGCGACGAACGTCTTCCAGGATCGCGGATGTTTACGCAGCCAACTTAACATGATTTGGCTATCTGTCCAAGCGTATACCGGGCATTGTTTTAAAAACTCAAGTTGTTGTAAATGGCGGATAAGTTTCACTAAGACTACTGCACCGCACAGTTCCAGGTTAGGAATGCTGACGGTTTTGACTGGCGCTGCTTTGGTTTTCGCCGCTAAAAGAGAGACGCGGACATTTCCTTTACCGTCATCTATTCTAACGTAAGCGGCTGCCGCGTACGCACGAGAGGAAGCATCCCAAAAGTCATGAATCTCAACAGCGTGTACAAAAGAGCCGCCTAACCAATGTTCAATTGAGATTTGAGATAGACAATCGAGAGAATCGCAATACTCTATCCATCGACTGCGCAAATCAGTCGGCAAAGGAGTATCCCAGTCACATTTCAAAATCCACAGATCTTGCATCAGGATTTTTGCGGTAACTGTCATTGGAGCAAGCCAACCTAGCGGATCGAATAAGCGTGCGATATTAGATAATACCACACGCTTAGTGATTATTTTGGAAAGACCATCACGATCTTCGCAGCTAAAAAGAAATGTATCGCGCGCGGGATTCCACTGAATGCCAAGCGTTTTTATATGCGCGTCTTTATCTATTTGCTTGTCGTTGTGAATTGGATTTACATGAGTAGGTAAGAGATCGGGATGATTCGCGGCCCATTTATCTAACTCGATTCCGCTCGTCTTCAAGATCTCAGTTAGTTCGACACGTTTTGCGCTAGCTTCCACGAGATCGTCTGCTCCGGCAAAAATATCATCCACATATGTGTTTTCTTCTAAACATTTTGCACCACGGGGAAATCGCGATCTCTCTTCGTCAGCAAGTTGCAATAATGTCCGGATCGCGAGATAAGGCGCGCACGCGGTTCCGTATGTAACGGTCGTTAAACGACACTCAACGGGCGGTTCAGTAGGGCTAGGTGTCCATAAGATCCGCTGATAGTCCTGATCCTCTCGCGGCACACAAATCTGGCGAAACATCTTCACTATATCTGCAGTGAACACGAATTCGTACCTACGCCAGTTAAGAAGGATCAGACCTACATCGCGTTGAAGTGCGGGTCCGGGCATTAGAAAATCATTAAGACTTTGCTTGTCTTGCGATTTCCTTGAAGCGTCGAAAACTACACGAATTTTCTTTAATGCTCCTTGTGCAAAGGTGGTTACGGCGTGGTGGGGTAAATACCAAGCATCAGGATTTTTAATCTCAGATACTGGTACGCGCGCCATATGGCCTAGCTTTTCATATATGAGCATAAACTCGCGATAGGCATTAGCTATTTCCGGATTACGTGAAAAACGCCGATGCATTGTAGAGAGGGAACCCAGCGCGATACGTCGCATTTCATCAGCACGTGCCGGTGGCTTTGTTCTAAGAGGAAGGCGTACAGTAAAGCGTCCACTAACACTACGCGTATACGTATCACGGTAAAATTGCTCGCAAGCCTCGTCCTCTGGCTTCAATTTGGGCGCGACATCCGGTAGTTCGTTTAAAGACCAGAATCTTTGCAGCGAATCGTTCAATTCATTATTTGAAACAATATGAAGCGCTTGCAGCGGCAATCGCTGATCATGCTCCGCCCGCCGTGACGCGTGCCTTTGACCCGGCCCGGATACAACCCATCCCAACGCGGTGTCCTGTGCTATAAGTCCAGAAGCTGTAGACGTATGTAAACCCGGCCGTAATAATTGCGCGTAAATGTCAGCTCCGAGAATAATATCCACGCTTTCGCGAGTGTAAAATTGGGGATCAGCAAGTGACAGGCCCGAAAACAGATTAAAGTCGATTGATGTTACGTGGCACGATGGTAAATAAGACGTAAGCCGCGATAAAATTAAAGCCTGTGTGTCCAATTTAAATTCCGGATTTATTGTCGATCGCAAAACAAATGAAGTTTTATTTTACGGTTCCTGAGTTCGTAGAACCTACACCCGACAACGCAACATTCGTTCGCTCTCTACGTAGACCCAATACCTGCACAATCGACTCCGAGATAAAGGTTGCCTCGGACCCTTGGTCAAGCAATGCCCGCGCGCGAGTTTTAATACCTTGCGGTCCCTCAACGATCAATTGAGCTGTAGCCAGAATTACCGAATATTTATTTTCGAAAGTACCAGCTATGTGCGAGGCTACTGTTGTCGACCCTGTACTAGAATCCACCGATATCTTTGAGTCGTCTTGCGGTCTTATTCCCCTATTGTCTAAAGGTCGTTTCGATACAAAATGTAAGAGCGAATGGTGTTTCTCGTGGCACGTCATGCAGCGCGCTTGAGACTTACATTCCTGAAATCGATGTCGTCCGAAGCAGTTAAAGCATAAATTTAACCGTCTTATTTCCGCACGGCGTTCATAAGGGGTCTTCGCTTTCAACTTGTTGCATTTAAATAACGGGTGCATGCCCGAGCATAACGCACATTTTGAAGACGTTTTAAAATTCGGTCGAGTGTGATGTACCGTGCGTGAAGCACGATGCGCTTTATTACCCGCGGGTCTTTTATCATCAGCATCCCTTGCGGCCATCATGCTGAGTGTATGAGATCGCTTCTCCAGAAATTTCGTGAATTCCGAAAACTTTGGAAACCGATCTACTGTGCTCGACTGTGCTGGTGTCACGGATGGATCGCGCGCGCTGTCAGCGTTCATAAATTGATCCCGCGAACTCATTTCCGACTCCCACTTCTCCCTCGACACCGGATCTAATCGCGAAGCTAAAACATAAATCAGCCAGACATCCCACTGATCGATCGGCATCTTCAAATTCGACAATGCACGAACAATCCGTTGGGCTTCATCAGCAAAAAGGCGCAGGTGCGCAGCGGACTCTCCCTTTAAATGCGGTAGTGTCGTAAGTGCATGTGGGTGTTTATTTACTATTAGTCGCGGATTATAAAATCGTGCCGACAATGCCTGCCATGTTGTGGCATAGTTCGCGTAAGTCGTTGCCACATCCTTTACTAAATCGGCAGCGGCACCGGTCAAGCAAAGTTTCAAATATCTGAATTTAGTAGCATCGCTCGCGATCTTTGAGTGTACAAGCGTATTAAAGAGATCAGCGAAACTCTCCCAGTCCTCATACCGGCCCGAGAACTTTGGGAGATCGAGTTTCGGAAGATTAGGCCTGACAAGCGTAGCCCCGGCTACATTGGCAGTATCCGACAGAAGCGAAGTAGAGAGATCGGCTCTCCCTAGTTGATCCATCTTATCAGTAAGTGAATCGAGCAATTGCTGATATGTTGTGCGAATTTGATTAAACACATTGTCAACGAGATAAGAATCATTTCCGGCATCATCACGAGCAATAATCTCCGCGTGGGTTCGTCGAATTTCTGACCAAATATCTTTCACCGCGTCGATCCTAGTCGAAAGATTGCTTTTACTCAGCGGCCTATCAATATGATCCTTCAACTCCGCCTGCATATTTTCAATTTCACAATTACGAGTGGTTTGTAGAGCTACAAGCTTTCTTAACTGTATTGGCGCCATTATAAACGAAACCGTAACTAAATATAATACGCGCTAAAATCCCACAAGGCCCTCTCACAGCAATTCTATAGACCAATCGTTTACACTAGTGACTAACGTATTTTTCTTATAAAATAACTATAGTGACATATATTATCAATTAAACATTCACACACATAAAATAACTTATAAATAATAACCTACTAAACTAATAGAAATATAACGTATAAAAGATATAAAGCTAATAAAATCAAATAACTTACTAATATAACTTAACAAAACTAAGAAAGTATAACGTATAAGCAGGTATGAAAGAATACAAAATCAAATAATCTATTAAGGTAATTTGCTAAAACTAATAAATGTACAATGTATATAAAATATTAAACCACGCAATAAAATTAAATAACTTTATTTTTATTAATCTTTAACTTTATTATTTAATCTAACTTTATTATTATTAAGCTTTAAATTTATTATTTAAACTAACTTTACTATTATTAAGTTTATTATTATTATAATTATTAATCTAAATTATACAATAAAATTAAATACCTTGCTTCATAAAAATATTGACTAAAATTAGTGTTAATTAAACCTTTCTACTCATTCCTCACCCGGGGCACCAATGTTTATTGCAAACGTAGATTTAATAACAATTTTAAGTAAGTAGGAATGAGCAGACAGGTCAATTAAATAAAACACAACAATTTCGCGGACAATAAAAATCACGCTTGATTGGGCGTAAAAACCCCTTCGGAGTAAGGGGAAAAGCCGAATCAAGTGGAAATTCGTAATTATTTATTGATTAATTATAACTTGACAGATCGTCTTTCACAAATGAATACAAAATTATAACACGAGTAAATCAAGAGACTATATTAATTTACGATTCTCCTTAAAGATACTACACAACGCTATCAAAACACATACCTTGGATGCTGCAGCATATAAGCACACACTTAAAACTACACATTTAAACATACTGTTTTAACGCATTTGCGCGGATCACACCGCGACAGCCGACCTCTGTATCGGCGGTGACCCCACCTGCCGCTGGAAGTCGGGCGAGGTGGTTTTGAGGGAAGCGGGACACCAAAATCGACACGACACAGTGCTCCGACGTCTCGGATACGGGTACAGCCCTCGCCCCGTGTGTGTCCGGATAACTCCTTCCTTATCGAGTTATCGCAGTGGAGCCCGCTTAGAGCACTCGTGCGCTCACCCAGATAGCGCCTTCCGTATCTGGACCGCTTGTCACCTGTGCAACCTAACAGGAGGACACGCTCTCCACAATACCTATACACGAATGCTAAACTTCGCCTATCTACAGGCACACAAAATATACGTATACACGAACAAAATACGCGTACATATACGTACGTATATACACGTACACAAACACACGTACACACAAGTATACGTACACAAGTACACGTATCACAAATACGTATACACAAGTACACGTACTCGCAAGTACACGTATACACAAGGAATACACAGACACAGATACGTATTTTTATATATAATCACACAAATCCGCGGACACAGAGATATATATATATATATATATATATATATATATATATATATATATACGGTTTCACAAGCACGCGTACACACCCGTGCGTAGATACACGCACACACAAGCACACGTACTCACAAATACACGTATACACAAGTGCACGTAGTACACGAACGCACAAACTCGTGAAAACACAAACACGTATTCACACACGACTATATAAACACACGAAAGCACAGACACTTTTTTATACACAATTACACAACTACGCGTACACGAACAGACGGCGGCACGCACTCAGAATTACACGGGATTGACACGAATTACGCAACACAAGCTGCAACACTATCAACCGGCAAGTGAAGTATTATGAATTGCTTAGCACGACGCACAATACTCAAATTCACTGTCAGGTTGCTAGTTGCAGACTGACTGACTGCTTCAGTCGAGCTGACCGTCGGGCGTCCGCGGAGCTCGGTTGCAGGTACCGGACCGACGCAAAGTGCAACGCCCTGATTTACAATTTCGGCTTTCCCCGCATTACGGCAGGGTTCTTGCACGTTCGTCCGACGGACAACTGCAACCTAGTAGGATTTCCCTCGCTATACACGCATACATTCATACGTATATACATACAGATACACACACATACTTACAGATTTTCCTTCTTTTATTTTATTTTTTGTTCGAGTGTGATGCGCGAACACTTAGATTTGAATAAAACTTCTATTTTGTAATAAAAAATAGCGAAAACATATTAAAGGTCGTAATAACCATTTGGTTTTTATAATACTTATATTGCATTGAAACATTTCCTCCATTTAGTCGTCGTGTAAGGTATAATCAATAAAACAGTATGTGGAATGTGAAAACTAATAAATCAGTATGAAATTTTTTTAGATTGATTTTAAGATGACAATGTTTTTGTAGATTTTTTAATACTAATTTCGAATAATGATATGCAGCATAGAAAAAAACTATGCTATCGCAATTGAGTAAGTTCATAAGACTAATAATTCTTACCTGCGGTGACAATAAGCTAAGCCTCGTAATAGTTGAAAAAGAAATAGTTTTACATTATGTGGACAAAGACCACCTCCACCATTACTATATTTTTCCATATATTGTGATAAATCCGTATGAACATATTCGAATACGAAAGTTAATGTTTCACGAGTGTGAATAATATCATGAAGTGTAACTATGTTGTTATGTTTCAATTCTTTCAATAAGCTTGCTTCACGAATAGCTGTAAATGGAGCTCCTTCTTCTTCTTGTAATCGAATTTCCTTTAATGCAACTATTTGATTGGTAAGATGGCTGAAGCCTTTAAATACTGTTGCATAAGAACCTTCACCTAGTTGTTCCAATTTAATATATGCTTCGGCTTTACCAAAAGGGGAATTGCCCTGAAAAATACATTTTAAAAATTGACGCAATTACTTTGAGTAATATTCATTGACATTTGTTAAATACAATTCTTGCAACCCGTTTATTCTTATGTTAAAAAAATAATGCATAATGTGCTTTATACAAATATTAAAAAGAATAATTAATAAGCTTTTATTTAAGAAAAAATAAAAGTATTATTTATGTTTTAAGTATTTCTCGAAATTGAAAGGGTTTACATCAACATAGTTCTTTATATCAAGAAATCAATACATAAGAGAGCTTACGATTTCCAAAAATTAAAAAATTTAATTTAATTAAAGAAAGTACAATTGTTATTAGTTAACAAAAACTTTTTTTGAATATGGAAACCCTTATAATATCTAAAACAATATATTTTTAATAAACATAAAAGTTTTTAAATATTAGTTTCCAATGGTTCAAACATTCAAATACAAATGCGAAATACATGATTATCGCAATTGCAATCCTAGTCATTAAACTCACATAGTATCTGTTATGTTCAGTAAATTAAAATTAAAAATTGTACTTATGTCGACTGTTCTGAATTAAATTAATAAATATATTTATCGGTCTTACAGTTTTTATAATATCATATATCAGTTAAAATAATGACAATCAGACTGTCCTTGTTTATGATCACCCCCGTAGAATCTGAAATAAAACTTATTACTACAAATATTATATCACAAAATTAAAAATCAAAATAAAATTAAATTAAATTAATAATAAAATAAAAATAAAAATACAATAATAAGTAAAATAAAAAATAATAAAAGTATTTATTCTATGTTAGTAAAGGACAACCTGACGGCCTCCACCATCTTAAATTTAGGACCAGCTTCTTGTCCGACGTTTCGAACCGCTACGGTTCATCCTGAGGAACTAAACTCAAATGAACAACCCAGCATGCTACTTTATATACCCCATCCCCACTCTAAATTTATTAGTATAACATTTATAGGACTTCCTTTTTTCTTCAACTTAAATGCGAAATACAATTTCTATATTGATAAGGAATGATCAGTGTTGTCCAATTTACTCGACTCTAACATTAAATTTACATTATTGGTATTTTTCAAAATATGAATATTTTCAAGAGTTTCTCTTTCATAGTTATTTTTAATACCTTTTTCCAAAACATTTACATTTTGTAAGTAGAAAGAATTTAACAATTTTAAATTATGTTCTTTTAGCCCGGATTTACCATTCATGCTTTGTAAGCTATATTGATGTTCATATATTCTTTGTTTAGGTACCTTTCCGTTTGTCAAATATAGTATTTGTCACAATCTTTACAATTTATTTTATATACTACTCCTGTATTCAGACATTTATCATCCTTATCTTTACAATTATTAAATAGATTTCTAATATTATTAATGTTTCTAAAGTAAACTTGAATCTAATATAATAATACTACGCTCAAAAAAGAAGAAAAATTACTATCCTAATCTAATATAAACGTTGTTGCTGAGTGTTCATCTTGGACTCTAGTCGGCTTGGCTGTTCACACGTTCTGCCCTTTTCAGATACATACTCGGTGAGTATATTACGGCGTTTGCATCCTCTTCCTTCTTCGCTTCAGTCGATGTGCTTTAGGATGGTGCCAGCTTGAATTTAGACTTGAATCAGGTACAGCGTGGGTGGGACGGGCAAGTAGCTTCCTGTATTTTCAAGCCATTCTTCGCTAATTTCGTTCATTTGTCCTCGTCCGTCTACGCTGAGCCATCACGGTATTTTTGATCAGAAAAGAGGGGGTACATCTACTTTTATATTTCCCAGTCATCCCGTACGTCATTTTCCATTATTTCGCAGTGTACTAACATTCCCATCGAATGGTATTTTGCGCCATTCGCGCTAGAGCTCATAGGCCTGTTCAGAAGCTGTTTTGTTTTCGTAGTAGGGGGAAATCGCGGATACGACAATAGGGAGAAACGCTGGATATATACTTTTCTACTGCTACAAAGTTATTGACATATACAAATATATATAATACATGAGGTCTAACATTTCTGCCCAAGATACACTGGAGAGACATCTTTTGAAAAACGCTGGAAACTTACTTGTACACCCAATATAATAACAATACATACGATTTATATAAATTATATTTTTTCCTAATTAGACTTCACAGTCACTTGTAAATATTCTTCATTCTTACAAAAAAATTAAATTAATAAATATTTTTATCGGTCTTATAGTCTTTCTAATATGATATATTAGCTAAAATAATGACAGTCAGACTGTCCTTGTTTATGATCACTCCCGTAGAATCTGAAATAACACTTATTACTACAATAAATTATATCAGAAAATTAAAAATAAAAATAAAATAAAATTAATAATAAAATATAAAAATAAAAATAAAACTGCAATAATAAGTACAATAAAAAGTAAAAAATAATAAAAGTACTTATTCTATGTTAATAAAGCACAACCTGACTGCCCCCACCATCTTAAATTTATGATGCATCTTCTTATCCGACAATTACAAAAAAAATTATAGCCTAAGATAGTAATAATATAACATTTCAGGATTATATTCAATTATTTCTAAATTAAACAAAAGAAAGTATTGAAATCAATTTTGACAGTCATGTATATCTGAATATGTATACTACCAATTCGTGTAAGTTTTGAAATTATTATTAGGAGTGTGAATAAGTCTTTCCCGTTTTTTGTAAGAGATGGCGCCACCAATACTGTGCGAGTATTCAATGGTTACATATGTCATAATCAAAGCTTATTCATATGTCAACAATTCCATACTAACACATTAGTTAAAATTTTTTCGTATCATAAATTTTTGATATCGTGAAAATGTCGAAATTTGAGCCGAGTCGACGTCATTTGCGGGAAGTTTCACTTTATTGGTTCAATTTGAAGAAATCTGCTGCCGAGACGCATCGATTGCTTCAGGAGGCTTATGGAGAAGGTGGTGTCGATGATTCAAGTGTTCGCGGATGGTTTCGACGCTCCAAAAGCGGTGATTTCGACGTGGAAGACAAGGAGCGTTCCGGGCGGCCGCAAATCTTTGAAGATCGAGAATTGGCGACTTTGCTTGATGAAGATTCTTGTCAAACGCAAGAAGAACTTGCTGAAGCATTGGGAGTTGACCGAACAACCATTTCCAAGCGTTTGAAAGCCATGGGAATGATCCAAAAGCAAGGAAATTGGGTGCCGTACGAACTGAAGCTGAGTGACGTCGAACGGCGTTTTTTCACTTGCGAACAGCTGCTTCAGCGACATAAAAGAAAGGGTTTTCTGCATCGTATCGTGACTGGCGATGAAATGTGGATACGTTACGATAATCCGAAGCGAAGAAAATCATGGGGACCACCTGGCCATGCATCATCATCGACGGCCAAGCCAAATATTCATGGCGCCAAGCTCATGCTCTGTATATGGTGGGACCAGCTAGGTGTGGTTTACTATGAGCTTCTGAAACCGAATGAAAGGATCACAGGCGAGATCTATCGACGACAATTGATGCGTTTGAGCCGCGCACTGCGAGAAAAACGGCCACAATACTCCGACAAGCACGACAAAGTTATTTTGCAACATGACAATGCTCGCCCACATGTTGCACCGCCGGTGAAAACATACTTAGAAACGCTCAAATGGGAAGTCCTACCCCACCCGCCGTATAGTCCAGACGTTGCTCCGTCTGATTACCATCTCTTCAGATCGATGACGCATGGCCTGGCTGACCAGCACTTCCATTCCTACGAGGAAGCCAAAAAATGGGTGGATGACTGGATAGAGGCCAAACCGGTCGAATTTTTTCGCAACGGGATTCGTATGTTGCCAGAAAGATGGGAAAAAGTTGTAGCTAGCGATGGCCAATACTTTCAATAATTCATTTGTAACCATTTTTTCACAATAAAGGCTCAAAATTTGAAACAAAACGGGAAAGACTTATTCACATACCTGATATAATATATCTTGCGTCCTCCCGTCGTTAACCAAGTCATCAGTAACGGATGTCCCCGTGTTTTCCCCCCTTACCGGGTTGCCGCGACCCGCGTGTATAGAACACATCTTATTCCGTGATAGAACGCGCTCGGAATTGAGTCCGTGTGAATAGAATGTACATAGGTTTTCAGTAATAGCCGTGCGCGTATCTTATAAATAGTCGAGTTAATAAATGTGCATGTTATTGATATACATTTAGTATTGTTGCTTATTTCCATTTCTCCTTTTCCCCATTCGTGAGTTCAGGTGAGCAGCAGATCAAGCAAGTAAGGTAAGAGTAGCCGCGTGCTAGTGCAGCGAATACAATATATATATATATATATATATATATATATATACACGTTTATATGAGAAAATCTTACATGGCAATTTTTTCGATATGTGGAAATATGTTTTGCAACTGCCGCCCGCAGACCATAAATAACGGCATTACTGCCGTCGCTTATTTCAAGTGTGAAAATGACCGTGCGTGGAGGTAGTATATCTGCTCCGTAAAGGTGTGGGATTTCCGCTCCCCTTTACTACCAATCGAAGTGGAGAGCCTACTTCCTCTGCAGTTATTTAGGGTACAATGCAGCGAAGAAAGTTAGTTTTGTTTGAGTGTCCGTGTCATTCTGATCGGATTCCGTTGCACTGTCCTTCTAATACTTGTGTTTTATCATTTTTTGGTTTGACTCAAGTTCGCGCGTTTTCATTTATACTGTATGTGTTTGGACGGTATCTATAAGCTGTGTAGTTATAAGACTCGAGCGCGTCTGAGTGTGTGCAGCACAAGCTTAGTTAATTGATGCTCTCGTAATATTGACGATGCTGCGATCAAGGAGTAGCGACGGATAATCCTGCTGCGCTACTTGGGAGCATGCATATGCCTCTGAGGAGTTACCACCCCCTCTGCCTTCAGATCGGCAAAATCGGTGGCATCGCGGTGTGAGTCCGATGAGCTGATGAACGAGAGTTAAGCATTCACTGAATGGCCATTCTCGACGTAAGTGTTTTTAAGGACTACGCGAGCTCCATTGATAATTATATCAACTTGTAGTGGTGTAAAATTATTTAACAAATTAGTACGTTAATAATGACGTAGAATAATAAGTGTTTTTTCTATTAGTTACTTATTTATTTAGTATAATTTCAGAGGCTTGTATTTAAATGGCTTTTCCCCCACTCAGGACTGGGGGTTTTTTATGCGGGTTAGATACAAGCTCGTTTATTATTTAATTAAAGTTTGATTAAATTATTTGAATTTTGCCTACTTATTTATTCATCACGCACCTCTCTAATGTATAATTTTTCTCTCATTCATCTTATTGTAGAAAAATATTTTTGTATCAGTTCATTTATTGTCTTAGAAATATTAATCTTTAAAATAAACATGATGCCTCGAATGAGGAATGCATGATTGTATGAATGAATTTACAGAATTTAACTTTTGATTATTGAAATAATCACTATTAAAATAAATTGTTAGTCTTACGTACGCTTGTATTTATTCTTAAGTGCATATAATATAATGTTTTATCACTTGGTATTGTGTGATTGTGTACATGATACGGCGAACCTTTATTTGTACAAAACTTGGCAGTATTAAAATGTGTGATTTTAGAAAATCTTTGTAATGAGCAGATTAAGCAGATTGGTAACCGATTGCGAGCGCGAGCATTAGATACGATTAATACATCTATTTTACGAGCGCCCATCGATATGATTAATAATTTTTGGTCGGAAATACGCAATACCCATCCTGATATTGCGATGCATGCTGATTCGTCGGCGAATGTGGACGTCGCGGAGAATCATTTCCAAACAATGCAGAGTAACTATGAGGAAACTCTTGACTAGCTTCTTTCCGCGCTCGCGAATTTTCCAAATGAAAAACGCATTATGCGAATTCGTCATCGTGAAGTGAAGATTACGAAAACTATTTGGCGAAACTATCACGATTGGATTTGCCCACATCTTCGGGCAAATACAAGGTCTGGGATAGTTTCGCAGATATTTTTACAACCCTCGTATATTTCGCAGATACCACCAAACTTCAATATTTAAAGTCGTACCTGAAATGTTCGGCCACGAACTAGTGAAAGACGTCACAATGTTAGGAGTGAATTATGCATCAACGTGGGGGTCCTTCGTAATCGATTTCACAACCCGCGGTTCACACTTAATAAATTCTTGGATTCGTTAACAAAATATGCCTTATTTAAAAAAGAGTCCGCGATCGAATTGCTTGCGTTTGTTAATGAAACTCACAGAATTATTCGAGCACTTCATTTCGTAACCTGATCGAGTTTGATCTTTATCTATCGAGTTGAACCTTTCTCTCGCTGATCCGGAATTCCATGTTTTAGATCGTATAGATCTAATTATTGGCGCTGATATTTATGGCCATCTCCTGTGCTCTGGTGTTAAGACTTTTCCAAACACCTTGTTGGTCCCCTTCGCCAAATCTACCGGTGATTGAGTATAGGTTAATAACCATTACTTACGGTACGGCTTGTGCACCTTATCTGGCCATACGCATCCTATTACAATTGCCGCTCAGCGAAAGATCAAAATTTCCACTCGGAGTCGTGTGTGTACAGTTCAATACGTACGTTGATGAAACGATTGCCGGTGCAAACGTTCTCGCGACTGCGCTGCAAAAAAGGGACGAGCTTATCGGAATTCTGCTGTCGACGTATTAAATTGAATAAATGGGCCACTAATAATTCACAATTATTATCCATGTGTGATCAATTAGACGAAAGCAGTATAATAAAAACAATTGAGGGTAATAATAACGTGAAAGCGCTTGGGGTTTAATGGAACCCATTGACGGATACTTTTAATTCCCCATGATGCATTTTAATGCGAATAAAGAGTATCTAACAAAGACATCGATCTTTTCGGAAATTGCGGGTCTTTGTGACCCTTTGCGTTGGCTCGTTCCGATCACCGTGAATGCAAAGATAATAATACAAGATTTATGGCTAAGAAAATGTGAATCGGTTTAGCCTTTGCCCACGGAAATTTATCAAAAATGGCAGCTCTATCGCGAATAGCTCTTCATTCTTCCGTCGTTATCAATTGCTCATTGGCTCAGACTCACGCAAAATAAATCGTTTGAAATTCATGGATTTTTCGACGCGTCGTTTCGCGCGTATGCTGCTATGGTTTACCTCCGAATGACGATGGTAATCACAACTTTCGCGTTTCCCTACTTACCGCTAAGACGAAAGTAGTTCCAGTAAAAACGATCAGATTTCCGAATTTAGAGCTTTGCGGCGCGGCTCTTCTTGTCAATCTCGTGATCCACGTAAGAAAATTAAAATGTCTGCAAAATGCACCCAACCGCCTATGATCTGATAGTCGCATTGTCCTGGCATGGCTCGAAAAACACTTATAACATTGGAAACCATTCGTGGTAAATCGCGTATCGATGATACACTCAGAACGTCCTACAGCATTCTGAGTGGACATTCCCACAAAACAAAACCTGGCTGATATAGCTACGCGTAGTATGACGCCTATCGAGTTCCGGTCGAATGATATGTGGTGGCATGGACCACGGTGGCTCACCTTTGAAACAAAACATTGGCCCCAGCTGCCAGCAACTATGCAAGCACTGCATTCTTCGTCAAGCACTGCCCAGCCAGCGCTCTTAACGAAGTTCTCAAGTCTTACTAGGCTTATTCGCGTGACCGCGTGGTGATTACGACCACTGAAGGAACTCCGACGACGTAAGGCCGCAGAAACTTTCGGCAATTCTTAATGCAGTCGAACTCAACTATGCACGGTTCGCGTTTTTAAGAGTAGCACGATTACACACGTTTCCACAGGAGCTCGAGCAATTAAAGCCCGGAAAAACATTTAAAAAACGCCATGCTCTCCGGAAATTAAAATCATTTGTCATTGATGAGAGTATTTTACGAGTCAGGGGCCGATTAAGTAATACATAATTACCACATGATATTCGACACCCACCAATACTGCTCCGTTTCTCTGCGCTAAGCCGATTATTTGTACGTTACGCACATCGTTCCGCACTGCATGCCTGACTTACGCTCACAATAAGTATCTTATTGTGTTTTGTGTGTATTATAGGAATGCGTACGATAGTTAAATCCATGATACACAAATGCACTATATGACATAGACAGAAGCCACGCTTGGCTCAACAGTTGATAGGCGACCTTTTTATACAGCGTATGACTCCAGCGCGCCCATTCACTACTACGGGCTTAGACTACACTGCCTCGTTTCGAGTACGTGCCTCAAAGAGGTGAGGACTACGTACATACAAGAGCTATATCGCGCCTTTTGTTTGCTTCCATTTGGAGCTAGTAAGCGATTTAACATCATCAACGTTTATTGCGGCGTTGAAACGTTTTGTCAGTCGAATGAGCCTGTGTAAAGAACTTTTCAGTGACAACGCAACTACCTGTAGAGGAGCCAACACTGAGCTTCGTTCAATGTTTAAGGATGCATCCATGTTTTTCAAAGACGTTTCAGAAGTACTGGCGAATCAAGGAACTTCGTGGACATTTATTTCACCAACAACGCCGCTCTGTAGGGGATTATGAGAGGCTGGAGTTAAATTTACTACACATCCATTAAAAAGAATGATTGGAGAGCACACCCTCACCTTTGAGGAGCTTTCCACCGTTCTGGCAGAAATTAACGCTTGCCTCAATTCACGCCCATTGTACCAGGCTCGCATCTGATATCGAAGATTTACAGGCTCTCACTCCAGAACACTTTCTGATCGGTGCTGCTTCAGGTCTCATATCAAATAAAGAAACGCTACCGGTCTCAAAAAACCGGCTCACTCGTTTTCAGTTACTGCAACGTATACGCGATCAATTTTGGCAGTGGTGGTCGAGTGAGTATATTTTACAAATGCAAGAATGGTCAAAATCACGTGAACAGCTAATTTCACTATAGGTCAACTGGCGTTAGTGAAACATAATCGCTATCCCACTTCTAAATCGCCTCTATGTCGTGTCGTCGACCTGCATCCTGGAAAAGACGGTCTTATTCGCGTAGATACAGTAAAAACTGACTCTAATATGCTTCGACGCTATATTGCCTACTTAGCACTCGTATTCCTCGAACATGCGGAAGATAAAGAGCCATAGGCCAAGCGATAATAAACTGGTAAAAAATTAGCATGAATTATTATCATTATTATTTATTTATTTTCTTTTTTCTCTTCGCTTTCGGTGTTTCTGTTTGTTCGTCCAAGGACGAAGGCGGGCGGTATGTTTGCGCTATCTGTGCTCTGGCTGTTGAAACAAAATATAAGCATATGACGTTCAAATCATTAGTAAAATAGACTATATATATATGTGTGTGTGTGTCTATACGTATGTATATATATATATATATATATATATATATATATATATATGTATATGTATATATAAATGTGTATATGTATGTATATATATATATATATATATATATATATATATATATATATTATGACGAGTATCACAAGGCGCCCGCGCCGACTTCTCCAGGAGAACGAAGACGATGCGCGCGCTATCCCACTACGAGAAGAACCTCAAGGCGCGCACGTGCGCTGTTGCGCCTCGTCCTCGGCACTCTCTCCCGTCCCCTTACCTCACCGTTCCACGACTCGCGCACAGCCGTCTGCGGAGGGGCAGTGAGGTTATGTTACATAACCGAGGCCATCGCACGGCCTGGAGTGCCGGGACGTACTCGCGCAAGAAAACGTGAACGATTGGTGTATGCCACATGAAACGTCCGATGAAAGAGGATATGGATTTTGCCAGTGTTTCCAAAAGTGACCCACGTTTCAAGGCATTATTTAATACGTTAAAAAGTGTTAAGTTTAAGTTAACGGTTAAGTTAAATTTAAAATACAGACAACGAATTTCAACAAAGAAAGAAGAAGCAATAGTAAATAATTTTGATGATACTACAAATAAATAGTGAATCCGAAATAATCCGGTTAAGAAGGCATCTCTAGTCTAAATCGATGAAAAAATCAATTTTCCAAAAACACCGGTTTTGTATTTAGTATACTAATAGTAACATCGTACAATAGTTTATTTTAACTTGCGCGCTCTAAAAATGTTACTATAGCGTGTATTCTTGGTGCGCGCGCAAGTGTGATTTTGGAGCAATTCAGACAGCTGGCGATCGGAGAGGTACATACTTGGTCCCGCTTCTTTCTGTATTTATATACCTCACCAATATTTTCAACGATATTTTGAAGCACTGAAAGTATTGCTTTCTTTTAATTTAATTGTAAAACAGTTATTCATTTATATTAGTTGGAAAAAAAATTCATAAAATGGATAACAAAAGTACAAAATTCGGCAATTCGAGAGCTGATCGACAAAAAAAAAGAAATTTTCGTGGCAATCGATTTACGAGTGAGCGTGATGAATGTGTGGTTAGTGCATCTGCTAAAAAAATTAAGAAAAATAATCTTCATTCGAAGTGAACGTTGATCCATTGTTGCATTACGTCATAGTGAACTTCTTACTCTTTCTAAGACTACAAGACATTTTAATTTGTAAAACTTGTAAAGGCGATATAACATTTTCCATACGTAACGAAAAAGGATTAGGTTTTCAATTAGTAGTTTCGTGTAAATGTGAAACAGAAACTCATATTCCAAGCAGTCCAACAATTCATACTTCCTACGAAATAAATCGCCGCTTTGTATTTGCGATGCGTTTACTCGGTGTTGGCTTGCTAGGTATAAATAATTTTTGTGTAATGATGGATATAAGCAAAGGATATTCCTCAGCTACTTATTATGCAATAGTAAACCACATTTGGATAGCAGCAGAAGCAGTAGCTACATAAGTTTTTAGACAAGCAGTTAGTGAAGAGCAAAGAGAAAATGAGGCTGCTGGTAATGTAAAAAATCGGCTCACAGTTTCTGGTGACGGCTCTTGGACTCGAAGGGGTTTTTCTTCTCTTATCGGGATTGCTACATTGATTGGAAAATTTTCTGGAAAAGTTCTTGATGTCATTGTGAAAAGTAGAATATGCAAAGCTTGTGAACAATGGGCTGGAAAGGAAAATTCTATGAATTATCAAGACTGGTATGAAACTCACGAGCTACATTGTAGTGCAAATCATAAAGGCAGTGCGGGATCGGTGGAAATTAATGGTATAAAAGAAATGTTCCAAAGATCTGTAGATTTGCATGATAATTATTATGAATATTATATTAGTGATGGCGATTCGAAGACTTTCTCATCGTTACAAGATATACAGCCCTATGGTGATGTTTTGAGCGTAAAAAAGAAGGAGTGTATTTTACATGTTAAAAAGCGAATTTATAAAAGAGCAAAAGATACTAAAAAACAACTGACACAGATGAAAAAAGGCTCAAAAAGCGTTAGAAACTTCACAAAAAGGTGCTGATGGAAAAAAAACGACAAAAAAACTGAAAAGCCTAAAATAACGGCTACATTGACTAAAAAAATCATGCTGGAGATGTCAAAATATTACGAATTAGCTGTTCGCCGAAATCCAGATTCTGTTGAAGATATGAGAAATGCTATTTGGGCAACTTTTTACCACAAGATTTCTACGGATGATAAGCCTCAACATATGAATTGTCCCGCTGGGTCAGACTCATGGTGCAAATACCGAGTTGCAGAAGCTACCGGCCAGTTGAAAAATTTTGTACACCCTCCAGCACTAGACGAAGAAATTCAACCTTTATTAAAAAAGATTTATGAAGATCTTACCACAGACGATCTGCTAGAAAGATGCATCGGAGCACACACACAAAACACCAACGAAAGCTTCAACGCTTGTGTTTGGAATATAGCTCCAAAACACATATTTTCTGAGAAGAAAATTGTTGAAATTGCTACCTATTGTGCTGTGTGCGTCTTCAATGAAGGATTTTTGCCTTTATTAAAAATCATGGAAACCATGGGTATTTCGATTGGCAGCGTAGCAGTGGATTTTACGCAGAGACGGGACGAAAATAGAATTAAGCAAGGACATCGTCGCAGCATTGAAGCTTTAAAAGAACGGCAACTCGAGCTTAGAAAGGCTAACGCGCACGAAAACGAGTTTTTTGAGGACCAGGAAGGAATTATGTATGGAGCTGGTATCGCGGATTGAGTGTAAGAAGTTTATTTCTTCATTTTTTACACAGGTTTTCAGAAAATAATTTTAAACACGTTTTTCTCGAAATAACATTTTTTGACCTGGCTGACATGATTTAACAAAAACTATTCAACTGATTGGGCTGAAATTTTGAGAGGTTATTCTTCACACATATAGTTATAGCCCGTACTAGAATTATAAATATTCAATTACATTTGAGCACTTTTTTAAACAACATAACCTCAAAAAATAAGCCGAAAATTAGAAAAGCCCGGCATTTTGTTTTTATTTTACTTAAACTTCTTGATTTTAGTACGGGCTATAGCCACTTTCTTATACTTTAATATGCTTTTTGAATTTTTCATTTCAGAGCTTCCTGTGTCAAGATAGGATGTCAGCCAAAAAAAAGCAAGCTTCGTTGTGGCAGCTATATCTGGGCCATATTGGATGAAAAATGAAAAAAAAATTTTTTGCAGACTTTAATATGTATTTTTTTAATATAAAAAAATTGTAGTGTGATAATAAAGTTTACTGCAAGAAAAAAATCTTGGAAATTTATGCAGAAATACTAGAGATACCCCCTTAAATGATAGTGACAATATTACAAATCTAGGTAGTGAGAAAAGAAAAAAAAGCAACTGTAAATAATGTGATAATACTATGAATTAAATACTATAATAAATTTATTCATCACAAACGTCTCTAATATATAATATTTCACTCATTTACCTTATTGTAGAAAAATATTTTTATATCTGTTAATTAATGCCTTAGAAATATTGATCTTTAAAATAAAAAGACCACTTATCGAATACAAAATAAAAATTATGTTATTTAGCTAAAAATATACTGTGAGTAAATTTTGTTGAGTTACTATATATACTTGTTGTCTTTGTTATATATTTTAATAAACATATTTTCAGTGGAGTTATTATTTTTGAATAAATTTCATAATTGATTGTGCATTCATTTTAATTATTAAATTTAAAATATTTAATTTTATTAATCTTGTATTTATCCATTTCTTTTCTAGAATTTTTTATATTAGAATTAAATTAACATATATTTTCATTACTGATTATTTACGAATCCGATTACAAGAAAAACTTATTCTTGCTTTCGCTATACCAATAAATAGCAGCATCCAGTAACGTGCCTAACTACTGGCAAAATCTAATTTACAACTGATATTTATCCACCAAATTTTAATTTTAGCGCCATTCTACCGGTTAAGACAAACTACACTTTTTAATGACATACGTCCCCATAAGAAGTGTTGTATAAAAGTCTTATCTCTATTGATACTTGATTATATTTTATAAAATTCTCTAACCTAACACCCAAATTCAACTTTATAGCACTGCTGCACTATGATTTTTAATACTAACAATTATCACTACACTTTTTTTGAATCGTATTATAACCGAAAAGTTTTCTATTAACCATAACTAGAAGTAATATAATGGTTGAATATTCACGCAATAATTATTTGAAAATCTCACAACCCAAAACCAACGTATATATTGCACAGTCGTCCGAAGGCAGTAATAATCATACTTGCCTTCGAAGCGCAACCACGCTCCTTGATTTCTAGAGGTTTGAATAATTAAAATAAAAATTTTTCATTGAAATTAGTGTAGCTTTTATATTTTAACCCTCTATTAGGGAAGAATAAGTTGTAATATTTACTATTATAGTAATAATACTTACTCCAAAAGCTGAAAATCGTTTTGTTCGCCGAGGTTGCATATCTGGACCAAGAAAAACTTCTGACTTTGGACGTGGTGGACGGCGAGGTCGTAATATAACTTTAGCTTCTTCTCGAATATCATCATCTAAAAGTTTTGAATCACTTGATACTGAAAGTTGTCTCTGAACTCTTTCATGTTCCCCAACAGATGACCAATCTAAAATTTATTATTTAGATATTCATTTGATTGGCATGAAAGATTGGGAGAGATATATGTTGAGGTGAATTTAAAACGAACCATAATGCCTTTCCTTATTTAAAGGCA
Organism: Sycobia sp. Sy_11; assembly: GCA_018907035.1. Lineage (NCBI taxonomy): Eukaryota > Metazoa > Arthropoda > Insecta > Hymenoptera > Epichrysomallidae > Sycobia > Sycobia sp. Sy_11. Next base: position 813,357 of record JACCIC010000154.1, on the reverse strand, counting down.
AATTACCGTTTGACTCCAAACGATCTAAAAATTCCTCAGAATAACCATTATAAGATAATTGACCTCGGCATACTACATCTTCGGCTTCTTCCTTTGATATTGCTAAAAAGTCAGAAAATTAATTTTTAGGTGTTGGTGTTCTTACAATTAAAGCATAAATACTACAGTCCAAAATAAAGATTTTATATTGCTTTCATATATGTATAATAGAATATATTTTATCTACAATAAACAACTAATTCTTTAATAAAGACTAAATACAGAATTCTGAAATGGGTCACATCCGCACGTAGGTAGGTCTCCTAGTAGACTAACGTTCACCGAACGCCATTACCACTACGATGCATCACTGTTTGCTTTCACAACCTCCCTCTTTGTTTCTCTCCCAAGAGTTGCATGCAGACTGAGTTTAAAAGAGCCAAGCATAAACCCTCTTTATATATACCCTGTCTATCTTACTTTCGCAACGTGTAAACTCTATCTTATTTCCCTACAAGGAGATATAAATCATTAACACCTAGAGTTCTTGTAAACAGGTATATACCTCTGCTAAGTGCCCTCGCAGTATATACCTGCATCAAGCCTCCTTTTATAGACACCAAGTATACACACATGCATATGCATACATTAGGACATGAACACATACATATACACCGCTTTAATGTCTACTCCTAAAACTCAGTAACTCCTTACATATCGTCTGTCCTCAACTGACGGTTTTCAATCAGTATCTTCTTCCTCATTCTACTCCTTATTCGCTTGATCTTGGTCAGTTTATTCATGCGTTTTCCCATTATATTCGTCTAAATATGATTGGTATCAAGTGACGCAGTAGCGCCACAAAAGCGAGTTTGAGAACCTCTGAGCCTCTGCACTGCTGCTACAGTATTTACTTCTGTTTGGATTTCAAAATTTCAAATTAATAGTTTTGTACCAACAATTAGCTAATATGGTCCGTTGATGGCATACTCAACCTTATTAATGTACATGTACAACTTTATTGCTTCTTCTATAACTACCTTGGGAAATACTAAGCTAACCATGCCATTTGCTCTTTCCATCTGTCCAATCCCTCTCGACATTTCAGCTGTTATTAGTAAATGCTAGATTTTACTTCTTACAGCCTTTTTCGAAGTCGCTCGAGGTGAAAGCAGTACCTCAATCGCTAAGAATTCTTCGAAGATTACCGAAATGCTGCTGCAAAATGTGCAGCTTTTAAATCACTTCTGCTGTTTCTGTGGACTTCGCTGCGAATATCTACGTATACTCCGTTAACGCTCCCACGATTACTTAAAGGCTTCTGTATTTTTTTCTGGTTGATTACGACTAGTGACTCGAATTCATAGCTGTCATAATTCCATTCAGCTAGCGTCATTCTACTACTCATAAAATACGAGGTCAGACAATTAAGTAATGTGGACGATTTTATTTATTGGCCTGTGGTACACTGCGAACCTGTAACTGCGCCACCGCAATAGCAGATCCCTACTCTCTCGATAAAAAGTTACAATAAAAGGGTGCTCAGAGTGCGTCCATAGATCGCCATGACTTAAGTTCTGCATCACAACAATGCTCCCTTACACAATGCGTTCAGTGTCCTCAGTTTTTGGCGTCTAAAGGCATTGCAACGTTACCACAACCGTCCTATTCACTGGACATGTCACCCTGCAACCTTTTTTCTATTCATGTTATGAAGAGCTCATAGAAAAAATAATAAGCTTTATACGATGTGCAGAGACAATTGGTTTCTGAGAAAATTGCAGTCAAAATGGGAAGTTTTTAAAAAAATGTATCTATTTCAAGAATCCTTAACAGAAAAAATCATGGGTTAATCCGAGCTAATCTTTTAAATCGACTGAAAAACCAGATCGATTCAACAAAAAGAAAATTCTGTATGTTTAGTGTGACTAGAGTAGCGTGGTGTATTAGGAGTTGTTAAAACTCGGTAAAATAATGAATAACTATCGCTGCTAATAACAGATGATCAATCTGAATCATGCATTGATCTAAAAACGACCAGAATGGGCCAAAAAACAAGGGAACGTAATTTTGTTCTATGACAATGAATCTTCACACAAAGAAAAACAGATTCAGAATAAATCAAAGCACGTGGTTAGAAGTTGTTAGCGCACCTACTATATTCACCAGACTTGGCTCCGCCAGACTAACATGTCTTCATCGATAGGACTCATTGGTGGAGTAGAACTTCGATTCCTATAAGGAAGTCGAAAATTGGGTATCTGATTCGTTTATATCAAAAGACAAACAAATTTTATTGGCGTGGTATCCACCAATTACCAGAAAGGTGGTCAAAATATGGAGGAAACAATGGCCAATACTTTGAACAAAATGTTTGTCACTTTCCCATTAAAATTAGTGTTTTATTGTTGCAAAAACGTTCAGTTCATACCGATACATATGGTAATATGTAAGCTTCACTATTAGATGACAAGTTGTGTCATTCCATTCCCTGCTTTATAAATCCTCGAAAAAACAATTTTATTACATTTTCACCCACATAGAATCGAAGTTTATGTTAGTATATAAAAAATACAAATAACTTTTAAGAGAGGACTTAAGCTATTCGAAGCTTCTTTAATTTTATAATCCTACGGGTGTCTCCGAAATTAGGCCATGACAATTGCTTATAGAAAACAGCTCTACAAAAGCTATTTATCAAGCAGGAGCTGGACAAATGTATACAAAAATTTCTATCGCTGGCTGTTATTTTTAGAAAGTTTCGAAATATATCTTAATAACTATAAAAATTACGTATTGTACAAGAAAATGCAATTTTTAACAAAGTTTCTGATTAAAGTTCGAGATTTTCTCGACAACTAATTTAAACTTACATATTTTTGTGAAATGATTTCAGCTTGAGATATTTCTGCGAATTGATTGAAACCCGAGTTATTTCTATGAACTAGATCAAATCTAAAATTTTCCGCGACCTGGTTTAAGCCCGAGATATTCTCGAAAATTGGTTTAAGTCCAAGAATCTACCAAGAGCTTGATTTTTCCACAAACTGGCGCAAACGATAGATAGATAGCAAGCCAATAGATTATTTCAGTCTACTAAATCCCTAGTATTTGTTTTCGTTTGCAATATGGCGCATTTTTACATAAATCGGATCTATTCTGTAACCTTGCATTATTTAGTTGAGCTATTTATATCTCAGCTAACTTTAGGCTTAAAGAGGCTGCAAGATAAGTAAGCTAAAAATTCTGAAAATTAGCACTTACTAAATGATATGTTTATGTCTTCAGCCGAACTAAAATGATAAGCTTAAATTAATACAGAGTGGGGTTTTTCCTGAAAATATATTCCCTGACAATTCAAATGTTTTTTAATAAAAGATTCGAAATGATATTACCTTACTACCTTTCTCATTGTACGTGAAAGCATAGGTCTAATGGATGAACTTCGTCAATAAATGCAATAAATTACTGCACTAAGTATGAAATAAGAAATTCTACTTTTTATTTAGTGTTAATTACTCTTCTTGTTGGTTGATCGTATTACTTGTTTCGGTGCACTTATCGCTTAAAATGAAATTCTTTAATAATTCTTATTTCTGGCTTAGTATCGCTGTGTTTATTTGTAAAAAAAAGTCGCTCAGTTATATTTTATTATATATGCAATACCCAGCCGCATCTAGCTTTCGCTTTATCGGGCGGTTGTGCTCCAAAGAGCTTTCAAATTTTCTAGATCTTTTCTTTTAATTCCAAATCAGTACATCATTGCGACTTTTGGTGGACCTCCAGTTTACAGTAGAATCGGAACCACTATCGTCTATTTGTAAATGTAGTCGGAGTCAAAATGTATTATTATTTTTATAGTGTATGTATAAGTTACCAGAGCAATTCTATTTTAATGAAGAACAAAAATCACCAAAGTTTAGGATACTTTCTATACTCGATCGTATAACAAAAAGTTGACGAAACGTTTTTTCATTTAAAATAATTTTCATTTTTTTTAAATAAATAGATGTTTTAGTTTATAATAAATTTTAATATTTTCAATCATGTTCGAGCTAAATAAAACGCAGATGTTATTACGCAAAAAATGCTTTGTTGACAAGTATTGTCGATCTTTTCAGATACTTTAATAAAATTAAAAATAACAACAAATTAATTACTTATTTGCAAATTGAAATGAAATAGTGAAACACCGCACAAATTGATAAATCAGGACTTATAATTCAAAATTCAAACGAACAATAAGGCGTTTTCAAGGTTTTTTTATATATGAATTATAAACATATATGAATTTACTTTCATATATATATATTGAAGAAATATAATAGATTTTTATACTTTTAACTACTCTACTTTGTATTTCATAAAAAATATATAGATAATATATTACAAGTAAAGATATTTAAATTAATTCAAATTAAATTAATTTATATTGATTTAAAAAGATAACATGAAAAATAATTAAAATCACTTAAAATTAATTAATATTGCCTATATATTTATATTAAAATGAAAGTGAACAAATTCAAACATTAAACTAAATCGAATTTGTATCAATTTTTATTGATTGTGAATAAAAATTTTGAAGTAAGATTCTATTAATACATTGCATAATAATATACATTTCTTTTAATAATAATAATATATTAATAATAATTAGAATCAATAAATTGAAATCAATCAATTTCTATTAAATGGTTTTAATTTTTAATTGATTTCTAATAAAATTGTTAAGAAGAAGAAAGTTAATTAAAAGTAAAAATTCTATTTATATTAATTGATTAAAGTAATAGTTTTATTGGTCTTGGCATTATTAAATTAATATAATTATAATGAATAATCAACTTTCTGAATCTGTAATGTCGAACGCTTCAAGCTGTCTTCTTTAGTAATTCTCTCGAGCTATCGGAGACAGTACTTAAAGAAAAGCTGGAACAGCTCAGAATGTTGGAAATTACAGATTCAGAAACTTGTGATCAAAGGGGAAGTTATATTTGGAATTAATAAAAATATTAATTTGAATTTTAATATTTCAGATTTTATATTTTTGGTTCTATACAAGTGAGTATAAATAAGGGTCACATGGTTATAATTAAAATTATATTAGTTTATAAAAGACAAGTGTAATAAAAATATTCATTTGTTTTAAATTAATTCACTTGAATTTCTTTTATTGATTTGTATGAATCATTTGCAGTAGATACACAATTATGTAAATAAGTATTTCTAATTTTTGTTTATTCCCCTAATTATTATTTGGAAATTTGTTTGTATCTTTTTTTTATCTTTCTTAGTAAATACAAATGGAAGTCAGAATTATACTTATGGATATAAAATAATAATTGCACTATATGATTAAATATTCAAATGCTCATAATGAATGCTGATTAACTTATACCTAAATTGTCAGTAACATACTTATGATTTTTTTTTAATAAAACTTTTTATATATGGCTCTCTACCTATGCTTAATACTCCTACCAGTTCTTTAACTTGTTATTTTTCTACATGTATAAAAACAAATCCATTGGGTGTAAGAATTTGTTTTGTACTTAGGCAAATGCATTTTACATGGCTGCCTCTTAATGTATAAAAGAAAAAAAATGAATAAAATAATTTTAATTAGTTTAAAAAGATTATTAATACAGACGTATAAAAATTAGATAAAAAATATAGATTAAAATAGAGAAAAAAATAGAAAAAGTAATTATTAGAAAATTCCGAAAGAAAAAAACAATAGGTTAAAATACAATAAAAATCAAAGTTTGGATTAACAGTGAGAATAAAGTTATATATGAAGAAATAAATTATGGTATTTGAAAAACAATATTAAGGGATGGTGACAGTAGAATCATCAGATCGCTTTATAGAAAGTATAGAGCTATATATAGAAGAGTAGAAGTAGAATAGATTGTATAGAAAGTAGCTTTTAATAGTATGACAAGAGAAGTTATCTGAAACATAGTTTGTCTAAGTTTATCAATAGAATTAAACCAATTCAAAAGAAAACCATAAAGGACATAAAAATTGTAGGGAAAATTAGTAAAGGATGATAATTTAGAATAATTTAAAAAGACTACCCTTAAGAACAATATTACTTAAGTATTGTAAAAAAAAAACTTACTAACTTAATATAATTATTTTTATTTTTGTTTTCTATTTTTTTTATTGTTTGTATTTTATTTTTAATTTATATTTATTTTTATTTTATATTAATTTTTAGTAATTTTTATTTCACATTTTATAGAGGTGATTATAAAGAAGTACAGTCTGAATGTCATTATATAACTATATAATTATATAATTTTATAAAACCAGTAAGACTGATAAAAATAATTCTCAAGTTAAAAATAGGAAAGATACTGTATGAAGAAAGAAAAATATGGCCTACTTTGCATATAAATAATAGTTTTATTAGCAAATGATACAGAGGTACTTTAACTGAGTCTAAGCAAATTCTAAAAATATATTATAATTAAAGGTCTAAATACAAAGAAAAGAAAATTTATGTAATTTACCAAAACAGGAGGATGGAACAAAATGAACTTTGAATGTATGAGAATGTATGAAATTGAACCATAGAAGAAAGTTTAAGTTTATATAAAAGAACACTTTTACATAAAAGTCTAGCACAGAATATTGTAATAAATGGAGCAGAAAATTGTGCATGTAAAAGTTTTAATTTTCAACTAATAGTCATAAAAAATATGTAATCTGGATAATGTAGACTAAATTGAATACATCAGTATGCATTTTTTATATTTGTTATTTAAGGATGCTCTATTGATGCTTCCAAATACTGGTGCTAATCAACGACAGATGTCTGCAATGTGTTTGTAAACAAAGCACATGTAAATTATTAAAAAAAAGAAATATTATTATTATTTTAAATTAATAAATATTTTTATAGGTTTTACAGTCCTATATAATATATTAACTAAAATAATAACAATCAGACTGTCCTTGTTTATTATTTTATACCTGACTGTTATTAATTTAGTTAATATATTATATTATAATGATTGTAGGACTGATAAAAATATTTATTAATTTAAATCAAAATAGTCAACATAAGTACAATTTTTATTATTATTATTATTCCTATTTATTATTATTATTACCTTTTGTAAATATCTAAAAATTTAGCTATTCTTATTCTTACATTTAATAATAAAATCTTATAAACTTACACAATCGACCAAAGCTATGACTTAATCTTTTCTTTAATTTTTGTACTTTACTCAATGCACCACTTTTTTTCTCTCTCATAGTTACATGTCCTGTAACAATATTTATAGTTTAAATCATTTCATTTAAAATTAAACATAAAACTATAATTTTTGTTTACATATTATTAGGATTAAAAAACATACCCTCCTTGCTCTTCGAAGTTGTAGAACCTTTATCTTGGCAGTACATTATTTATTATTCTAAATATGCCTGAAATCATTAATAATTTATCATATAATTTTAATTCCAAAAATAAAAATCACAATTCAACTTAACTGTACATGCAGCTTTAAGAATGATCTAAAACTATCTTAACATTCATACTGCCAATGATGATCATTAGTAATAGTTATCAAATATAGAAGCTAACATAAATAGGAATATAGATATCATTGAAATGGTAGTTAAATTAAAATTTCTATTGCTATTGAATTGGTAAAACTAATATATACTTTTTATGTTTGAATATCACTATACGTCAAATACAATCACAGCTAGTATTTTTTTTATATTTATTGTAATTTTTTATGTTTTTTTACACCTAGGGCATATATAATTTCACAATACGTTATAACATTGTCTTAATAACACTATTTCATTACAATTGATTTTAGTAACATATTAACGGTCATTAAACTAAATATACCAAATCATTTATATTAGAAAATCATATAACCTCTTCATTAGCAATATTTTTTGCACACATTATTCTTAATACCTTATTTTTAAAATACGAAAAAGAATTTAAAAATTTATTATGCAATTATAAGATTTACTTATTGGCTACAATGCAAATGAAATTCATTTTAAATTTAAAATAAATGATTCCATGAGAAATATTAAATTTCTTAATTTCATTAGTCATTGATCACTGATCAATTTATATTTTGCTATGTCCTTATAAATTGAGCTTGTAACGTAATTCATACAATTGATTATATAAAAAAATTTTATATCCAAATCTCTCTAATACCAGGTGTAACGAACTAAAAGAATCTACACCTTCAAATTAAAATAATTTATTTTATACAGCGCATTTTAAAACTTTTAAAATAGTACAATTCTATAAATAATTAATATTGAAAACTGAATTAGCGTTACTACTGAGCATATCATAGTCGATAAATTTTGATACGCATTCTATTTTTTAATTACACTCTTGAATAAGTTTTTAAAAACAATGAAAAGTAAATATAATAGTCAATATTTCTTACATATTGCGCATGCGCAAAAATTGATAATTGAGGCAGTTGTATGAAGTATGGAGGGTAGAGAGAAGGAGTGAAAACTCGCCCAATTAGCATGTAGATAACTATAAGGCTATTTCTAATTAACTTCCAACAGATAAAGGGCACTTAAACGATATCCTAAAAGACGCCTTAGAGGTATACGACAGTCATCTCATTTCCATCATAAATGTACATTATAGTATATCGTTAAGACGTCTTATAGACATCTGAAAAGTTCCTTTATGATTAATCAATTAGCTGCAAAAATGCCATCTTACAGATAAAATTCATAAATATTTTTATCGGTCTTACAGTATTTATAATAACATATATTAGCTAAAATAATGACAGTCAAACTGTCCTTATTTATGGTGACCCCCGTAGAATCTGAAATAAAACTTATTACTACAATAAATTATATCAGAAAATTAAAAATAAAAGTAAAATAAAATTAATAATAAAATAAAAATAAAAATACAATAAGAAGTAAAATAAAAAATAATAAAAGTACTTATTCTACATTAGTAAAGATCAATCTGACTGCCTCCACCACTTTAAATTTAGGATCACCTTGTTGTCCGACGTTTCGAACCGCTAACGCTTCATCCTCGGGAACTAAACTAAAATGAAAAACCCAGCATGCTACTTTATATACTCCATCCCTACTCTCAATTTATTACAATAACATTTATATGAACCCTCCTTTTTTCTTCAACTTAAATGCAAAATACAAATTCTATATTAATAAGGAATGATAAGTGTTGTCCAATTTACTCGACTCTAACATTAAATTTACATTATTTGGATTTTTCAAAATATGAATATTTTCAAGAGTTTCTCTTTCATAGTTATTTTTAATACCTTTTTCCAAAACATTTACATTTTAAAAATTGAAAGAATGTAATAAGTTTAAACTATGTTCTTTAGCCTGGATGTACCATTCATGCTTCGTAAGCTATATTGATGTTCATATTTTTTTGTTTTAGGCACCTTCCCGTTTGTCCAATATAATATTTGTCACAATCTTTACAATTTATTTTATATACTAATTCTTTTTTCAAACATTTATCATTCTTATCTTTACAATTATTAAATAGCTTTCTAATATTATTATTGTTTCTAAAGTAAACTTGAATCTTATGTTTTTTAAATGCACTTCTAATTCTTTCGGATAATCCTCTTACATATGATAATACCACAATTTTATTATTATTACCCCTTTTTTCATATTACGTTCTCTAGTACTATTATAAATTTGATCCACTCTCTCTGTAATCATTTTATCCATAAAAAATATATTTACAAGAAAAAATATAAATGTTGAAAATAAACTATAATTTTATACTATAAAACATTTAATTGTTGGATGACGATAGGGCATTTTTACACTTTAATATATTGTTAATTCGATCACTCGTTCTCCGTAATCAGACCACAATTGCGCTTTCGACATCTTAAATGTTCATGTATTCGTACCTCTATTTTTCGCGTCGCAGAACCTGCTAGGAGTTGAAAATTCAATTTCCATCAAATGCCACTACAATAATTTTAATCAGCAACCGAAAAAATCGACAAATCCGTTGTGGTTGTTTTTCGGAAGTTTATCTACGATAGCTTTATGGTACTCGCATAGCCTTTTTATCGTAGCAAGCTTGCTGCGAACACGCATTTAGATTTCCACATGATTGCACCAGCCTTAGAGCCAAGGTGCATTATCAAGAAATCTCCGCGACATTTACATCGCAGCGATCGTACAGCAAGTATGAACTGTGAAAAAAAAAATTGTAAAAGATTAATCGTGAAACCATCAAAATCTAGTATATTATTAGAAGTTTCAATATATATATAATACATAAGAAAAAGATGTAAATATATGTATTTTTTATTGCAATATAATATATAGTGTACGTTTACATAGTTGACGATTACGAAAATGACGGTCTAATAAGTTAAGATACTACAGTTCTATTTTATATTTTGTTTGAATTATACGAAATTTAAAAAAATTATGTTTAAAAAATATTTCTTTAATACAAATAAATATTTTTTAAACGAAGAATCGAATTTCGTAAAACAAATTTTTAGATTTCATACAACAAAAAAGTTTTACTCTATTTAAACATTTTAGTATTTTCAATATATAAATTTCTTATTTTGAATAAATGGTTTAATAATGTATATGAATAAACCATTGGTATAATTAAATACATTTTACTTAAATCTATAAAATTATAAATTAAAGAAAATCTCCGGAAAAACTAAATTTAACACAATCGATTAATTAGTGGTGTTATAACCTATACAAGCACATGTTAACTGATACCGCGCATGTGCCAAGGCCTTATACTCGGTATAAGTAAGCAGCATACGCGAGTATATACTGCGGAGAGAACGGCGGCGCTCCGACATAGAGTGGGGGCCGCGAGCTTCTAGTCGTGGCAGCGGTCGCGGCCAGCTCTCTCCTCCGCCGGACTTTTTACAGTGCAGACGCACTAGTATATGTACGCCACGAGGCAGACAATAAACCACCTATTGTTAAGTTTAAAATGTAAGTTCTGGTTCCTGATTCCGCACCACCGCCTTGTCTGGGAGGCGGGATACTGAAATGTTTCCACACTGGTGACCCCGATGCTAAAAGGCGAATTCATCTACAAAGGAAAGAAGATCGCCAATGAACCAACGACGGACTCTGGGAAAGGAAAACTGCAACCATACTGAGGTATAATAGTAGAAGCAGATCAAAGTTCGGTATTTGCGCTCTAAGCTGCAAAGGCAACAGCACTCAGCTAGACAAAAGTGCAAGGAATAAACGAGGACGAGCGCGCAGCATAGTGCAGTGCATCGGGTCCCTTGACGTGGCCTAAGGCAAAGTAAAAACCGTTAGCGAACTCGTCAACGCACTACAACAGCAGCGGCGTGGCATATAGGCGCACCACCACCACTAGCAGCAGCGGGGCGCAAGGGCACACTACCATTACTAATAGCAGCGGTGTACAGGGGCGCACCGCCACTACTAACAGCAGCGGCGTGTAAGGGCGCACCGCCGCCAGCAACAGCGCCGCACAGGGTCGTTCAGCCACTAGCATCAGCGGTGTGCGGGGGGGCTCTGCCTACAACCCAGCGGCACGCAGGGCCGCATCGCCCCCCGCAGCAGCAGCGCAGCCCTGTGGGAGCGCTTGCCGCGCACAGACGTAGGGGCACCACTGCAGACGGCGCGTAGAGTAAACAGCCGAGGCAAGATGGCAATGATCGCCGTGAGTAATTGCATACGTACATATGTGCGAGCGCCTTTGTCTCCGAATGCAGCGACATTCTTAAACTAGATGTCTTGCGCATTTTGTTAGAAAAGAGAGCGTCCCGCGAAATTCGTTAAGTAAATCATTTTTCTTTCGCGCGCAATTTTTATAATTGTTTTGCTTATTATCGTGATTAAAAATCGCACACGAAAGGCACTAACATAATTTTATGAACTCGTGCTAAATCCAGTACCGTGATTCCGAAAATTAAAGGTCGCGAACGCATGCCGGGAACACTGCATAGTCAACAAACGCGTAATTATATGCGAGAGTTGCACCTACGCCCCACGTTCACCACGGGTGGCCACAGAGCGTTCGCTCAGACTCGGCACCCATCGGTAGCCATAAACGGACGACGAGTTGCACTCGTATATCGATTGGTCAAAATCCACGGCATTCTCCGGGCATAAAAGTAACAGTGCCCTCCGACATTGCGGGCGCAGCGTATGGACATAGTATACCCAGCTACGATCTACGAAAGATCACGCGGGCGACGACGCACAGGTGCACCCTGGTAATGTTCCAACGACGTGAATGCAAGAAAGATGTCAGTCGACAAGATTCTGGCAGATATCTCGAGAGGAGATAGAAGGGAGCCGGCCATTTTGCCGCACTTCTCGCGGGCACAGCATACCACTAAAGAAAACGCTCCCTCGGGTCCTCTTCAGCTTGATGAAGAAGGTGGACGGAATCGAGCTCGTGAGCCGATTGGCATCGTCGGTCGCAGTATCACGCGTCCGTTAGACGAGTGGCAGTACCACCCTTACGTACGCACTCGCACGTCGCACCGGTCCCACGGACGTGACCCGCATAGCGAGAGCCGCAACCGTTCGCATAAAGTGCTGTTCCGCAATCAAGGTGTGGAAATTAGTTGAGCCAACATAACCTAGCAGCCATGGCAGTTCACGCACATACGTAGGCAGAATAAGTCAGGTTTATGAGAGGAGAAAAGGAACGCGAGCGAGAATCGGTTAACGACGATGATGGAGCGACTATAGATAGTTGCCCAGTCGAGGTCGGGAGGACGCGTAAAGGTACACCCGCGAGAACTCATCCGCATGCAAAGCACTGTTTCACTCGCCCACTAAAAAGGCGGACAAAGGGGGCACGAAGATACACGACATGCTAGAGCTCTGCCGGAGCATGTGGCATCAGTTCAATATACACGCGAACAAGAATCCGACGTTAAAAGCGAGTCTGAGCAATCTGAACGAATGAGTACGCTACATGGCCGCCCGAGATCAGGAGCAAGCGCGAGAGTACGAACCCCGCGCAGTACCAGGCCGCGAATGACGGAACACCATAGAGAGCGAATGATGCACCCGCGATCTTAAATCAACGGAACACGAGGCCGCGCCACTTCAGATTCCTGCGATTCAAGACGTCGGATTACGATGGGTGATTTTCCTCATTCGAGAGGATACAGACCCTCCCGCAGGAGGACCAATACGGCATGCTGAAAACAGAGATATGCGCGTGATATTCTCTGTCTATAGAAAAGGCAGTTGAGGAGCTGACAATACACGATCGTAAACCCAGTTAGATTCTCGATGAAATTATATGACTCGCCGGGGATCAGATCCAAATGAAAACGGTCATATGATTCTAATGCACGCGTCTGTCCGCAAATATTCAGATACAGATCGTGAGCGCCGTATTCGAGATTGTGCAACGATGCGACGACGCAAGCAGATCGGGCAACAACGATAGCAAACAAACGCGCGGCGTTCTGCAGGAGTTAGAGAGAGTATATGACAAAATAGAAGCTCTCACATGCGAAGTTCGTGCGAAGAACACCGAGACCCGCAATTCGCGAGCATTAAATCCCACCAATACGCGTCCTACAAAACGCACGACGGCTAGTATGAGTGGCAGCACCAGCGGACGCAATTCAAGTGAGGCTAGGCACACACGCGCAGCTGCAGCATTGCCTGACAAGAGCCCCACACGCGTTTCGAGAAAAGAAAAGAAGCAGCATAAAATGCGCGACGGTATGTGCAGCGAGCACTACAATCTCGGCAATCAGGCGCGAACATACAAAAGTAGATGCAAGCGCCACGAAGAATTCCTCAGCAAAAACACGGACTCGGGATACGAGTTAGCAGCAGCCATGCCAAGACGCACCTGGCGGTGGCATACTTGTAACGTCTGCACGTCAAACTTGAACGCGTTCAAACTTTTCGCGGTTAATGGCTCAACCATCGCCACGTTCGGAATCGCCAAAATTAACCTAGACTTAGGATTTGATATGATTTATATGATATTATTTTTCAGTATGATTAGGATCTATACTGAAAAAATTTTTATACATTTAAATAAATGTATAAAAATTTATTCCTATATCATTAATTAAGCATTTATTTAAAATAAGTAATTTATACATTTAATATACTGAAATTTTTATTTAAATACAGTAAATATTTTTTTGAAATATAAGAACTGAGAATTCAAAGAAAATATAAAATTCAACTGTAGTATCTAAACTTATTAGGCCGTCATTTTCTAATCTTCAACGATGTAAACGTACACTATATATTATATTGCAATTAACAATAATTATATTTACATAATTTCTCATCATTTTTATTGTATTATATATATTATATGTAATATATTTGTATTGAACGAAACGCAATGGAAGTGAATGTTCAGCGCAAACAATCTGCCGTTGAAACTTTAGACATCTCGATCAGAATGTTTATTAGGGTTATTATTAGGACTTAATCCTAATAAATGGAGATTATTTAACTGATTAATAAGTTACATTTACTATCTCGGGCGAAGCCGAGACAATTGCTAAATTCTGAACCATGGTTGGTGTACTCGTCAGCACTAAAAATCTTCATTTTAAAATTACTTACACAATAAAACATATTTTAAATTTATTTTGTACAAAAGTATAAAATCAGGCAAGTATGATGTATTAGAAATTTTAATCATTTCAAAGTATTTGTAACGTAAGAAATATTTTTTTACTTTTTAAATAAACCTAACCGTTTATTTCAAACAGACGATTCTTTCAAAATTACAAAATATTCGTTCGTTTTAAATATGTATATTTTTGTTACAAATAAATAGAATTGAAATGAATATGTATGCTAATAAAATTTCTTTTTGGTCGCTGCCAGTATAAACTGCTCATCTTTTATTGCACCCTCCTCGATCGCACGATCGCACAAATTCGAAAAACAACATCTGGAATATCACATGAAACGGTCAGTACCTCGCTTTGGCTTCCAGAGGCCCTCATGTTCAATTGAAAATTTTTACTGCAGTCTCGTCCATAAGCATTGGCGATCTTCCCTTATTATCTCTGGAGTAGCAGTTGGCCCTATTGAGGGAGCGCGTTCCCGGCGCTCGAAAATCGTCAAGCCTTTCATATATGGTATCGGCAATCTCTCCTGATCATCTCTGCTCGAACTAAATACTACCAGCATAATTTCATATTTAAAAAGCGTACATAAATATGCGCTGAAGGCAGGTGTTTATATAAATGTAGAAAAAATCAAAATGATCACTCGTGGAGAATTATTCGTCATATGAAAATATGTATTCCAATTATTAATAAAAATATAAATAATCTCAAAATCAAGATGAATTATTCTTTAATAATAAATTTATATATTCCGAAATTAGTTATGAATACAGATTGTTCGATTTATGATTAGTCAATGTATTCAAAATATATTCACATCTACTACCATTTAATGTGTAACTGGAGAATACTTTCTGACCAAAATTCATGTTCAATTTCAAAATATATTAATTTGAATTCTTTTTGAATACTTTTTGAAGATTTCTGCCGTCTGGGATATATATATATATATATATATATATATATATATATATAATTATTAAAGTTCGTTAAAATAATATAATAATTAATATCCAATTTTTAGAGCATTCAAATTGTATACTCATAAAATGTTTTATAATAATTACTATCATTATTTCTATATATCTAAAATTTTGAAAAGCAATTTTTAATAAACTTCTTTTTTGAAAATTAAAAATAAAATAATATTTATCCCATATAATTTTTTTTCTTTATATACCATGTACTTCATGAGCTATCACTTGAAGAATACTATCTGATAGAATGTTAATTAACCATTCTGGCCATGAATTTAAAGTTAAAATTAAACAAAGCCGATTTTAATGATACTACCTATCAGATTTTTACGCTTACATAATTTTTTTACTTTATTTTCTGCGTATTGTAATCAGAACATACGCCATTGATAAATATTTAAGAAGCTTTTTAATTTTAGAAAAAAACCAATATTTCTCGTGAGTACTGTTGATTAAGTAATTGTATATCTAACCATCTGATATCGAGATATCGAGTATATATAATATAAATATGTAGTGATGTATCTATATATATAATTATCAAATACAAATTTGTTATTGTAATAAAGTATTTATTCAAAATGAATGCGAAGAAAGGCCCATTTGATAAAATTATTTAAGTCTTTAATGTTTTATAATATTAAATATATTGTTTACCCTGTGGATAAATTTGGTCCTCCGGTGAGGTGAGCTTTTTCTTGTAAATTATAGTTTTTCAAAATCAATTTCTTAAATACGTTTTTAAGAATAAATTTTTTTTTAATTGATTGTAATACTTTACTATGTGAACGGATCCATGTATTTAGCAATACATAACCTATAATTAACATTTTTTTTCGAAAATTAATGTAGAGATTGCAGCTTCATATAGCAGTTTCAATTTTTGTAAATTAATTATCTAATAGCATTTATTGTATTTTTATTGAGTGTGCAAATAACTTTCCGCCGTTATTTTATAAAGAAATAAGAATTTATTGTAAAAAAGGAAAAATAATGCCATTCAAAATATTGCCCATCACTTTCTACTAGTTTTGACCATCTATCGGGTAGCAAGTGGGTACCCCATCTAAAAAATTGCTCGTCTTTTGAGGCGATCCACGAATCGATCCATTTCTTCCATTCCTCGTAAGAAGTGAAGTGCTGCTCAGCCAGACCAGGAGTGATCGATCGGAACAGGTGGTATTCTGAAGGAGCAATGTCTTGTGAATACGGCGGGTGGGGTAGGGCGTTCTAATTCAGTGCTTCTAAAGTTTCCTTTACGATTTTTGCAACATGTAGCCGAGTGTTGCCATGCTGAAAAATTAATTTATCTTGGCTTTTGGCATATTGTGGACGTTTAATCTTCAATACTCAGCTCAATTGCATCAGCTGTTATTGGTAACGTTCCTCGGTGACGGTTAGATTGTGTTGGAGTAATTCGTAATAGATTACTCCCAGCTGATTTTACCAAATGCATAGCATTAGCTTCTTGTTATGAAAGTTTGGCTTGGCCATCGAAGAAGAGGCATGTCCGAGCTTACCTCATAAATTCCTACGTTTCGGGCTGTCGTAGCGAATCCCCTTATCGTCTTCCGTCACGGTTCGATGTAGAAATCCTTTGCGATTTTGCCTTTTAAGCAATTGTTCACAAGCGAATAAGGGATGTTCGACGTCTTTTAGATTCAGTCCGTAAGTAACCCAATCTCCCTGCTTTTGGACCATACCCAGGGTTTTGAGACTTTGTGAAATAGCTTGCTGAGTCGCTTCTAAGTCTTGTGCAAGTTCTTCTTGAGTTTGGCACGGATCCTCCTCGAGTAAAGCCTCCAATTCTGTGTCACCATACACTTTGGGCCTTCCATTGCGTGTTTTGTTCTCCACGTCAAAATTACCACTTTGAAATTTTTGGAACCACTCTCGATAACTTCTCTCACTCGAATTAACATCACCATATGCTTCTATGAGTAGCCGATGTACTTCAGCTCCAAACTGCTTTAAACGAAAGAAGTAAATTAACAATTCCCGCAAAAGATGCTTACTTGGCTCAAAACTTGACATCTTAACACGATGAAAACTAAGTGATGCTAGAAAAAAGTCAGAGGTATTAAAAGGTTATATTGTTTCCAGATGTCAATATATACTATACGACTTTTTACAGCTGACAATTTCGATGTCATCTAATCAGTGGCGCCATCCTATCAAAACGGCGAAAACTTATTTGTACACCTAATATTTAATAAGTTGCGACGACCGAAAACATACGGTCGCGCAAATTATTGCTTCACAAATAATTATATAGCACACAACTAATTATTTAGCACAAACTAATTAGCGCACAAGTAATTATATAATACATCTGCACGACACTACAAATATTATACGAGAGATAATATCTAAACAGGGAAATAATTATACAAAGCTATACCAAATATTGTACACGAAACAGTATAACAACGCGCAATATATACACAAAATCGGAAAAATGTTGCGACGATACTAACAAATACAGTAGAATCACCAGCAAACGCAAAGAAAGAGAGAGGGAACGCAATATCTACTCTCTCTCTCTCTCTCTCTCTCTACCGTTAAGTAAAACTATATCGGCATGCGGGAGGGGATACACCTCGTGTGCCGCATTGAAGGTATTAGGCCTGCGCCTGATATCCCTCTTCAATACATATTGACGCGCTACCATTCTCTCTCATACACAATGCACAAGAATAAAGAGTATACCGTGGTAGGGAAACCCGAAAGTTCCTACATTTATATCATACTAATTTATAAAGACAAAGCGAGTTTTTGTTTGTACACGATAACCGAAAAAACTACTGAACCGATTGTTGTGAAATTTCACATATAGATTCTATATTATCTTGGGAATGACATAGGCTATGTTTTTTTTTTTGAAAATCATTTTACTTTCATCAATAAATTAAGTTAATGGTTTTAACAGTCAGTTCCACCAGCGGCCACTACGTGGCATCTTGAATCACGAACATCAACTCAAAGTAGTCCGCTTAAAGTATTAATACCAGGCCAGCTCGGACGAATGTTCATATCCAACTTTCGGATTCGTATCCTAAAGAATGTGTGGCGTTAGTTGTTATAACCTTTTTTGTTCTTCAGGTTAATCTGACACTGCACTCACACCTTATGGATATCTTTTGATTTTTGTAAATTTTATTTTCTATTATGTGGGAAAATCTCTCTCTCTCTCTCTCTTTCTTTCTCTCTCTCTCTCTCTCTCTCTCTCTCTCTCTCTCTCTCTCTCTCTCTCTCTCTCTATCGCTCTCTATTCATCTGTCTTTCTTTCTCCTTCTCTTATAAAATGGTTTTGTATGCCAAATCACACTGAATATAGTTTTTGACGACAAATTATCTTTTTATTTTTTTCTTCTATTACCTTCAGAATTGTGACAAGAGACTGTTTTTTTTAGTTTGAACAAAAGCAATGATGGCAAAATAGAATTCTTTACCAATAACCTTGAAACTATGAATATATATATCGTCGCTTCTGCATAAAAGAGCAATATTCATCGTCTGCTTAATAATATGCTATTCGGATAATAATACTTTACTTAAATTTCTGTTGGCATCACTATGAAAAAAAAATTCACGTATTCACGTATTCAATTGAAAAAACGAAAATATACTATATATATATATATATATATATATATATATATATATAGTATGTATATGATATTGTATATAAGATATATACACATTTTAAATACGGTTTCTACTGAGAAATATTTTATTGTCGTGTACGGGCAGTTGGCTGCGATATTTCGTTGCTTCAAGACGAATTCTATAGGCAGTTGTGTGTTCGGATGATAGAATACCATGTCTAGGTGTTTTTGGCCGATTTCTACGGGGAATATTGTATTTACTTGATAGAAAACGACGACCAAGTATGAGGAAATCAACTTCTATGGGAAGATTCGTGTTGGGACGGTAAAATACTATATCTAATTTCGTGTTCGGACGGTAGAAGTCGATGTCCAGATGTCTCTGGACGACTTCTATGAAGAGTTTCGTCTTCGAATAGTAGAATACGATATCCAAGCGCCTCGAGACTACTTCTACGGGGAATTTCGTGTTCGGACGGTAGAAGAGAATATCCAGGTATGATGGGACGACTTCCACGGGGAATTTCGTGTTCGGACGATAAAAGACGATGTCCAGGTATGACGGGACGACTTCTATGGGGAGATTCATGTTGGGACGTTCGAATACGATATCGGGATTTTTGGAACGACTTCTACGGGGAGTGTTAGAGACTTCTATAAAGAGATTCATTTTCTATCATTTAAATACGCACACTCCCATTAAAAGTCGTCCTGGGATATCTGGACGTCGTATTCTACCTTCCGAATTCAAAACCCTCTATAGTAGTCGTCCCGAGACATGTTCTATATTCCGAACATGATACTCTTTATACACGTCGTCTCGAGACACTTGGACATCTTTTTTTACCGCTCAAACTCGAAAGTACAATTTTCCTCATAGAAGCCGTATGTAATATGCATATATGTGTGTATTAAATACGATTGTATATTCTTTATATACATACTGTATATACAGAAGCGACGATAGATAAATTACGGTCAATTATTTATAGTAACATAGATTTTTATATATATATATATAGAGTACTTTTTACTTAGATATTATTGAATTGCTTATGAAATCGGTTAAATTATTATCTCGGGCAAAGCCGAGATGAGGAATACTAGTATATATGTATATGTACAGGTGAAATGCGTACATCAATGCGCATGTATTTCGAAATAAAGACAAGTAAAATAATTTAATATCTTATATTAAATTCTTTTAAACACAAATATCATTATAAATACGAATATCATTATTATAGTATCAAGATGTATTAACTAAATATTATGATGATTATAATGTACTAAGTATTACAACAAGAATATTATATTAGGAGTGTGAATAAGTCTTTCCCGTTTTTTGTAAGAGATGGCGCCACCAATACTGTGCGAGTATTCAATGGTTACATATGTCATAATCAAAGCTTATTCATATGTCAACAATTCCATACTAACACATTAGTTAAAATTTTTTCGCATCATAAATTTTTGATATCGTGAAAATGTCGAAATTTGAGCCGAGTCGACGTCATTTGCGGGAAGTTTCACTTTATTGGTTCAATTTGAAGACATCTGCTGCCGAGACGCATCAATTGCTTCAGGAGGCTTATGGAGAAGGTTGTGTCGATGATTCAAGTGTTCGCGGATGGTTTCGACGCTTCAAAAGCGGCGATTTCGACGTGGGAGACAAGGAGCGTTCCGGGCGGCCGCAAATCTTTGAAGATCGAGAATTAGCGACTTTGCTTGATGAAGATTCTTGTCAAACGCAAGAAGAACTTACTGAAGCATTGGGAGTTGACCGAACAACCATTTCCAAGCGTTTGAAAGCCATGGGAATGATCCAAAAGCAAGGAAATTGGGTGCCGTACGAACTGAAGCTGAGAGACGTCGAACGGCGTTTTTTCACTTGCGAACAGCTGTTTCAGCGACATAAAAGAAAGGGTTTTCTACATCGTATCGTGACTGGCGATGAAAAGTGGATACGTTACGATAATCCGAAGCGAAGAAAATCATGGGGACTACCCGGCCATGCATCATCATCGACGACCAAGCCGAATATTCATGGCGCCAAGCTCATGCTCTGTATATGGTGGGACCAGCTAGGTGTGGTTTACTATGAGCTTCTGAAACCGAATGAAAGGATCACAGGCGAGGTCTATCGACGACAATTGATGCATTTGAGCCGCGCACTGCGAGAAAAACGGCCACAATACTCCGACAGGCACGACAAAGTTATTTTGCAACATGACAATGCTCGCCCACATGTTGCACCGCCGGTGAAAACATACTTAGAAACGCTCAAATGGGAAGTCCTACCCCACCCGCATAGTCCAGACGTTGCTCCGTCTGATTACCATCTCTTCAGATCGATGACGCATGGCCTGGCTGACCAGCACTTCCATTCCTACGAGGAAGCCAAAAAATGGGTGGATGACTGGATAGAGGTCAAACCGGTCGAATTTTTTCGCAACGGGATTCGTATGTTGCCAGAAAGATGGGAAAAAGTTGTAGCTAGCGATGGCCAATACTTTCAATAATTCATTTGTAACCATTTTTTCACAATAAAGGCTCAAAATTTGAAAAAAAAACGGGAAAGACTTATTCACATACCTGATAATTATTATTATAAATTATTATCATTATAAATTATTGTTATTATAAAATCGGTGGCTTGTTCCATGTTAGACGAGCGGTGACGAAATTCACCGATAATTTCGCTATAAAATGGCCTACAAAAGCCAAAATCGACAGTTCGCCCGGTGAACTGACTACTCTGAAGTCGATTCACACGAACTTCTTTCGGAGCAAAAAACCTGTCCAAAGCTCGATAAAATCGTGATAAAAAATCATTTACCGAATTCTTAACTTAATCTCTGTTGCGAGGCGCTCCTCAAAAGACCAGCAGTTCTCTTATCCTGTAATAACCTGTTACCTCTTAATTCTTCACCCTGGTTGCGAGGCAGTCCTCAAAAGACCAGCGGAATTAAGCGTACCTTAGTTTTACCTTATAAAATCAACCTGTCTCGTTGAAATTCACCGCGTGAAAAAAAAACCGAAATAGTAATAATGCGAAAAATAGCGGCCGTTTAAATTATCTAGCTTATTATTATAATTTATCGCATCATATCTATACTATAAGTAATTTACTCGTATTTTGTTATTTTATTTTTTTGTTACAGATGCGTGTCAAAATCTGGAATAAATATTTTATTTTAATACAAATACAATATACTGTGTTCGAAAATAAATTATTTTCCCGATCCACCGTCCATTCTAGAAATACTTCCTCCTCTCTCAAAACCACCCTGGTAAATACCGCGTAAGCTATCCCGAGGGGGATAGAAATATTACAAAGTTCTGCCAGTAGTTTTTTAGTATTGAGCTGTTATTTGCATTATAATATCATACAATGTATATAATCAAGTGGGTTTTATTATATTTTAGGTGAATTAGATTAATTTTCTTAGATCCGCGACTGACGATATATAATATTCTGCGTCTACAAATGGATACAACCGCATTTATCAATTGCTTGGCTAACATGACTCATTCTATTTATTCTGTTTCGTTATTATCTATTGTCTCGTCATTTTCGCAGTTCGGCCATTGAACAAGCCGACCCCCTCGAACTCCCAAATTTGAAAAAGAAGATTTGGAAAACGGCATACGGCCAATTACCTAGGTTTGTCGTCGTGGTGCTAAAATCATTCTGCAGTCTATTGCAAAGACAATGTCCAGTGCGTCTACCAGAATACCACACTATGGTACAGAATAGGCGAAAACGCACGCATGACACATTTTTACTTACATCTTTCAAAATATTGTTCGTGTAGTAAAAAAAAGTGCAAATTAATCCTGCAGCTAAAGGTTTTTCATATAAAACTAAAAATATAAATTTCTACTCATAAATATATAAATAATGATTCCAAAAAAAACTCTTTATTATAAATAATATAGTCAATTTTTTTTTTAAAAATTCCAATTTTGAATAAATTTGTATAAAGTGGTATACAAATAAGTTTTCAGCGTTTGTCACAAAATTGTGTCACCAGTGGATCCCGGACATTAATGTCAGACCTCATGTGTTATATTTGTAGATTATGTATCTGTCAACAATTTTGCAGCATTATATTTGAAAATTTTTTTCTGTGTCGTTTATTTTATCCAGTGAAATCTTGGCAAGTTTCCATTTTTGATAATTTCTTTAAACAATTATAGAAAAAAAATTACATCGTCAAACAGAAAAACACTGGTATTTAATGTTCTACTAAAGCGATCGTTGGCATGGTCAGTTGGAACGTATTTGCAATAGAGTGCCAATGGGACTGAATGCTATTCGATGGATCTAATTTGTTTATAAAGATTTATTACAAAATATAAGGGTTGGACAAAAAAATGTTATCAAGTTTTTTTCTTGCTTTTTTCCGTAGAATCGAATGACGATATTTGTTTATTGAGAAAAAATTAGTTCTGCTAATTTGTTTAAATTATTTTGCATTAAACTATCAGATCGTCAAATAGTAAAACACGGGTTTTTTATTTTCTGCAAAAGCAATCGATGGCGTGGTTAGTTTGGATCTAACTATGCTGTGCTAACCATGGGTCATAATTCGCTAAAAAGATATCCAAGGTGATGAAGAATATATATATATATATATATATATATATATATATATATATTGTGACCGATCAAATGGCCGGTCCGCGGTCGCAAAACCGAGTGTTCGCGCGTTACGGTGAAAATACGCGAAGTACGAGCCGAGAGAGTGCGCGACGTTCGCCCGCGAAGAGGGAAGTGCAGAGAAAGGAAGTTCATTCTTCTTCCCCGAGCCGTTGAGGAGGACTGACGTATAGAGAAGAGTCGTCATCCGAAATATCTGACTCTCTTTCGATTCGGTTGCCACCCGCATCCCGACCATTTCCATGCGCCAGCCATGTCTACGTCGACGAAGACCTCAGCAGCCACGACTGATCTACGACCGTCTCTGTGGTCGTCCCGAACAAGCATCGCCCCTGGGCCTGAAGGCTCAGCGAGAGCACGAGAAGGAAGGAAGGAGGGAAGATAGTCCCGCACAGAAGAAAGAGAGAATAAAAGAGAGAAAGAGAGGAAGCACGAAGACACCAACCGGACGAGAGGAAGCTACGCGATTGAGAGGAAGTAGCGGCGCCGAGGACCCTTCGGCAAGTAGCCTTCCATTTAATTAATGTGTGAAGTGCGCGTCCCAATGTGAGCGCGCGCCATCGTTGCACTGCCGTGCGCGCGTGAGTGTCTAGTTGTAGACTCTACCGCGTACCCCTCCCCCCGTCCTACCGCATCTGTCCTTGTCCGCGGAAAGTTTTGAGCCAAGTAAGGGTCTTTTGCGGGAATTGTTAATTTACTTCTTTCATTTAAAGCAGTTTGCAGCTGAAGCACATCAGCTACTCATAGAAGTATATGGTGATGTTAATTTGAGTGAGAGAAGTTGTCGGGAGTGGTTCCAAAAATTTAAAAGTGGCGATTTTGACTTGGGGCGGGGGGGGGGGCAAAAAGCGCAGTGGAAAGCCCAAAGTATATAGTGACACAGAATTGGAAGCTTTACTGGAGGAAGATCCGTGCCAAACGCAAGAAGAACTTGCACGAGACTTAGAAGTGATTTAGCAAACTATTCCACAACGTCTCAAAACCCTGAGTATGGTCCAAAAGCAAGGAAATTGGGTTTTTAACGGACTGAAGCTAAGAGACGTCGAACATCCCTTATTCGCTTGTGAACAATTGCTCAAAAGGCAAAATCGCAAAGGATTTCTACATAGAATCGTGACGGAAGACCATGAAGAATCATGAAGGAAGACAGATGGCCAAACCATACATTCATGGCAAGATGCTAATGCTGTGCATTTGATGGGATCAGCTTGGAGTAACCTATTACGAATTACTCCAACACAATCTCACCGTCACCGGGGAACGTTACCAATAACAGCTGATGCAATTGAGCCGAGCATTAAAAATTAAACGTCCACAATATGCCAAATGGCACGATAAAGTTATTTTTCAGCATGACAACGCTCGACGACATGTTGCAAAAATCGTAAAAACAACTTTTGAAGCACTGAATTGGGACGTCCTACCCTACCCGCCGTATTTACCAGACGTTGCTCCTTCAGGCTACCACCTATTCCGGTCGATGACTCACGGTCTGGCTGTACAGTACTTCACTTCTTACGAAGAATTGAAGAAATGGGTTGATTCGTGGATCGACGAGCAATTTTTTAGACGGGGTATCTACTTCCTGCCCGAAAGATGGTCAAACTTAGTAGAAATTGATAGGCAATATTTTGAATGACATTATTTGTACCTTTTTTTAAAAATATATTTCATTATAAAAAAACAGCGGAAACTTATTTGTACATTCAATAGCTTCCGATGGACGATACTTCAATAAAGTATATGTAACCAAGTTTTCATAATAAAACCTCACATTTTGAAGAAAAAAAATGGAAATTTACTTGTAAACCGAATATATATATTTTTTAAATTAGTTTATCAGCATTATAATTATCCTCAATATAAAATAGGTTTTTGGGTCAGGAAAATTTGAATAATTAACTTTTTTTCGTTCTGTGCCATTTTTCCTTTGTGAAATTTTAATTTGAATTTTCTTTCTCGTAAATAAGAAATATATGAATGTGATATTATAAACACAAGTATTAAAAATATTCTACAAATTATTTTTTAGTGATTATCTTTTAAAAAATTTGCTTTGAAAATTCTTAAATTTTGGTTACTATGCATATTTTTTACTTATACATATTTAATAAAACATGTATAAGTAAAATTTATTTAAAACTATATAAAAGATATATATTGGGTCTACAAGTAATTTCCCAGCATTTTTTCAAAAATATTAGGTTGTATTATAAAAATATATTTATATATCCTTATCGTAATGCAATGTAATCAATGGGATTGCAATAAATTTTTTATATAATAAGCCATTGAAACAGTTTCTAAATTTAGATAAAAAGATGTATATTATCATCAAAAATTGTTAAGTAAATGTTTGGTGATTCTGGAAAATGAATTTTATAAGTTAGACGAGGATTCTGAAAAAATAAAAGAATTTATTAGTATTAAGAGTGCTCCATACCGTCACGATGAACTATTTAAACGGAAATGAAAATGTGTAAATCGTCGATTTCGTTTTGCGTTCTCGTTTTACGTTTTACAATGTTGAAACAAATTTTATACGAATCTTTGAAAAATTCTACAATCGGGGTATCACTTACTGCTTTCATAATATGTTTCAAAATTAGTTTAAAAGAATAAGAAAATGTGTATCTAACTGTCGTCTGCACTATAGACATCGCCGCTTTGGAGTAACATCAAATAACAACAAATATTGTAAATTTTATACGTATAGTACAGATCAAACTTGGATAGCCCCGGATGTAGAATTGAATAATGAATCGAATGAACTTTGTTTCATCTTTCTATTCATAGAATTGAGAGAGTAAAACGAAATATACGATTTTATTACGGTTATAATGCAAGTTGTCAATTCTGTAGATAAAAAAGTGAGAACTTTAATTTCTGGTTTTTTGAATAGGTGGCGCTGAAGAAAATATTCAATGCCGTACTAATCAAATAAAGAATTATGAAGCCTGGTGCAGAAAAAAAATATATATATATGGACATAAACACACACACATGCATACATACATACATACATGCAAACACATTGCAAACATAGTAATGTAATACGGAAATTTGAGATTACAGAGAGACGCGAGATGTACGAACTTGAGCCAATAAATATATATGAATATATAATAGGAAAGTAATTGTTCTTTTTCTAACCTAAATTATATATAATATTTATTTAGGCAAAAATGTTATTATTGCCTACGCAGATTTAATATTTATCTACATGCTAAAAATTTTTTATGAAAGAAATCGTTTAATATGACAGTTAAGACGCACAAGAAATTACCAAAATTTCAAACATGTTTATTTATTTATTTTTTGCAGGATAGTCTTTTAGCTACAATTTTAATAATTCATAAATTTAGGAGGAAATGAGAGTTTTGAGTGTTCACAACGTGTAATTGATGCATTTCAGTTATTACTTCGATATGCACTCCTATTAGATAAAACGGATAAGAAAAAGTAACGTGAAAAGAATATATAATTTTTAATTCAAATGTAAAATATCATAAAACCATCATTATTTTGGAATACAAAAGAGTATGATTGTGTATTTATAGTACTGAATTTTGTATAAGAAGTAAGTACTGTTCCTAAATTAATATATTATATTATAAATATTTCAATATATTACAGTTATTTATATATAGTAATTTTTAAATTTATTCTTATATTACACATCATTATACGGTTATTGGTACTTTGTATAATTTATACAATTTATATAATAAACAGCTTTTATAGAATCTTTTTGTAATAAAACTGTTACAGATTCAAATATTAAAATAATTTTAAATGAAGTAACACTATTTGATAGTAGCACTTATATATTAGAAATTACTATCTTTTTCAATTACTATCTTTTTCAATTACTATCTTTTAAATAGTTTCATTACTATCTATTCAATAGGTAATTATAAAAATTTTATTTTAAAATATATTCTTGTACGGTTAAAGTTTTCTTTAGTATTTCATACATTGTATTTTTTGGAATAAATATGTCAGATTAAATAAAGTCAATATGCAAAATACAAAAATTATACATATATTCTCGCCAAAAATCTCACGATATATAATATAGAAATATTTTTTGTAAAAACATATATATATATATATATATATATATATATATATATATATATATATATATATATATATATATATATATATTAGACTGCGCCAAAATGACAAAGTTCGAAATTTTTTTCGGCACAACCCAAAATATTCAAGTATATACTGTAACTAGAACTGGTGATTTTTTCAGATTTTTAAATTAATATTTACAACTATTACCGAAGGCACGATTTTCTTATGGAGATTAACATTGAGTAATTTTCATATTCATTTTATTTTTCTATGACATAAAATTATAATTAAGACATATTCTTTTGGCTTCAGATTTATATGTATACGAACTGTAGATACCCATTTTTTCATTTAAAAAAAAAAATATCATAGAAATAATACCGTTTAAAAACCGTCAAAAATAGGCAAAAACAGCTATTTTCGATACCCTTCTTTACCAAGTAAATATGTTTCAACTTGGCTGCTAAATTTATAACATGTAGATCTACTCTTTAAAAATCGACTGGCAAAAAAGAATTATTCAATTATAATAGGTATAAACAGTGTTTAAATGAAAAATTTTTCCTTCAAAAAGTAGGTCAACTTGTCAAATCAAGGCAATAAAAATTTTTATAAGGGCTTTTAAAAGAAATAGAAAAAGTAAAAATGATACTTTCCGACAACCTGGACTCTGACCCTTTTTGCAGGTAGAGACTCGAGCGCACCCTAATCCTCTAAATTAGGGTTTGCACCATATGAGGAGTTATACATTGAAAAAAAATATTTTTATAATTTAAACAATTTATAAACAATAATATATTAGCACTATTGAACAAGTTTTCACATTTAAAATAAAATTTGAATGGTAAAAATCGGTTAATAATAAGAATTTATATATTAGATACGACAACCCCTCAGATCACATATATGTTTAATGTAAAACGGTAAATATTAACCGATTTTTAAAGTTCGAAATTTGTTGTACTTATTATGAAAATCTAAAAACAAATAATTTTTAATTGTTTATAAATATTAATTATTTTAAAAGATTATATATTTCTTGCATTTTGTGAGTTTATGGTTCGAACCCTAATTTAGAGTATTAAGGCTTAGAAGAGTTTTTTGCTTGGAAAAAGATGGCAACTGACTAATTTATGGCAGATTCACCAGTTTGAGGAAAGTATCGATTACTAATACCACTCTACAAAATTTGGTCCTTTTGTTTTTTGAGTATTAAGTTTTATATACGTTGTAAATTTAGCACTTGCACAGCGAAGTTGGTACAACAGGTACATAAAAATTTCAAATGGCCTGCAATAGCTCTAAATATTAATTTAAAAATCTGAAAAAAAATCACCAGTGCTAATTACACTATATACTATAATATTTTGGGTGGTGCCGAAGAAAATTTCGACCTTCGTCATTTTGGCGCAGTCTAATATATATATATATATATATATATATATATATATATATATATATATTGTATTTAAATAATTATAATGTAGAGTATAATATGCCATTATATTTAAAAGCTGTACTTTCTTCCTATGTAAAATCCAGTCCTATTAAATATACAATCATACTGTTCTGCTTACTTTCCCAGAAGATGGTGATTTTATATTTTTCATTTAAAATAATAATTATATATTCTTCCCACTCTAATTGTTCAGTATTTTTTATATTAGACAGCTTGGAACTAAAACAATAGCTATCTTGATTGCATTACGATCAGATTATATCTATAATATTAATATTATCACTTACGAACAATCCAACTGCCCCCTTCAAAACTTTAATTTATCATTATTTTTTAAATTATTTATACATTAAATGGTCCTTTAAAATTAAAAATAAAGAAGGCCATACGTATTATACGATTTGCTTAATTATTAATATGTAATAAATTAATATGTTTGTACTATCACCTTATTTTTATTTTCTTTACATATAAGAATCGTATTATATAAATATAAATACTTTATACCCTTGTGTCCCACTCTGGGGAAGGGGAGATAAAGTTAATTGTCTTTTGGGAGGCTTTACATTTTTACTGAATTTATTTAATAATTTTTGCTTTAAAAATAGCACCTTAAATTATAGGTTTTTGTCTATCACTTGCACATTGAAATATAAAATAACTGAACTTATTTGAATTTTGGGTGCCCGTCATGTCTCGTCTGTATATAACCGTTTGTCTGTACTTTTTTTATGAAATATATACTGATATAAATAATATATATTAATTTGCCATTAATAATTAATAATTTCTATTGAATTATTGTTTACATGTTTATTTAATTAATCATTAAATTACAATTATTGTTTAAATAAAATTTTAATTAGCTATTATTTTTCATTCATAAAAAGTTAAATCTGGAGATAATTAACATTATAGGAGAGAAAAGAATAATCTATCAGAATACATGACCAAGAATTGTATCAAAACCCATCTACATTCATCAGGTAATCATTATGTTGATAATCTGCATTATATATATATATATATATATATATATATATATATATATATATATTATCGGATAAGCTGTACATTTGTCGAGAGGTTGGGTCGACTCTGTTCGGATCTGTGGTTCAATCGTTTAGAAAATCATAAACACTCGCATGCTGTCTTTCAAATCGTATACAATGCGATGTTGCCACTACTTTTTACACGATTTTGGAAACAGCGTGGAACGAATTGATAGAATACACCAGCTGCCAGCGCAATGATACAATTTGCGCAAACGTGGACCATGATGCCCGTAATACAGTTATTGACCATATATTCAAATACATGATTCTTTTATCTGATCATTACAGTTTTAGTATGATAAAGTAATTCATCAACACAAGCTATTGTATTAATTAAAAATAATGATTAATTAAATTTTCGTTTAATTGAAAATTGAAAATAATACCTTAATAAATATATATCGATAAAAATAAAAAAGTAATTATAAATTATTACAAGTTAATTAAAAAATAGCTCAACCCTGAGATATGCATATCTAAGGGTATATATATATATATATATATATATATATATATATATATATTTTATTGTAGATTCATAAATATTTTTATCGGTCTTACAGCCTCTATACAATAAGATATTATACTAATAGAATGACAGTCAGACTCTCCTAGTTTATAATAACCCCCATAAAATTTAAAATACAAATTACTAATAACACTTAAAATAAAAAATCAATTAAATTAAAAATTAAAAATAATACAAATAAAATAATCTGTATTCTATGTTAATAAAGAAGAATCTGATTTCCCCCTCCAGCTTAAATTTAAATTTACTTTTCATTTCCGACGTTTCGAACAATTCCGGTTCATGTTCAAGGACTAAACTCTAATAAAATTTACTTAATTCTAACTTTTTTATTTATTTTTTATTTAATTTAATTTTTATTTTACTTTTTAGTTGTAATTTCTATTTCAGATTGTACGGTGGTGATTATAAATAAGGACTGTCCGATACTCATTATATTAGTATATTATATTATTGTAGAAAAACTGTAAGACCGATAAAAATTTCTATCAATTTACAGTCCAATTCTCTACTTTTCCAGCTAAAGTATTTGCTTCAGATATGCTAAATACTTCTTGATATCAGATATGCTCATCCACTCGACACAGCTCCATCTTTATATTTGTGCGGATTCAAAATGTGTACTAAATTCACTGCACAATCTCAGCGCCAATGATTAAGTAGTTAATGAAATGAATTATATACTCATAAAATTCAATAAATCAAGAAAAGAAATCAAAATAGAAGTTTTAAGGACATTTGCTCATTCAAACAGCACTGAAAATCGTATTGCCAACAAAGCAGCCTAAGAAGCAGTTCTAATACAGCGTATAAAATAAAATATAACAACGCCGCAAATATGTTAATACAAAAAAGAATGGCACTGCATGCGATAGAAATATGTTGTAATAACATATGGATAGAGAAAAAAAAACAAATACAAAAAATAAAGACAAATTTTTTCGAACCAAGTTAAATTTTACAATAATAGTTATTTATTTTTTAAAGTTCTTAATATTCTAAAAACATATCAAACTCACCTAGTTATTTTGTTTTTCTTAAAAATTTTATTATAAATGTATACTTAGTCTGTAGTGTTAGTTTTTAAGTAGTTAAAAATGGAATAAATTTTTATTGTAGACAAAATTTTTCAATCTAAAATTTATGTTCCTAGAAAAAAGTCCTATTTTCGTAACATAGATGGGAGCTACGCCGTGATTTTATCACCAAGCGACGTAAAACCTTAACTCGCTAGTGAATGTATCTTTATATAAAATGTTTTATATCATATTTAATTTTAAATAAATGAAATATACAAATTGGTTTTTAAACGTAGTATTTTTATTCTTTATAGTTATTGTATCATTTTCGTATTGTAATTGAATTTTTGGTCATTCTTACTGTTGCAGGTTGAAATTTTAATTGCAATATTTATTGTAAAAAACTAAATAAGAAAAAATAATAATGAAAAATCAACTACCACTCTTAAAATATTAATTCAAAGAACTTATTTAAACTATAATTAAAAAAATAAAAATAATTAAGCATAAATAAGTAAAAAAATATTAAAAACCTATTTTTTAAAAAATGGTTAAATTTAATTAAAAGCTAAAAATAAATAACAGAAAAATTTAACTAAAAATTAAAACAAAACTAAGCCCAGAAAATATTAAATATGAAAATATTAAAATATAAAATATAAACAAATTATGCTCCAAACAACAAAAACATCCGACTAAGTTTAGGTGATCTGCATGTATTCCCGCTAAAAGGATAGATTCAATTTCAGATAACATTATATCGTATTATGTCGCAAAATTCAGAAGGCATTTTATATAAGACCTATATATATATATATATATATTTGGAACACTGAGTCAGACAAATGACACAATCTTAATCCGAATTTGTTTTTTAAATTTTGTAATATAGAAGGATAAAAACAATTGAAATTTGTTTTCAAATATATAATTTTTATTAATTTATTATTTTCCAAAATACGCTTATTTAGAATAAGTGATATAAAAATAATTTAATACAACGAATAAAATAATATATTTTAGATAAATATCAAATAATGATTTGATTAATAAATAAATTAATAAATATTTTCTCATTGGTCTTGCAGTCCAACCGAATCAATCGAAAACAATACGCAACAATGTCAATACATACCTATATTAACATGAATACCTCAATATACAAAAATAATAAAAATAAAAATAAAAATTAAATTAAAAATTATAATGACAGTCAGATTATTCTTATTTACAGTCACCGCCGTAGACTAATTTGAAAATAAAATATTAGCTGAAAAATTTTTTTATAAGTAAAGTTTAATTTTAATTTAATTTAACTTTAGTTTTAATTTAATTTTTATTTTTATTTTTATTATTTTTGTGTA
Source organism: Sycobia sp. Sy_11 (assembly GCA_018907035.1). NCBI lineage: Eukaryota > Metazoa > Arthropoda > Insecta > Hymenoptera > Epichrysomallidae > Sycobia > Sycobia sp. Sy_11. The sequence goes on along the minus strand of JACCIC010000154.1, from coordinate 779,985 downwards.
TGATGTATTAATGTTAATGTAGATATATACTGATATTGTTGCGTATTGTTTTCGATTGATTTGATTGGACTGTAAGACCAATGAAAAAATATTTATTAATTTTTATATAAGCAGTCGACAAAAATAGAATTAAATTATTAATGATTTCATTATTTTTTTAAATTACATAATTTTATATAAAGAAGTCTAATGTGCCATTTGTTCGATATAATTAGTATTTTTATATTCTTTAACCGATAGAATCAAGTACGGTTCTGTTCGACACAAATTATAGATTATAATTCCAATTTTAGATTATAAATATAGATTTATAAGATAAAATTGTAAAAAAAAACAATAGAATAAAAATGTAATTGTAAATAAATAAGTGTACGGGAATCCTGACAAATTCAAATTTATTTAGATAATACGCAAAACTATAAAAATTTAATATTTTTCTTTACTACTTACATATTATAGCATTACAATAACAATACTAATATTTTATACATAAAGCCAATAAAATGAAAATATTGAATTTCTTGATATCTAATAATTATACGTGTAAAGAATATCAATTTGGTTTTCTATAAAATGAAGAAGAAAAATGCCTTAGACTACATTCCTGGTACTAAAAAATAATTCCAAATTTAAGTATAGAAAAAAGGAGTTATAATGGCTAAAAAAATACTTTCAAAACTTTCAGAACAGAAGCGAAAATTAGCGTTACACATCACCTCGTAGACATTTAATAATTTTGAGTAGGCAGAAATCTACTCACTACGAACTAAAAATAATTGAACTATTATGATTATAAAATAGAAAAAACTTCAACATTGTTATAGTAAAATTAAGAAAGAGGTATAAACTAGGTCCTTTTATTCTGCTTAGTAAATAATAATTTTATTTCATATGCAAGTTTTAATTACTATACTGCAAGAAATTAATATTTATAGAATAATAATTTATTATGTTATTTGTTTTGAATGAAAAATAATGTAATACAATACATAAACTAACAGCTTGAAAGAATTATAAAATAATAATGTCTATTGTGTATTGAATTTTGTCATTCTAAAAATTTAGTATAATAATTAATTGTGCAATTGTTTACCTTAAACAGATATTATTGAGTATCTAAATTTTCGCAAAAAAAAATTAATTTGGAAATATTATTCACTGTTATCTTTATACTTATTTCAATATTCGTAATTAAGAGATCCCATTATATTCATTAATGAAATAATTAATATCATGTAATTTTTTATCATTTTTTTGTAACATGCTATAAATCAAAGTTTCGTATAAAATTGTGTAAATCATTGGTAAACAAGTTTTGATATAAATTTAATATGAAGTTACTATATATATATATATATATATATATATATATATATATATATATATATATTGTAACGGGGTACTTAATTGTTAAACACCCGGTAGATGTACCCGTTAACAGAGGTGCAAAGAACCCCGAAAGGATTATATTGTTTAAAACAATCTTTTTGGACCGTAGGTTCTTTGCTGTTATTTATTCCTCAGACTTATCTTTACTTACCCTGGAAATTATATAAATAATAATATATTGGGATAAATTATCAGTAATCCAGGAAAAGACGGATTAATGATCAGTTACAGGGGGGAGAATGTGTCTAATATTTTCTAGTATATAAGAAAAATAAAATCAAAAGTAAATTTATTTTATTAATCAATAAAATAATTAAAATTTTTATTTAATTTAATAAAATTATAACAATTGTTATTCTAACCCTACCTAATACGCACCCGCGATCAACTAACGCGCGTATCAGTTCACACAGGCTGTGAGAGAGGTGAATTTATATAAGTCTAATGGAGAGACAGAGCAACAAGAGCGCCACCTTATGAAGAACAAGGTGTACTATCAAATATAGCTGAATGCGCGCTTGCTACTCTTGCTATCTTATTCTATGATTATATCTCTCCGCTTCTCTCACACTACTAAAATTAATTCGTTATATTTACTAATTTCAATCGAAAAGAAATCGGATAAAGAAAAGTAGAAGTATATAATATTGTACTGAAAATCAAAAGCACAATAAATATATAAAAAGAAAAATACACCAACCTTTATACACCGACACCGAAAAGAATACGACCCACCGACGAAATGAACGTGAGCTCCTTAGTGTCAGATTACCGGCCGGTTTGAGTGCCTTTCCTCGGCAATAATCCTTTTATATACAAGAAACTATCTATTGCACTATTTATATAAGCGAGCGAAATTTCACTATCACAGTTGATTATTAATAATGACTTTTAATATTCGCCGATGGCCAAGAGAACAAAAGAAAAAATTTTTACTAACAAAATTTGTTAGGTAAAAACTAACTATATTATAATAATATAAATGTTCTATATTATATTCCTCTTTATTCTCCTTCTCTCTCTCCCTCTTTTCCCTTTTTTCCTCCCTTTTTTCCTATTTGTTAATAATATTAACATGTATAGGTCGAACTAATCCATACATGTTACACCCTCCCTCCAGACGTTGCGTATAGTACTGTAAAGCAACTCTGCAATAAGATCTAAGGGATAACTATAGAAAATATGGAGGGGAAAAGGGAAATAATATTATAATCATACCTATACTAACAAAAATTATAATATTATTATATACATACAGTGACATCCCAACGGCGAAAGAAAACAAATATATACAAATAACGATAAACAGAGTTATTTTTTGCTCACCGCTGGGAGTCACTGAGAGAGAGATCTCCCGGGACCTCAGCCGCCCTTAAGGAACCAGGGTGTTTTTCTTACGAATTTGTGAACGTCACGAGTAGGACACTTTTCCTCTTTCGTGACGCCCGGGTATCCGCAAAAGAAACACCGGTAGTGTCGGCCGTACCGTCCACTAGGATCTTGAATATAGTACGACCGGAAGTCTTCATCTGGGGTTTCTATTCTATTTTTCGAAACCCCAGGTCGGGCATCTTCTCTGCGGGAATTACCCGCCGGACTCCCCCTGCCACGACCAACAGGGCCACCGGTGGTACACCCTGGTACTCTACCACCACGACTCCCTCCGGGTCGTGGAGCCGCTCTTGATCTTAGCCGCTCATCCGCGGCCAAGTTCGCGGAATCCCGAAGGGAGGAGGGAACACCCTCCCCTAACCGGCGGGCCTCTTCACGGGCATGGAGAAGCTCGGCATGCATCTGCCTCGGCCTCGGCGGCCTTTTGGCGTGCGAGAGCTGCCGTTAGCTCCTCCACCCCTTGTCGCTCACGACGCTGCCAGTGTAAGCTCAGGAAAGCTTCCTGAGCTCTCGATGACTCCAGTAAGTCATCGAGCTCCAGGATCAAGACGGGACCAACCTGTTTCTTACTACTAGGTCAACCCGTAATTCTTCCCAGAGATCGATGACTCTACTCTGGGCTTTCTTGGACACTTCTGCCTTAGCCTTAAAATAGGCCAAGGCGTCCAAGAGCCGCTGCTCCATTCGTTGGAGCGGAGTCATACGAGGGGGCCGGTTCTCGCCTTCTCCGAACCCGAAACTCCTGCTTCGGGGGGAGAAGACGCTGGACCACATTCAGACGTACGTGGTCTCGATGTTCCTCTCATTCCTGGGTCATGATCCCCAGGAGTGGTGGGAGCGGTCTCAGAGGCCTCTTCTCGCTCCCCAGCTCCTGCTGGGGAGCTAGATTGCGCCTCTGATCTCACCTCTTCTTGTCCCGGAACTCCTGCTCTGGGAGAGGTGTTCGTAGGTCTCGGGAAAGGACCAGATCGTGCGGACTTAAAAGTACGATCGCGAGGCACCCCCTCTGGATCCGAAGCTCCTGCTTCGGGAGTAGTGGTCTCCGACCGTAACCGACCAGATCGTGGCTCAGACCTCACCCCCTCTTGTCCCGAAGCTCCGGCTTCGGGAGGGGTGGTCTGGGACCTCGGAGTGGTTGGAGGCGAAGGAGGCCCCCTTCTTTCTCCGTTGCCATTCGGACGAGAAGGCCCCGACGTCGACTTAGGACGTCTAAGGGGGACGTATTCCCCCTCGTCCGAATCCGGACCTTCCTCGTCCATCTTTTCAATCACCTCGGAGGAGGGTTCCGGAAGGAACCAACTCGGAGGGATGGGGCGAGCAGATCGGTAGCCCCGACGGACTACCGTCAAGGCCAAACCTTGCTTCCACATCCCCCCGAGGAGCTCCTTAAAACGGGCAACGAAGGATTCGTCCATCAAATTGTCCATCTGAAACAAATAAAAGAAGGATGAACTATACTAATAGGAAGGGGAAAACTATTTCTCCTTCCGTGGCCATATCTTGAGACGAAGACCGCTGGATCAAAAGTTTATTTTTACGCCGACGACCTCGTTTCCTACCCGGGATGGAGCCTAACGCTTCGCGAGTATTCTCGGGATCGTCCTGCGCAGAGGACCTCGCTCTAGAATCTTCACCCGCTGGTGAAGACTCTCGCATTACAGGTGGGTCGCTCGTCATCTGGTCGTGATCCAACGGAGGTTAAGGATTCATTTCTTCTTCTTCTGGTTCCAGCGGCGGTTGGGGTAAAACCTCATCCTCTGGTTCCAGCGTAGAAGTATCCTCCAAGAGATCGTTTTCCTCGGGTTGGACGTACGGCTTGAGTTGTTCAGCATGAACTAATTGCTCAATCCGTTCGTCACAATCTTCCAGCTCATACGTATTAGTCCCTTTCTTTTGTACTATAACAAAAGGACCCACGTATTGAGGGGCTAATTTAGACATTAGCCTTTGAGCCGTCGAGGATAAGACACGATTTTTCTTCCATACCAGGTCACCCACTTGGTATGGAGAAGGACGTCGCTTTGCATTATAATATTTTGCTTGGCGACGATGTTGTTCTTGAGATCGTGTGTTAGCGGCCTCTTGGAGTTCTCTCAACTTACCCATTTAAGCTAGCCAGGAACTCTCTCTTTCTCTTTGTTGAGTTTTCGCCGTAGCTTGATCCTGGCTGCGGCGGAGAGTTCCTGGCGGAGTCAGCTCTTGTCCAAAATTTAATAGAGCCGGAGAGCATCCAGTGGAACTATGTGGCGTCGTATTTAGTGAGAAATTTAACTCAATGAGTTTCTCGTCCCACATATTAAGGGATTCTTCTACGAACACCATTATGCGGGTTTTCAAAGTTCTCTTAACCCGTTCCACTGGATTAGCCTGCGGATGGTACGGTGGAGTAAAGGTATGAAGTATACCTGCTTCCACTAAGTATTCGTCAATCGTACGATTTTTAAATTCAGAAACATTGTCGGACAGGAAGAGATCTGGCGCGCCGAATTTGAGTATGATCCTCTCTTTCAATTCTTTGAGGATCGTCCTGGCATTCGCTTTAAGGATGGGGATACATTCTACCCACCGGGTAAACAAATCTTGAAATACCAGGATATACTCAAATCCATGGCGACTCTTCACAAATGGTCCGGTAATATCGCCAGCGACCATTTGCCAAGGCCTTTTTAAAACTCTCCGATCCATTAAACCAGCAGGTGGTCTTTGGTCCATTTTGGACTGCTGGCATATAAGACAGTTTTTCACATATTGTTGAACTGTCTTATAAAATCGAGGCCAGTAATAGGTTTGCTGACTCCAGCGAAAGTTTTCTCACGTCCTGGATGTCCGGCCGTAGGATTATCGTGACACTCTTTAAGAACTGTATCATGACGTTCCTTAGGAACGACGATCTTCCAAGCGTCCTCATCGCCTATGATGACTTCGAGGATTTCATCTGGACGATAACAATATAATTGTCCCCCGATTACTTTCCATTTCAGATAATCGTTGGGACGATCTTGGACGTTCTTGAACCATTGTAGATACCACTCGTCTAGGGTATCTCTTGCCCAGGTAACAGTTGAGCAAGATAGATCGTCTCCCTTGGACAACCTAGAAAGGGCGTCTGGCACGCTATTCAACGTCCCTTTACGATGCTCTACATCGAAACTTTGTCCTTGCAATCTTAGAGCCCATCGTGCGAGTCTGCCAGTTGGGTTCTGCATCGTACGAATCCACGTCAAACTGCTGTGGTCCGTAAGGACATGGAAATGATATCCATCTATATAAGGACGGAACTTATCAATAGTCCATATGACAGCTAAGCACTCTCTCTCGGTTACTAAATAGTTTCTTTCAGCTTGGGAGAGTGCTCTACTCGCGAACTCCAACACCCGTTGTTGTCCGTCAACTTCCTGCGTAAGGACCACTCCAATACCAGTGTCACTCGCATCTGTTTGCACGGTGAACTGGATATCGAATGACGGTCTATGCAGGACGGGTCCCGAAGCGATCATTGATTTGATCTTGTCGAAAGAGGCTTGTTGTTCCTCGATCCACTCATAACGACAATCTTTTCTAGTTAGACGTGTGAGTGGTTCGGCAATGGTAGCGAAATCTTTTAGAAATTTCCTATACCACGACGCCATACCGAGGAAACGTCTAAGTTGCTTCAGGTTTCTCGGTTCCGTGTAGCGCATTACTGGTTCGATCTTCTCGCGATTGGGACGGAATCCCTCACGATTGACGAGAACACCTAAGTATTTGACTTCGGTGTGTTCAAAGACACTCTTTTCTCGGTTTATCCTGAGTCCAGCTTCATGTACTCGAGCAAAAACACAGCGTATTCAGTCTAAGTGTTCTTCGAATGTCTCAGTAGCGATGATAATATCGTCTAGATATGAAAAGGCATTCGGCTCGAAGTCTGGTCCGATAATTCGGTCTATAAGTCGTTGAAACGACGCTTCAGCGTTACATAGATCGAAGGGCATCCTGGTAAACTGGAACTACCCCATTCCAGATACCGTAAATGTCGTTATCGGTTTGGATTCCGGATGAATTGATATTTGATGATACGCGCTACTCAGATCTAAGGTAGAAATATATCTGGCTGATTTTAGCTTTCTTAGAGTCTGGTCCATGTTAGGTAACGGGTATGCATCAGGTTTCGAAACTAAATTAACTTTTCGAAAATCGATGCAAAATCTATACTTCCCGTTACTTTTACGTACCATCACCACTGGGCTTGACCATCCACTTGTGGGTGGTTCGACTACTCCAGTCTCTAATATTTCTCTAACTTGAGAATGCATCTCTTCTTGTATTTTCATAGAGACTGGATATGCCTTTTGGCGTATAGGGCGAGCATCTTCTACATCTATTATATGTTCCCCCCACGTCGTACGTCCCAGTGGCACTTCTTCCGCCGGCAGGATTTTATTTAAGAGCTTTTTCATACGTTCTTGCTCCTGCCGTGATATGTCCGCGAGACCAATGGATGCTAACCTCGAAAACTCCATGGTCAGATCAAAACCAGTATTTTCTTCTTAGTTTATTTCGCCTAGTCGAAGAATTTCAGAAGATAAGCCGTTAGGCAATCGCAACGGTGCCCGTCGTTGGATTTCATTACATGTGACTGCGGCTACTTTCATCCTGACCCGCTTATTCGCTACTTGGACCCACAGCGAATTATCAATCGGATCATGGATGGTACCGAATGCTTGTACGAAATTGGTTCCTACGTAGCAATCTACTTGAAGGTTTGGGATCACAGCAACTAACACATTGCGCGTGATCCCTGCCAATTCGAACGGCAGTTCGACGTGACCCGTGACGTAAAGCGGAGAGTTCCCTGGGCCTCTAGCACCAACTTCAGACGCTGGGTGGTACTCTCGTTGGCAAGCCGTTGCTAATTGCAGCCTGATCTTGCCCATGACAGTACGAGACGTGCCGGTGTCGTACAATGCACGGATCCGATATTCAGCAATTCGTACCGGGATCCATTTTTCTCAGTCGACGAAATTTCCTCAACTGAATCAGGCCTCTCTTCGATCTGATTAGTCGAGGACGACTGAGAATTCGAGGAACAAGATCCTCGAATATTTTCGTGTGGGGTCACGTTTGGGTTGCAAGTCGACCGGACCCATATTGGCCGCCTTGCTTCCCGTTTCCCGAACATTTCGGGCAGTTATAAGTGCGGTAACCTAATTCACCACACTTATAGCATTTTATGCGACTGCCTGGACTCTTTCCATCCGGTGGACAGCCCTCCGGAGCTTTGTTAGCACCCACCGGACTGGTAGTTCTACCAGACTTCTTCTTGGGGGCGTTCGATTCTCCCTCCGCGGTTGGCGGTTCGATTTCGAAGGCCCTCTTCTTTCTTCTACTGGTATCGGCCGTCGCTCACCCTGAGAAGTAATGGTCTACTAGACGTTCTCACTTGCCCGAATTTGGATTCCTGCGAGCCAGTATTTTGAGCACTTCGGCCATGTCAGGATTGATCCTATTTTCTTGATCGGGATTTTCCTGATGTACAGTTGCAGCCACTTTAGTTCTAGCCCGTTTGGAATTCGGCGATTTATATGCGGCTTCGCGCAAAATTGCCTTATCCGGCGAAGGAGGAGTGTGACAGCATTTTTCACACTCCAATGCAAATTCGGCATCTCTGGCCGAATTTAGAAATTCCCGCACATTGCTAATGGATTTTCTTGGTATCCTTCGCTGGATCTCGGGGCGTGCGTTACGCAGCAGTCTATCCAATTGCTCTGTCTCGGGGAGAGGTGGATTTAGCCGATCGCATATCGAGAGGAGACAAGCGATATAATCACTCGAAGGTTCGTTGGCTCCTTGAGTTCCAGTTTCGGCTTCTCTAACCCATTTTCCTCGATATTCTGGACCGGCTTCGTACTATTCTTTTGCAGCGGTACGGACTTCACTCCAGGTCATTATGCCTCTTTTTCTTAAAGCGTCGAGCCATAACTCTGCCTTCCCCTTGAATATTTCGGGGAGCGCCTGAGTTAATTCTTCGTCCCATTTTGTGAACTTCTTTGGCGCTCCTCTATGCGCTTGAGGAATAATTCTAGGTCCTGATGGGAATCTTCATAATGGATATCCCATTTACGGACCACTAAACCTATATCCCTCTTGGATCCCTCAATGAATTCTAACTTCTCACTGGGCTATCCTCCGGACAGCGTAATCCTCGAAGTTTCTGTTGGCTTCGAGGGAAAAAAATAATTTCCTCTCAAATGTCTAAAGCACGTTGGGCACCATTTCTGTAACGGGGTACTTAATTGTTAAACACTCGGTAGATGTACCCGTTAACAGAGGTGCAAAGAACCCCGAACGGATTAAATTGTTTAAAACAATCTTTTTGGACCGTAGGTTCTTTGCTGTTATTTATTCCTCAGACTTATCTTTACTTACCCTGGAAATTATATAAATAATAATATATTGGGATAAATTATCAGTAATCCAGGAAAAGACGGATTAATGATCAGTTACAGGGGGGAGAATGTGTCTAATATTTTCTACTATATAAGAAAAATAAAATCAAAAGTAAATTTATTTTATTAATCAATAAAATGATTAAAATTTTTATTTAATTTCATAAAATTATAACAATTGTTATTCTAACCCTACCTAATACGCACCCGCGATCAACTAACGCGCGTATCCGTTCACACAAGCTGTGAGAGAGGTGAATTTATAAGTCTAACGGAGAGACAGAGCAACAAGAGCGCCAGCTTAAGAAGAACAAGGTGTACTATCAAATAAAGCTGAATGCGCGCTTGCTACTCTTGCTATCTTATTCTATGATTATATCTCTCCGTCTCTCTCACACTACTAAAATTAATTCGTTATATTTAATAATTTTAATCGAAAAGGAATCGGATAAAGAAAAGTAGAAGTACATAATATTGTACTGAAAATAAAAATCACAATAAATATATAAAAAGAAAAATACACCAACCTTTATACACCGACACCGAAAAGAATACGACCCACCGACGAAATGAACGTGAGCTCCTTAGTGTCAGATTACCGGCCGGTTTGAGTGCCTTTCCTCGACAATAATCCTTTTATATTCAAGAAACTATCTATTGCACTATTTATATAAGCGAGCGAAATTTCAGTATCACAGTTGATTATTAATAATGACTTTTAATATTAGACGATGGCCAAGAGAACAAAAGAAAAAATTTTTACTAACAAAATTTGTTAGGTAAAAACTAACTATATTATAATAATATAAATGTTCTATATTATATTCCTCTTTATTCTCCCTCTCTCTCTCTCTCTCTCTCTCTCTTTTCCCTTTTTTCCTCCCTTTTTTCCTATTTGTTAAAAATATTAACATGTAGAGGTCGAAGTGTCGGTTGAATTCATATTGAACCAGGCGGTTGTGGAATCTTCAACACGCCATCAGACATAATATTCCACAATATAGGTCCCATAACTGAGCCCTGGGGGACTCCCGCAGTAACCTTATGCGATACAATGCCTTCATCCGTTCGCAATAGTATTATCCTATTCTCAAAGTAGCTGGCCACGACATTCTGTAAATAACCAGGTACTCCGAACTCTTTAGGAGAATTCATAATAGAAGACCAGCGCGCTGAATTAAAGGCATTCTTGACTTCTAGAGCGACAATGGCACAATACTGTTTACTGCCACCTTTCCATCTCTTACCACTGATTGCATTTCTTGCGGTACACACTACCAGTTTAATGGCATCGACTGTTGATTTTGATTTCCGAAATCCAAATTGGCGTGAGGATAAGCCGTGCAATCCTTCAGTGAATGCTTCCAGTCGACTACATATTATTTTTTCAAATATTTTACCTACCGTGTCGAGCATACACAATGACCTGTATGATGAAGGATCATCAAGTGGCTTATTGCCCTTAGGTAACAGGACTAACCTTTGAGTTTTCCAGGAATCAGGAAAAATACCCTCAAGAAGACAAACATTATATACTTTTAGAAATATAGCTGGATTCTTCTGTATCGATAACTTAACTGCCGCATTAGGGATACCATCAGGGCCAGGGGCAGCATTATCTCTGGTCTTAGCGTAAGCATTATGTAGCTCCATTTCTGTTATAGGAAGTATATCGTCCGAGTGTTGCGTGCGCAGTACAGTCCCATGGGTGTCATTGGGAAAGAGAGCGGAAACAATCTTATCAATCAATACCGTGCTAGTGGGTTGTATTGGTGCCCTACTCAATCGTGCCACGACTGTTTTATACGGTCGTACCCATAAGTCATTGTTGGCTTTTGCGCACAGTTCAAGCCAGCATCGACGCTTGCTTGCCTTAACGGCCTTGACAAACGCTCTTTGTGCTTCTTTAAATAAACTATTAAACGTATCACGGCGAGTGCAGGCTCTTTGGGCAAATCTATGTACGCGATGACATTGCTTGCGCAATTCTGCAATTTCATTTATCCATCAATAGACAGAGTGACGATGTTTAAATCCGCTCTTAGACCTAGTCATCGACGCATCACATGCTTCAGAGATATGCTTCATGAGTGCATTTGCTAGATGGCCTGATGCACCATATTCTAAACGCTCTTCTGATATGATATTGGCGAACACTTCACAGTCTAGCGATCTGATGTTCCATTTCCTTGTGGGCATCCACCCATTGCCTTTGTTCTTGACTTTCTTCTCTGCAATCTCGTACAAGATCGCCCTGTGATCACTGTGAGTGTAAAGGTCGCTTACTCTCCAATTAAGGATCCGCTGAATCAAATCCTTGCTGGCGAATCATATATCAATGACTGATTGTTTATCTCCCCCAATGAAAGTGGATTCAAATCCTTTATTAACCACGTGAAGTTGAACAGAATTAAGGCCTTCAAGCAGCATACTACCTCTGTTATTTGTTGAAGCACTTCCCCAGGCTGTGGACCACGCGTTAAAATCGCCACCGATTAATAATGGTTTCTTGTCCATCGCTTCATCAACTAATTTAGCTACGAGGATTTCAAACTGCTTGTCCGTCAAGCTTGGAGGACCATATACACTTAAGACGTATATTTCTTGTATTTTAGCCCAGGATATCAATTCGCTCCGATGACTCGACTGCTTTAGTACATGCCTATTTTGACCAATCCAGAGGGTAGCTCTATTGCTTGTGTCACTTATCCAGCGCTGTGGTCTGACCCTGTCACAATATGGTTCGGAGATTACAGCAATGTCTATTCTTAGCTCCTTTATTGTCTGTTTCAGCAGGTCATGAGCTGCTACGCAATGGTTGGTATTCAGTTGGATTATTCTCATGTTTTATGTCTGTTTAAAAACTCCACGGTAATCGGGCACTTATAGCTGAATGCTGGATGGTTAATCTCCTTTTTTCCTTCACATTTACAGAGTAAACAACAGGGCCCGTTTACACACAGCTTGGATAGATGGTCTTTTCCACCGCAGTGCCTGCAAAGTTTAGTTCTGTCAGGGCCCGAGCACACGGACGCTAAATGGCCAATCTGCCAACACCTGAAGCAGCGCTTTATTTCTGTTTTTTTTCGAACTCTGCAGCTGACCCATCCGATTCGAACATGCCCTGCACGTAGTAGCTCAGCTGCGTAACTATATGGTACAGACACCACCGCCGTCTGAGTACCCCCATAAGCTTGCCGCAAGGAACGAGCAATTAGTAGGTTAGTCTCCTTTAGCTGGAGGTGTGTTCTCAGAGCCTCTAATACTTCATCCTTTGAAGTGACCTCATCTATATCTTTAATCTCCAATGTAATGAGATTAGTCAGGACCGGTGTGTGTGTGTGTGTGTGTGTGTGTGTGTGTGTGTGTGTGTGTGTGAGGGAATAACGGAACAGGGATGGATGGGCACAGGTAAAAGAGTAAGTATATAAGAGGTAATATTGTTCTCTTTATTGACCAATAATACAAGTGTTCTCTTTATTAAACAATTTCTATGTCTAGGGATATGTTGTTCTACGTTCAAAGCTGGAAAATTTTGTTATTACGTTCGAAGGTGGTAGCGTGACGTTCAATCTATGATGGACTCTCTGACCCCGAATGCCGGTTCATGTGGCAGCTCCTATTTATATTGTAGTACATTTTCCCCTTCTCCTCCTCCGTTGACCAACCGAGGGTTTTCCTTCTACCCGTATCTTCTCATTCGTGCGGAGCGGTCGGGGGGTTAGTCGAGACATCCCATTGCGCGCCGCTACCTGAACCGAGCGCGCTCGGAGCACATCGGAACACGCCGGCAAAAGCGGCTTGCATTCAGGCGCTCTCTTACCTGCTCGCGTTCCTACAAACACACACACATATATGTATATATATATATATATATATATATATATATATATGTATATATATATATTAATTGTTTGTGACCACCACGGCACTTGACATTTTTGAGTAAGTAATTTGGTTAGAAATTAGGAGTATGGAGCTTATATATGTTAATGTGTGTGTGTGTGTGTGTATGTGTGTACGCGCGCGTGCGCAGATACGCATACATATATGCGTATTTCAATCAAATGCTGGATGTCGAGCTGATACTTCTTTATTGCTGCTCGTCTCCTGGTATCCCGCTCCGCTTTGTTCTACACTTAAATATACTATATATATATATATATATATATATATATATATATGTATATATATGCATAAATTAATAAATATTTCCATCAGTCTCACAGTCCAATATAAATCGAAATTAATACATAATAATATCAATACATATCCATATCAAAATTAATACACATATATATGCATATCTCTCTCTCTCTCTTTCTCTCTGTATGTGTGTGTGTGTGTATGCGTACATGTGTATGTATGTAAATATAAATATATTTATATTATAAAATATAAATTTTGTATGGATCATTTATAATTTACATATTTAACTTCAGCTACTACGGCCCTGATTAATACTGGAAGAATCGATAAAACAGAACAGGATTTTTCGTACACTTTGAGTTCCGTAAACTTCCGCAGTATATTAAAAATCAAGCCCTTCAATCGATTTTAACTTCCATCAGAGGTATGGAGCTCTCTTGAATATCTAAACATTAGAAATACTTTTTTGTTAAATAAGTAAGATTCCAGTATTTTCTCCAAAATGTGACATTTTATTCTGAAAATATGTTCACATATCCTTTATATAAAGTATCGTCTATTGGTAGCTATAGCTTATTCCCCTCTTTCTGGCAATTTGTGAATTCCAGACCAAAATATTTCTCGTTTTTCGAGCCCAAGTACGTAATCCTGTCAGAGCATTTTTCACTTATTGAAACAATGATAGTCGGAGGATGCCAAGTCTAAACTGTAAGGCGAGCGAGGCAAACGTTCCCATCCACTATTCTCTAAATAGTTTTTGATCGAAGCCACAACCTGTGGGCGTGCATTATCGTCATGAAAAACAACATAATATTATTAGGAGTGTGAATAAGTCTTTCCCGTTTTTTGTAAGAGATGGCGCCACCAATACTGTGCGAGTATTCAATGGTTACATATGTCATAATCAAAGCTTATTCATATGTCAACAATTCCATACTAACACATTAATTAAAATTTTTTCGCATCATAAATTTTTGATATCGTGAAAATGTCGAAATTTGAGCCGAGTCGACGTCATTTGCGGGAAGTTTCACTTTATTGGTTCAATTTGAAGAAATCTGCTGCAGAGACGCATCGATTGCTTCAGGAGGCTTATGGAGAAGGATGTGTCGATGATTCAAGTGTTCGCGGATGGTTTCGACGCTTCAAAAGCGGTGATTTCGACGTGGAAGACAAGGAGCGTTCCGGGCGGCCGCAAATCTTTGAAGATCGAGAATTGGCGACTTTGCTTGATGAAGATTCTTGTCAAACGCAAGAAGAACTTGCTGAAGCATTGGGAGTTGACCGAACAACCATTTCCAAGCGTTTGAAAGCCACGGGAATGATCCAAAAGCAAGGAAATTGGGTGCCGTACGAACTGAAGCTGAGAGACGTCGAACGGCGTTTTTTCACTTGCGAACAGCTGCTTCAGCGACATAAAAGAAAGGGTTTTCTGCATCGTATCGTGACTGGCGATGAAAAGTGGATACGTTACGATAATCCGAAGCGAAGAAAATCATGGGGACTACCCGGCCATGCATCATCATCGACGGCCAATCCAAATATTCATGGCGCCAAGCTCATGCTCTGTATATGGTGGGACCAGCTAGGTGTGGTTTACTAAGAGCTTCTGAAACCGAATGAAAGGATCACAGGCAAGGTCTATCGACGACAATTGATGCGTTTGAGCCGCGCACTGCGAGAAAAACGGCCACAATACTCCGACAGGCACGACAAAGTTATTTTGCAACATGACAATGCTCGCCCACATGTTGCACCGCCGGTGAAAACATACTTAGAAACGCTCAAATGGGAAGTCCTACCCTACCCGCCGTATAGTCCAGACGTTGCTCCGTCTGATTACCATCTCTTCAGATCGATGACGCATGGCCTGACTGACCAGCACTTCCATTCCTACGAGGAAGTCAAAAAATGGGTGGATGACTGGATAGAGGCCAAACCGGTCGAATTTTTTCGCAACGGGATTCGTATGTTGCCAGAAAGATGGGAAAAAGTTGTAGCTAGCGATGGCCAATACTTTCAATAATTCATTTGTAACCATTTTTTCACAATAAAGGCTCAAAATTTGGAAAAAACGGGAAAGACTTATTCACATACCTGATAATAAAAATCTAGCAATGTTGAATGTCGAAAAATTAATTTATGAAATTATCATATAGGTCAATTGCTCTTTTAAAATGATTATAACTTTCACTAAGGAGGTTTTTCTTCATAGGGAAATTGTTATTTGAAAATTTGGAAATATATATTCTAATATAATAAAATTTACGAAATAATAAATTATGGTAAATTGTTTGTTCTTTTTTTATTTGTTATTGGAAGACACTAGAGAAATAGGAAGAATGATCAATTACTATTCTGCTTTGTTTTAATTAAATTATTTGTTAATATTATTGAATAAATATTGTTATTTTTACCAATATAAAAGAAGAACTCAAAAAAAGAGTTATTCATCAAATCCATTCACCCGTCTGGACACGATCCTCCATCTTCATTAGAACCCTATAATTAAAAAATATAAAATGGCGAGAAGAACATAGGAGACGGATCGTTATATGTCATCCGAATAGAGATCAGTAAAAAGAATTTAAAACGGGAATAACTCTTTTTTTTTTTAAATTTAAGGCCGAAAATTTAATTTTTTAATTATTGAAAATTTCGAATTGAATTAATATTGTAAATATTAATGTCGTAAAAGCAAAATATATTATTATATAAAATTAAAGAAAAAAAGAATAAATAAAAAATTTCTTTATTTGAAAGTAGAAAATGTCTACTCCACGCGTATCATGGCTATTTGGTCTAACTAAAAGTCAGTTGATAGATGAGCTTCAAAAAATGAACAAAGTCAAGAAAAAAGACGCATATCCGTTACCACAAATTAATGCAATTTTAGATAGGTCGCAAGAAGCTAGATACTTATCGACAATTGATTTAAAGAGTAGCTACTGGCAAGTAGCACTTACACGAGGAAGCCGACCGATTACTGCGTTTATCCTTCCTGGCAAAGGGTTATATGAATTCAACGCCATGCCTTTTGGGCTACACTCCGCACCTGTAACTTTCTAATGATTATTGGACTAGCTGATTACCACCAATATGGCTCTAAATGTTTTTGCATATTTAGATGACATTATTATTATTTTAAAAACATTCAACGACCATTTAGAAATGAAAAAAGCGTTTCAGCGTTTAAAAAAGACCAAACTGAAACCAAACTTTGAAAAGTGCAACTTTGTTCATCCCCAATTAAAATATCTAAGTAATATAGTAGATAAAGATGGCCTGCAAAGCGATCCTGAAAAACCTGCAGCAGTCGCAAATTTATCTTCCCCTAGAACGCAAAAGAAATACAACGATTCATGTGATTAATATCGTGGTATAGACGTTTTTCAAAGGACATATCAAATGCTGCAACTCCTCTACAGAAGCTACTAAAGAAAAAATCTAAATGGGAATGGAGAGAAGTACAACAAAAAACATTTGACGAAAGGAAAAATCTATTAACAAATGCACTAATTCTTGCTTTCCAGATTGGAAAAAGCCATTTATATTGCAAACTGATGTAAGCACCGAGGACTAGAAGCCGCCTTTACACAATCATACGAAGAAACCGAAGGTATTATTGTGCATGCCTGTCACACTCTTACACCTACAGAACAAAATTATTCTGCAACGAAGCTCGAGTGTTTGGCCATTGAGTGGGGCATCTGAAAATTCCGAAACAATCTTGAAGGTTAAGATTTTATTGTACTGATCACCAGTCTTTAAAATAGTTAAACAAAATAGAAAACCTGTCGGGACGTTTGGCTAGACAGCCTCTCGAACTTAGTCAAATGACGGCGAAATTAAGTATCAGGCAACGATAATCTTCTCACTGACACTCTGTCTCGCCAACCTGTAGAGCTGTGCAACGTAAACAAATCCGAAGAAGTCTGGTATATGAAATGTCTATCAGCCATCAAAACCGATCCGAAAAATAAACTTGATTATTGTATAGAGAATATTAAGCTATACAAATACATATTACACACATTTGACTTTAATTAAATAGACGAAGCATCACAATGGAAAGTGTTTTAAAATCACAACAAAATGATGTATTAGAAAAAATGCATAATGATCCTAGAGCTGGACATCTAGGCGTGACAAAAACACTTGTATGTCTAGCAAAACTATGTTATTGGGCTGGAATATTTAAAATGGCTCCAAAATACATCCGACATTGTGATATATACCAGAAATATAAAAAATCACAACAAACACATGCAGGTATGATGTATGCAACGCAAATCAAACAACCTTGGGAAATTGTATCTGTGGATCTAATTGGATCATTACCTCGTTCGACAAAACTCAATACATGGCTCTTAGTTATGGAAGATAAAATGAGAAAGTGGATTGAATTACGAGCTCTTCATAGACCCACTGGAGGAGCTATGATAAATGCTGTAAGGAGCTATGATAATGCAAACACAATACTATCGAATAATGGACGACAATTTATACGTAAGAATTTCGTAACATTATTAGAAAAATCTAAAATAGCACATCGACGTTCACCACCGTACACATCACAGTGTAACCCAGTAGAACGAGCGAAACGCGTGAAGAAAACAATGATGTCACAATATGTAGGTGAAAATCAACGATCATGTGATCGATTTATACCGGAAATATCTCACGCATAAAATACCGCTCCTAGCGAATCAACTAGATATACACCTGCTTATTTATATTTTGGTCGCGAATTACGTACACCAGGAGTAGACATTCAAGAAAACAACGATCTAAGATAATTGGATAATAAAAGTAGGATAAAGCGAATACAAAATACATTGGAATTCGTTAGAATACAATTAGCACAAAATTTCCAAAAATAGAAACATTATTATAATCTCAGACACCGAATATGGATGCCTAGCATTGGAGAAAAATTGTTAAAAAGAACACACGAATTATCTAATAACAGGCAGTATTCAACGCAAAATTAGCAAAATACAAGGGATTTACCGTAACACGTAAAATTTCTCTCGTAATCAACGATTTAAAAGACGATGAAGAGGAGGAAATTAAACACATGCATGTTAGCGACATAAAGCAATAAAGCAAGATGAAAAATTATATGAAAAATCAGATGATTTTCCACCTTAAAAATGAATAAAAACACGTTAAATCAACCATAGATCCACAGTCAACCATGGAACGCCATTCTCATAAGTTGGAACTCTACCACTGATTTTTGGAACTACGCGTGGCCACCGAGTGCTATGGCTGACATATAAGAGCTTTCATAATCACAGCATCACTGATAACTACAGTTTCACCAAGAGTCGGTAAAATACTCCTACGTAGAGGCGCCTTCATCACTCATGGATCACACGAACTCCAACAATATTACGTACCGACATGTCTATCTGTACACCAAAACGTGACATCAACATATACACTACAAGTAATTTTTACATGTCATGGAAGTGAGTTTAGAAGCCACTTTGCAGTGGTAAACTAACAGACAAATGCAGAAGTAGTCTTTGGTATGGAAGCGATTACCCTGATAGGATATAGAATACTATTTCATAGAAGGTCATCAGCAGCACAATAAGACAGGAAAGGAGATGAATCATACAAGGAAAAAGACCAAGGAGAAGGAGGAGACTGCAAGTCGAAAGGATAAATGATTTGTCTGATTCCGACTATACAAGCAAAGCCGAATAAAGGTAACTTGTTAAAAAAAATTTTTAAATTTTAATTTTCAGTCAAAATTAAAGATTTTTATTTCAAGTGAGCGTAAGATTTATAAAATCACTTGTCTTTTTTGTAGAATCAAATTTAAGAGATCGTTTGTCAATATTAATAATAAAATTTCGTTTCTCTTAAAGTAAATAGAAGAGATGTTTTAAGAAATATTATATGAATCTATTTATTATTATTTTTATGAAGTTTCTATACATAATTAACCTATCTAAAATGCTAATTATAAATATAAATAAATTCTATGATAAATTATAGATAAATTCTAAATGATAGCATTATAATATGCGATCATCAGACTGTATTGTCTATACAGCATAATACACACAAAACTTTAATTCCAAATAATTAAAGTTTAAAATTAAAATAATCAGGGAATAATCCCGATCAACGGTCGAACGCACGATGATTAAACTGAACTAAATATGAACGTGAATACTAAATATGCCTGCCTCGAAAACGTTGGCCAGGGGATAGCAGAGGAGGACTCGCGCGCCTCGCAAGAGAGAGCCGTAGCAGCACGGTAGCCAGCATAGAAAAAATGATCCGCGCTCCTGCGCTCCCCGCGCCTAGGAACTCGGGAGGCAGTAAAGGCACTAGTCGCTGTATTTCGAGCTCTCCATTTTTATTAAATAATAAAGAAGTATCATTTTTTATACTTTTACATAATTTAATACACAGAACGCTCAGAAAAGAATACGCTCAAATAAATATTATCATAAATACATGAATAATTAAACGTATGCTAACGTCTCAAAGGACAAAAATATATAACTAATCATTATTTACACTGACATATCAGACAACATAGCACCTGGCAAAGGGAGGCGTTACCATCGCCACGATCGCGTGTGGCGGTTTCGGCTCGATTATGGGACGGCTAGCATGGAGCGGACGAGCTTGGCGGACTGAAAAATGAGTGCTACAATGCTAGTACAGCCGCCACTGAGTAAGGCTGTAGACGTTATGTCTGGCGAGCGGGCCCTATAAACGAGTTACACGCACGTCGTATGTAAAGATTCGGGCGACACGCAGCTCGGGAACTCTATAGAATAGTTCGAGCAGCGGGATCGAGGCACGGAGCGAAGCCGAGCAAGCACGGAGTGGATGAACTATACATGTGCTGAAATGCACCTGCTCGGCAGAGTAGGAATCTACTGTACGTCAACATCTAGTGGGAGGTTCTATAAACGGACATCTCCTCGAATAGAAGGATGTGGGTACCACGTTTCCTGAGGAGCCTTTTCGTAAGGGCAATCGGTTTATGAGAGGGCGGCATGAAGCGGCATTCTGGTGCTGGGCCGAGGCAGCTTGGACACGGGTTATGGCTGGGGACATCCTCCATTGCTAACGGCACTTATACAATTCACCCACTTCACAATCTTTGCCAGCCACACCTCTACTCCCTAAACTAGAGCAGAATGGAAGGAGTGGGCTCCTTTTTAATCTGTAAGGGGGCCCACGGTGTTTGCGTCGTTTATTAATTGATGCAGATCAAATCTTCTCGCCTGATCGTTCTCCCTTGGTTTTCAAGGAAGTAGAAGGAGCTCCAACCCGAGCTAAAGACGGTCCACCTTGCTAGCCGAGCGGTACGTGCTTGGGAGCTGCAAAAGGGAGATCCTGGGTGGGGAGGCGAGACTTCAGGTTGCGTCCCTGGACGATCCGAACCATCTTTGGCTCCCACTGACACTGGCACTCAGCCAGCATCAGTCATTTGACATTAGCAAGTGCGTCCCGGCTCGTGATATTTATCAGAATCTCTCCAAACAGTGGAACACCTTACTGTTGGGGTGCGAACTGGAGTGAACGGAGGTGCAATAGCGTGACGGGGCATGCTATATCCTCTGGCTCTGTAAAGAAGCCTTACTCGGAGGTCAAAGCCAGAATAACTCCTTTAGGCAAGTGTTGGAGAGTCATTTTGGCGAACTCGTCTTTGAAAGATCCATAGCGATCCATAGAGGGTCCACTTTGGGGGACGAAAATACAAGAATATACGCATGGACATTACTCACAAGAAAGGAGAAGAGATTAGGAATATGGAAGAGCAGGTGACTGCTCAGAAGAATACACGGGTGAATAGCCTGAAGGACCCCGTACGGTCAATAGTAGCGGAACCAACAGTGTTGCCAGTGCGATAAACGCTGGCAGCCAGGGCAGCAGCACGGACTTAGGGATTCGATAGCCAAGACATCCAGAAGGACATCAGTAGGATGAGGATGCTCACGATAAAGCCCTCATTGACTCCATTAAAAATTTGTTTAAAATGTTTATGGAGTCGATGCAAACGAAAAAAAAACGTGAATAATACTGTCAAGGAGGGACTTCCGGCTTTACAAAGCCAATTTGAAGAGCTCACGGGCAAAAGGCGCCTTAGAGCGCGGCCAAAAGAGACATCCTTCTACTTCCCCAACGGAATTACCTGAGAGGGGAGCAAGAAAAAGAAAAAAAAGAGAGGAAATGCCTACGAAAAAAAAGATGTGGCCGCCAAATCTAATCGTAGGAACGAGGCACAGTCTGACCAAGGCTGGAAGAATAGGCAAGAAAAGAAAGTAACGAAAAACAAAGAAGAAAAGAAGAAGAAGAAGAAGAAGATAAATGAAAAGGGGGCCACCAAAAACCGGAGAGGGCTCCAAGAAACCTTAAGTTAAAATAGGAATAAGGGCAAGGCCTGAGGCGCTCCTCCAGCCCGCGGAGGGAAAGACCTATGCGGAGACAATTCGCGCTCTGACATCCAAGACTACCTTGGAGATCAGAGACTTGGACCGCTCCGCGACACGAAGTGAAGAGCAAATGACGCTCTACCGATGTGTGGAGCAGCCTCCCGTGCTGGTTAGACTGGGTTCAAGCTCCTACTATTGGCGGTTCAGGAGTGTCTGGTTTGACGACTGTATCCTGCAGTAAGAATGCGCATATAAATATGAAGCGATTCCCTCTGAATCAACCCGACTCTAGAAACAATAAGCGCCGCCGTTCCTCTATCAGCAACCCTGGGAATGTTTATTAGAAAAAAATTAAAGTGTTTAAAAAAAATAATATTTAAGTTTACTTAAACAATAATAAGAAGATTTGAAACTTGTTTAACAGTTGCGAACATAAGGATGATATATCTTTCAAAGCAGAAGTAATATGTAAAGATTAATGGTAAAGATTATAAAAAATATTGCTTTAGACAAAAGAGTAGATACTTATTATATAAGAAAGAATATATGAACATCAGTATATCTTCCAAAGTTTTAATGGTACATCCGGGCTAAAGGAACAAAGTTTATATTTATTACATTCTGTTGATTGAAAAAATGGAAATGATTTAAAACACAGTATTAAAAATAGATATAAAACAAAAATGACTAAAAGTATTCATATTTTGGAAAATCGCAATAATTTAGATTCAATATTAGAGTTAAATAAATTGGACAATACTTATCAGTTTTTATTATTACAAAAAGTTGTGTCGACATAAGATTTTCTCTTACATTTAAGATCATGTGAGGCAGGTGTTTTAGAAATATTAATTAAGTATTTTACAAGCATATATTAGCATGTTAACCACAAGCGCACACATCTGTTATATAAAAACCAAAGTGCAACTGAATTTTCGAAATCTTAGAAAGATTGTAAAATAGATATTTGATAATCACATTCAAAACTGCCAAGAATACTGCCAAGAAAATTTGATTGGTAAAAATTGGATGGTTTGGGCTCGTGTTACGTATAAAATCATATAAAATAATTATGAAGGTAATGCATGAGACCTATAAGATCATTTTATCCGATTTTTATTAGTCGAATTTCCTTGCAATCAGTATTTTTATTAGTTTTGCACATTTGTTTTTACAAAGCACACGTTGTGCTCGTGGTCAGTTCGTCCACACCAGCGACTATACCGATTTTTTCGCGGGCCGAGCGCAAACATTCACCATTTCTTCATTATTTCCAATTCATCGGAGTGTGCTATTATATTAGAATTTCAAATTTAGTTATAATTTGGTTTTTTAGTCGATAGAGACACAATTCATTAGTATTCTTAATAAAGAGCATTATAGTGTGACGAGTGCGACGAGGACAAGTTTGCCATCCGCAGATGAGGAATTTGTCCGCACCGAAAGTGATTGTGTACGTGTGAGAGAGATAGAGACAGAATGCGCGACTTGTGAAGCGTAAGCATCAGCATACGACGTACGCGTTTCCTGTTTTAAATTGTTTCCTCGATAAAATTTAAATTAAAGAACATTTTATTGTATTGCTACTTAGATCGCGTACTTTTTTCCCCTCTGTATTTTATTCCCCTCTGTCCTGTGTTTTATCGATGCTCAAAAGGCTCGAGCTAGGTTATGCTCGCGCGAGCGATGTCGCACCGGGCACAGAATGCACACTTGTTGTAACAACAGCCCTTACGCTTCGCACACACCTGTTGGTGCCTGATATGGCAGTGCTAGTGCATACGAATCATGGCACCTTACGTGTTGGACGATTTACAGTAAAACTGATAATAGGAAATATAAATTAATCCGTGCAAAAAATTTTGCGTAGAAATCGAACGTTTTAGTAGAAAACGCCGGTTTTCATAAAATTGCTCGAAAGAATAACCGCTAACAAACAGTGTGTATGACACAAGCGAACTTTTTTAAATGGTAAGAAAAAGAGTGAGTCTAAGGAAGGAATTTTTTTACAGGAAATCCTATCGAGAAACAAGTTCTTCAAACTCATACTCAAACAAAATCACAAAAATAAATGTATATCTATACATGAATTTAACGACAGCCAATTCGCGGGATGTTCAAACAACAACAGTCGTAAGTCAGCGCAAACAAGAGTTGAAAAATGTCGTAGTTTATCTAGTGATAAGAGAACTCAATAAATTTCTGGAAACGACAGATGTCAGAGCCGACGGATTGTGGTTTCAAAAGAGTGATCGTCTCCGCCAGTGACTTAAACTATTGCACGTATTGCCTTTCTAGTTATACGTACACATCATGCCTCCAATGTTCGGGAAAATCCAAGAAGAGTGCATAGAAAGGGGACATACACCGTCTCATTCTCGACACTACAGCTGTTGCATCTCAAATGAACGAAGAATCGACGGAGATCAGCATATGCTCGCGGCTTCTGCATGCGCAACCGTGTCTAACGGCCATGCGAACAAGCTGTATCTTCACCCCGAGAAAGTACGGAAAATCGCATTACCAGCCCCAAGTAGTAGGATGATTGCCTACTCGTGAACTTCGTACTTAAGGTTACTTTTTAGTGGATTATAATACTTTCTATAATTATTGTCTCCCTTCCGAAATTAAATTTGAATGGAAATGAAGCTTAATAAAGTAATGAGATCATTTACCAATAGCCGAGTTTATTTTTACGTAATTTGGTCCACTCGTGGATTCATAAAAAAGTTAATTATCTTGAATCAGCCATGTTTATAGGTGAACATTTTTGTGCTATTTTTTCTGATAATTCATTCTTATTAAGAAAAAGCAGGTATGAACTTGTTAGGTCCATTCCCACAAACTTTATACGTGAACAAATCCAATATTGAACTAAAAATATATTAGGTTTTCAAATATCTCCCTTTCGCTTTTTTGCTCTTCATTCAATGCCTTATAAAAAGTGATATAGTGGTCGGATTTACTTCAAATATGCGACGTTTTGTTCGATAACCTGTTTCCATTTAGACGGCAATTTCATAATACCTCTCTCGTAGAAACCCTTCTCCATATTTGTGTAGAACTCGGACAACCGCTTTTCACAAGCCTCTTTTGAGTGCAACTTTACACCACCAAGGACGTTCGACATGGACAGGAACAGGTGGTAATCACTTGGCGCTATGTCTGGGCTATATGGTAGATGCGATAAAACATCCCATCCGAATTCCCGTAGCTTCTAACGAGTCATCAACGAAGTGTGTCACCTGGCGTTGTCCTGGTGGAACACTACACCCTTCCTGTTGGCTAATTGTGGACGCTTCTGGTCGATAGCCTGCTTCGACCAGAATATTCTCCATTATTTTTGACTAATTTTTTTCATCTTTATGACAATATGGCGATACCGTGTCGAAACAACGATGGCGGTTTCCAGGTGATCCAATCATCTACAAATTCTCGCACTTCTTGAACATGTCAGAAGAACGTATCCACGTGGCCGTGTTGCATTGATTGGAATAGGCGGTAATCAGAAGGCGCTATGTCTGTCGAGTAAGCTTGGTACGGCAGCACTTCCCGTTCGAGCCTTAATAGGGTGATTTTGATGGCTTTCGCAACATGTGGCCGAGCATTTTCATGCAAGCCAATGATTTTGCGCCTATTGTTCGGTGTTGTTGATCTAAGTTCGACCAAGTTTTGTTGCAAATCATTTAGTTGGCGTTTTTATACCTCGGCAGTGATTTTTCTTTCGGTTTTAGCAGCTCGTAGTACAACACACCCTGCTGATATTTTTGTACATTTACCTTTTACTGTGGATATTCGGTTTTGTTGTCGATGTGAACGTTTTGCCTGGGTCCAACCATGACTTTTTATACTTAGGATTGTCATATTAAATCGACTTCTCAATGCCAATCGCAATACGCCACCGAAAACTCTCCTTTTTTATCTGCCTAGCAAAGACTGCGAAGTTGTATCGATTAATAATGGCACTTTCGGTCAAATCATGTGGCCTCCATTTTCTTTCTTTATAAATCTTTTCTATCGCATGCAAAGGTTTGCCAACTGCTCTGTCACTGACTTCTAACTTATTAGTGAGCTCATTCTGCGCGCGCACACACGCGCGCGCGCGCGCGCGTGTCTGTGTGTGTGTGTGTGTGTGTGTGTGTGTGTGTGTGTGTGTGTGTGTGTGTGTGTGTGTGTGTGTGTGTGTCTGTCTGTGTGTATGTGCATGTGTTTTTTAATAGACGTAGGCAGAGCAAGCTCTGCACTAGTGGTCTCTCGCAACCAGCATCCCGCCGGAACTATCCGGGAATATTACTTCGGCGGGGCTGTTAGTTAGCCTATACGGCTCCTCTTCTTATGACATTATTCTACGTCCCCCAACCACACAAATTATCAGGGGTTTGGTGTTCGTCCGCTGCAACTTAAAATAGAATCAGCTAGCCTAATTCATCCTGGGCCATTCGCCTAATTCTATCGGCATTTCTAAGTTTGGTCATCACCTTTTTTGCGAAATTGCCGACTGCCTTCTAGTTTTCAGAAGATTCCAGCATTATTGATAGGATGGTCTCTGATCTTATTGGCTTATTGATGGTGTTCATCCAGTGCTCACGTCGTGTTCTAAAACGAGGGCAGCTCACTAATATGTGCTCGGCATCCTCAACCAATGTCGGACAGATGGGGCAGAAATCATTATCAGCCAGGTGAAAGCGGTGGAAATAGAACCTAAAACAACCATGTCCAGTCAGCAACTTGGTTAGGTGGAAATCTAGTTCCCCGTGTTTCCTGATGATCCATCCTTGTATGACTTTAATGATACGATAAGTCCATCGGCCTTTGCTAGAATTGTTCCATCGTTTTTGCCATATTTCTATAGAACGGTGAGGTTCCACGTTTTTAGCACCTTGTAGAGAATCCACTGCGGCGTTACATATGTTGTGCATCCTAACCAGTTCATCTGCAGCTAAATCAAAAGGAAGAATTCCGGCAAGTACCTCAGCAGCGTCAGTGGATACTGTCCTGTAACCACTAATAATACGTATATAGGAGCGGCGACTGGTCGCAATGGCCAGCTCACCATACGATTAATTCCACATGCATGATACCATGGCGCTGCATACATGCTGACAGAATTAACAACATAAGCTAATAGCTTCCTCTGGGGTGGGCGTGGGCCCCCAATGTTAGGCATGAGCCGACACAAGGCAGCTGCAACTCGTTGTCCTTTTTCGCCAGATATCTTTAGATGCTCTTTGAAGTTTAACCTGCCATCAAGCTGTACACCCAAGTATCGTAAAGATGGCGCAGAACTAATGCAGCAGCTACCGACTTTAAAAGTAATACTATCTACCTTCTTACGACTGCTGACAAGAACTACTTCTGTCTTGTGCTCCGCTAATTGTAGACCAACCGACTTAATCCATCTACTGATGTTGCTGATTCCCTCATTGGCATTTCCAGCGAGTTCATCAAGGGCCTTAACCGTCACTACTAGTGCAATATCGTCGGCGTACCCTACTGTTATTGAACCAGGCGGTTGTGGAATCCTCAACACGCCATCATACATAATATTCCACAATATAGGTCCCATAACTGAGCCCTGGGGGACTCCCGCAGTAACCTTATGCGATACAATGCCTTCATCCGTTCGGTATAATATTATCCTATTCTCAAAGTAGCTGGCCACGACATTCTGTAAATAACCAGGTACTCCGAACTCTTTAAGAGAATTCATAATAGAAGACCAGCGCGCTGAATTAAAGGCATTCTGGACTTCTAGAGCGACAATGGCACAATACTGTTTAGTGCCACCTTTCCATCTCTTACCACTGATTGCATTTCTTGCGGTACACACTACAAGTTTAATAGCATCAACTGTTGATTTAGATGTCCGAAATCCAAAGTCGCGTGAGGAGAAGCCGTGCGATCCTTCAGTGAATGCTTCCAGTCGGCTACATAATATTTTTCAAATATTTTACTTACCGAATCGAGCATACAGAATGGCCTGTATGATGACGGATCATCAAATGACTTATTGCCCTTAGGTAACGGAACTAACCTTTGAATTTTCCAGCAATCAGGAAAAATACCCTCAAGAAGACAAGCATTATATACTTTGAGAAATATAGATGGATTCTTTTGTATCGGCAACTTAACTGCAGCATTAGCGATACGATTAGGGCCAGAGGCAACATTGTCTCTAATATTAGCGTAAGCATTATGTAGCTCCATTTCCGTTATAGGAGGTATATCGTCCAAGTGTTGCGTGCACAGTACAGTCCCCTGGGTGTCATTGGGAACGAGAGCGGAAACAATCTTATCAATCAATACCATGCTAGTGTGTTGCATTGGTGCCCTACTCGATCGTGCCATGACTGTTTTGTATGGTCGTCCCCATAAGTCATTGTTGGCCTCTGTGCACAGTTCAAGCCAGCATCGACGCTTGCTTGCCTTAATGGCCTTGACAAGCGCTCTTTGTGCTTCTATAAATAAACTATTAAACGTATCACAATGGGTGCGGGCTCTCTGGGCAAGTCTACGTGCGCGATAACATTGCTTGCGCAATTCTCCAATTTCATTTGTCCAGCAGTAGACAGATTGACGATGTTTAAATCCACCCTTAGTCCTAGTCATCGACGCATCACATGCTTCAGAGATATGCTTCATGAGTGCATTTACCAGATGGCCTGGTGCACCATATTCTAAACGCTCTTCTGATATGATAGTGGCAAACACTCCGCAGTCTAGCGATCTGATGTTCCATTTCCGTGTGGGCATCCACTCATTGCACTTGTTCTTCACTTTCTTCTCTACAATCTCGTACAAGGCTTACTCTCCAATTAAGGATCCGCTGAATCAGGTCATCACTGGCGAATGTTACATCAATGACTGATTGTTGATCTCCCCTAATGAAAGTGGATTCAAATCCTTTATTAAGGACGTGGAGTTGAAGAGAATTAAGGCTATCAAGCAGCATACTACCTCTGTTATTTGTTGAGACGCTTCTCCAGGCTGTGGAACACGCGTTAAAATCGCCAGTGATTAATAATGGTTTCTTGTCCAAGGCTTCATCAACTAATTTAGGTACAAGGATTTAAAACTGCTTGTCCGTCAAGCTTGGAGGAGCATATACACTAAAGACGTATATTTCTTGTATTTTAGGCCAGAATATCAATTCGCTCCGATAACTCGACTGCTTTAGTACCTGCCTATTTTGACCAATCCAGAGGGCAGCACTATTGCTTGTGCCACTTATCCAGCGCTGTTGTCTGACCCTGTCACAATATGGTTCGGAGATTACAGCAATGTTTATTCTTAGCTCCTTTATTGTCTGTTTCAGCAGGTCATGAGCCGCTACGCAATGGTTGGTATTCAGTTGGAGTATTCTCATGTTTTATGTCTGTTTAAAAACTCCACAGTGATCGGGCACTTATAGCTGTAGGCTGGACGGTTAATCTCCTTTTTTCCTTCACATTTACAGAGTAAACAGCAGGGCTCATTTACACATAGCTTGGATAGATGGTCTTTTCCACCACAGTGCCTGCAAAGATTAGTTCTGTCAGGGCCCGAGCACACGGCCGCTAAATGACCAGTCTGCCAAAACCTGAAGAAACACTTTATTTCTGTCTTTTTTGAAACTATGCAGCTGACCCATCCGATGCGAACATGCCCTGCACGTAGTAACTCGTCATCCTGGCTATATGGTACAGACACCACCGCCGTCTGAGTACCCCCATAAACTTGCCGCAAGGAACGAGCGATTAGCAGGCTAGTCTCCTTTAGTTCGAGGTGTGATTTCAGAGCCTCTAGGACTTCATCCTTTGTTGTAACCTCATCTATATCTTTAATCTCCAAAGTAATAAGATTAGTCAGAACTGAAGTGGATGCGCTATGGTCAACCTTAGTTTCAACAATGCGAGCCAACTGATGTGCATTTTTGACTGTCCGTTTGAACTGAAGTACTAGGGCACCGCTTGCATTTCTGCGTATCCTGTTAACCTCATTCTTCGCATGCGATAACTCCGGATCATTCTTTATTTGACGCAGTACCTCCGCGTATATAACTCCTTCATTGGCCTTAATCAAAATAGAATTAGGTCTATTTCGTCCATTAAGCCTGCGTGCACTAGGTAATTCTTTATCTTTACCTTTGGGCTTCTTGCGCTTGATGGTCTGCCATTGATTTTCCTTGTCCTCAGACTTCCCTGTAGGTACTCCAACCGACTCTGGTGGTCTCCTTAAGCCCTGTGATGGTTCTTTCTTCCTTTTGCCACCTATTGTTTTAGGAGTGGAATCCATCCCTTCGGCTGCGCTTCGTTTGGTATCAGAGAGTAGACTCGGCGTAGTCTGAGTCACCACTTCATGAGAACCGGGACGGTGATACTGCAACAAATCATCCTCTGCCATACTGATGCATTTGTATGAGGCATTAATAGAACGAGCAAGATCCTTAATTGTCTTGTACACATTATGCCTATCTTTCACGAAATCCAACAGTTCACTGATCTACTCACCAAGTCGCTCCAGATGATTGATTCTGCGCGTGATGGAAATTTCTCGATCCTTTATTTCTTGATCCGTCATGACATCTCCCTTAGTACTCAATGTACTGTCTATGATGATATTTGATTTGCCCTCCCCAGAATCCGAGGGGCTACCACCGAACATAGAGGCTTGCTCTCTATCCGAATCGGTGAGGAGATTGACCGGTCTTGCCGGAGTTACTCCCTGGGGTATATCCTTATTTATACCAAACATTAAACATAATTGGCCTTAAATTTAAGAGACCCTCCCTATTAGCTTTTTCTGTCCGCCCTGAGTATTTTATTTCCTCAGTGCCCTCTACAAATTTTAACGAGCCATTCCCTATCCGCAACCTGGGGAGGCGCCAGATGGGAGAAAGCAACAAAACTCCACACTGGTGTGTGTGTGTGTGTGTGTGTGTGTGTTGTGTATGTGTGTGGGTGTGTTTGTATGTGTTTTAAATTATATATTTTCTTTTATATTAAATTAATATACGTCGTTAAATTAATACGTATGTAAATAACAAAATTGAATTGAAATTAATAGCTATTGGGGCCGCTGTTTGATATGCCAATGAACACAACAACCTTCTTAAAACTATTGTTTATTTCACTACTTTATGTTATAAAAAATTTCGAAACTTATATATTTCTAATTAACAAGATTGCGATGTTAATTTTGGCCATTATTTACATCAGTGATTCTATTGATTCGAAATATACGAAATAATGTATACTTATGTTCATTTTAATTAAATTTCCTCCTACATTAGTCTGGTGAATAATGTTGTTCTTTTTATCGAATCTATAAACGAACTTCTCTGGCTTTTATAAATTATTCGATCAGTTTTGACATGACAGAGAACAACTGAACATTTTATTTCGAAAAATTTCTATCTGTCAAGAGAATGAATTTTCTCATTTTTCAAATGCCGTTTTCTTTGTTACTAATATAGTGACCGCAATAAATTTCTCAACGATGGGAAAGTTTTAAATTTCAAGACTTTTCTATATATGTTTATGTTTCAATTCTGTTGTAGTTCGCAAACTGCAGAGAGACCATAATGTAATTTTTTTACCCCGACCGTAAATTTTGTTACAGTATTATTATTAAATTGCTCTACTAAAATAGATATTCATTACAAAATGATTAGAATACATTAATTGTTTCATCAGTTCAAATGAAATATAAATATTTATGCAAAATGTGTAAATATATAATTAGTGTACAATAAACTATTAAAAAATAAACTACCATTTTTATCGCAAAAATTTTATAGATAGACGTTAACTAAACATATGTTTTAGATGAAAAATTTTGCTTTGAGAAATAATTTTTTTACTGAGACTAATTTTTTTACTGCATGTTAGTAGGTAGCAAGTTCTGGGAAATTTTGTTAAAGACAATACCATTGACAACAGAATTCCAAATTTTAATTTATTTACACGATCTTAAATTCATAAATAAGTTAATTGGACCTGTTATACTTAGTTTCTCTGAGTTTTTTTTCATTTCTCACTTATAATAAACATCGACGATTGATAAAACAATTAAAAAAATAAATGTATATGAAATAATTCTGAAATTTCGAATTAGTCGTCAAAAATATACAGGTCAAACAAGATTCACACATGACATATGGTGTGAATTTCTGAAATAATTATTACCATAACGGATATAGCTATAAGTTATAATAATATACCAAATAATCATTCGATTTTATTTTTAATCGTGCTAAAAATATTCAGTCTTTAAATGAAACAACAGTCCAAAAGTTTAAAATCGTATACATTTTTGCTCGCAGATTTAATAATAATATCGAAAAAAATTCGAAATTCGATTAACATCAGTGCTTTTTGTAGAATAATTTACTAGGCATTTGTTTAAAATAAATCAAGTTTCTAACTATTATAATTTTATATTCTTAAAGCAAAATATTATTAATAGTTAGCACTGATAAAAATTCGAGTTATCCAAATTTGAGTTTTATAATTAGGTCAGCGGATAATACTTGCAAATGAATTTAAGGCGAGATCTGATCCTATTATGATCCTATGATAGGATCCTAGACGATAGTCTACATTACAAAGACATTTGATAGCTTTGCGTCGATCTTCTACTATTACTCTGCAACATGAATTCCAATTTTTGCAAAAAGGAATCGATGCAGCTGATAATATCCAATTGAGAACTGCTTTTTTTTCCAGGTGAAGCACTTTCCATAATATTTTATTTTCAGATGACCACGTTTGGAGCCAAAAAAATTGAGAAAGTAATTTTATGTATATATTTCAAATTCAAGGGTAAGTTTACCATAGCGTATGAAATTTATTTCCTACTTCTAGTGAAAAAAAAAACAAATTTTTACAAATTTTTTCATAATGGAGGCTGATTAAATTTCTCTATGAAATCATATCGGTCTAAATTTGAATATCGAATGAATACAAATATTACAAAATTTTTTATTACAGAATATTTGTAACGATCGGTGAGAAGAGGGGGATTTGCACGCATTTCGAAAGAAAGTCGCAGTTGTGAGGCAGCCAGCATGGAAAAGGTATCCTCTGCTCCCGCGATCCCCATGCCAATAAACTCAGAATGCAATAAAGGCGCTAGCCGCTGCATTTCAGGTGCCCCATTTTAATTAAATAATATAAAACTTCCACTTTTAATACTTTGATATTATTTAATATATAGCACATATATGCAAACATACGTGAATATGATTGTAAATAACTAAATAATTACGCGCGTACGTACGAGTAATTATTATTTACATAATTATTGTTATTATGATAATTTGTTATCATTATTTTTGTTATAAGACAGTGCCAAAATTATTATAAGGTTAATTTATATTAGAAGAAAACGAGAGTCCGCAAGGGCAAGCTCACAAATTAGCATTACAATTAGAATTATAATGCGATTATTATTATTATATTATTATAAAATTCTTATTGTTATGTTTCGCAAGCTCGATGCAAACATAGTCGAAGAGTGTCGCAAACACCCAATCGATTAAATTTTCGTGTTTAAAAGGGCAAATTTTTAGCCCCCAAAATATCTTTTCTAGTCGATCTAGCCAAAAGATGCTTACTAAAGCTATCCTTTCTCCAGAGTTCTAGTAATCCTGCCTCCAGCTGAAAATCTTGAATAGTAGAGTCTCGATCCTAGTTGTGCGGCGCTGTGATAAAGACTAGCGGGCTCTACTATGCCGACCAAATTCTAGTGTAGCTTGATCCTGGTTGCGTGGTGCTCCGTTAAAACCGAGCGCTCTCACTCCTAGCCCCTAGCCCCGAGCAAAGTCATGATTCTGTTTGCGGAGTGCTCTGGAGTGCTTTCTTCAACATTACCTCCAGCCTCAGTAAAAGTATACATACATATATATATATATATATATATGTATATATATATATAAAGTACGCGAAACTAGTACAATAAGTGCGCAGAAATGTAATTTATAAAATACCGTTCAAATAAGGAACGTATGGAATATATTAGGAGTCGAACTTAGTTTCCAACCTTTTTAACGGAAAAAGGACATTTATGATGGAAAATGGATACACGTTAGCTTAATCAATATATTTTCCATTATTTTCTACTACTTTTTTTCATCTTTATGACAATATGGCGATACCGTGTCGAAAGAACGATGGCGATTCCCAGGCGATCCAATTGTCTACAAATTCTTGCACTTCTTGAACATGTCGGAAGTGCGTATCGACGAGGCCGTGTTGTATTGATCGGAATAGGTGGTAATCAGAAGGCGCTATGTCTGTCGAGTAAGCTAGGTACGGGAGCACTTTCCATTCGAGCCTTAACAGGGTGATTTTGATGGCTTTCGCAACATGTGGACGAGCATTTTCATGCAAACGAATGACTTTGCGCTTATTGGTCGCTCTTGCTGATCTAAGTTCCATCAATTTTTGTTGCAAATCATTCAGTTAGCGTTTTTATACCTCGGTAGTGATGTTTCATTCGGTTTCAGTAGCTCATAGTACAGAACGTTTTGCTGGTCCCACCAAATGTACAGCAATACCTTTTGGCCATGGATGTTCCGTTTTGGTGTTAATATGGACGGTTGGCCTCGATACACCCATGACTTTTTGCACTTAGGATTATCATAGTAGATCCACTTTTCAATGCCAATCGCAATATGCCACAGAAAACTCTCCTTTTTTTACCTGGCAAGCAAAAACAGTGCGATGTTGTATCGATTCGTAATGGCACTTTCGGTCAAATCGTGTGACATCCATTTTCCTTCTTTATAAATCTTCCCCATAGCATGCAAACGTTTTCTAACTGCTCTGTTATTGACTCCTAACTTATTACCGAGTTTTTTCTCCGTTTGAGTTGAGTTTTCCTCTAATAATGCTTACAATTCACTATCCTCAAACTTTTTCTACTGTTCGTTGTCATTAACATCCGTATATCCACTTCTAAATCGCTAAAAGCACTTTTCACAGGTTGTAAGTAATGTACCTTATTCAGATTGCTTACCTCATGATAGCTTATGCGGTATTTACCAGGGTAGTTTTGAGAGGAGAGGAAGTTTTTCTGGAACGGACAGCGGATCAAAAAAATAATTATTTTCTAAACACAGTATATTTTGTAAATTTTTAAATATATATTTCTTTAAAACATCCAAGCTCTGAGACGGTTCTGAAAAAAAATTAAAATAACTAATACTAAATAAATAAATCAATAAATAAAAGTAACGCAAAACTTATTATACTAGATTTATAAAACTAACTGGATATATTTCATTAAACGTCCACTCATTTCCGCAACGTTATTAATTTGGCGCTATTTTCCGCACGAATACCCGGTGTTATTTTCCACGCGGGGAATTTAATAAATCAGGTTGATTTTATATGATAAAACTAGTGGTACGCTGAATTCCGCTGGTCTTTTGAGGAGCGCCTCGCAAACAGGATCACATTTTTTTCGGGTTCGGTAAATTATTAACCGTCTGTATTTTGAGGAGCGCATCGCAAAAGAGACCAAGTTAATAATTCGAACAAGGTTTTTAGTGATAGGATTTATCGACCTCTAGACAAATGGTTAGCACCAAGACGAATTCGTTCACCGGGCAAACTGCCGATTTTGCTTTTTGCAAGCCAATTTATAACAATATTATCGGCAAATTTCGTTGCCGCTCGTCTAACATCGGACGAGCCGCCGTTTTTATAATAATAACAATATTTTATTATAATATTAATAATAATAATTTTCTTTAATAATTATTGTATTCTTATTTAGTATAATATAATAATTATAATATTAGTTCATAATATGTATTTATAATATAATATTTATGTCGTATTTTATTTATGATAATTTAATACCACATTAAATTATTTTACTTTTAATAGTTCGGATAAATATATACGTATAGATATACATACACATCTATTCGCATCCATGCATATATATGCACATGTGTATGATAACACACATCATATTATATCCTATCATATCATATCAGACTTCATACTAATTTATAAAGACAAAGGGTGTTTTTGATTGTACGCGATAACCGAAAAAACTACTGAACCGATTGTTCAGAAATTTGACATATAGATTCTATATTATCTTGGGAAGGACATAGGCTATGTTTTTTCTTGAAAATTATTTTACTTTTAAGAATAAATGAGGTTAACAGTTGTAACGTTCCATCTCCTTCCTTCTTAATTTTCTTTTAACAAGTTTTATTGTATTGTTACGGGAAATTTATGGAATTTAGGGTACGTGATTCGGAGGGAGGAACGTATCAGGACGGGTTTTCGGGTGAATAAATTGAGACTCGTGCTTTTTTATGTTTTAAAAAAAATAACAAAATATATTATCTGATAAATTATACAAAGAAAATAATAATAATAATAATTCCTATTCTATCGGGATCTCGCTGTAGATACCCTGAAACAAAGAAAAAAAGAACGATTCGCAAATTAATTACTCGCGCCTTCAATTTATTTTATATTATGGCTAGTAGTTAATCGGCTTATCTAAATTTCTACGAATTTACACAGCCTTGACCCAGTAATTTTCTCGCTTTATTTACTACATTAACTTAAACGGTTCCTCTTTCTATTTATTATATTTATATAAGCGGTCCGTCTATGTACACGGAGTTTCTGTCGTGCTATCGTAATAAATCCTTTTCTCTTTTTTATATCGCGCTAAGGTACGCCTTAGCCAGTGATATAAAAAAGTTCGGTGTTTTACTTGGGAATAAGCGTTTATTATTCCTTAGCGATACTCCGTTTTCTTTCGATTTATTTTACAGAATTTTATTTGTATATTAGTATAATAGTAATAGTATAATACTAAGTCGATCAACATTATGATGACTTGCAAATTTTCGGTCGCCGGTCGGTCTGATATTAATTCGAGGTGCGCCTCCTGATTAATAGCCGTCTGGTAGTTTAATTCGACGAAAAGGAGCGCCTTTTCCCCGAATTAAATTAATTCGATTATACTGTTGTCTCCCGGCGGCTTTTCTGGATTATTTTTTAGGTGAAAAAGATTTACTTTTTCAGAATTCGGGAGCGCCCGTTCTTCTGGGTTGGTCATCTTTTACTCTTTTCTTACGAGTAAAGGTGTTTTTCCTTTGGCCTCGTGAAAGAGTTTTTCACCCAAGAAAATACAGAATTTGTCGGTCGGTAGATGACAGATCCTTTCATCACTCGGGGGGTATCCTTCCTTTCGCTCTTGGCAAAATTTAGCGTACTTTTATACATGGTAAAAGTACGTTAACAAAAATCTGATTGGTTATTATTTATTTTAAAATACGGTAATATTGTTCTTATTGGTTACATTAATTTATTCTACCTATTCTACGTGTCAAAAAATGACATTTCGTTTTTAAATGTTGTTTTCAATTGTATTCAACTGGTGACTCCAATAACTTTTTCTACCATTCAAAAATGGATTTCAAGATTGCAATTTCAAGATTTTTCAATTCTGATGGATTTGGCAAACTGTACCACTAGGTGAAGTTAATTTTTGAAACCGAACGTAGATTTTCTTACAATCATATTGATTAAATTATTATAGTTAAATATATCATATCATACCATATCATATCATATGATATCATATCATACTAATTTATAAAGACAAAGCGTGTTTTTGTTTGTACACGATAACCGAAAAAACTACTGAACCGATTGTTCTGAAATTTGACATATAGATTCTATATTATCTTGAGAAGGCATAGGCTATTATTGAAAATCATTTTACTTTCATTAATAAAGTAAGTTAATGAGTTTAACAATCAGATTCACCAGTGGCCACTAGCTGGCGTATTGAATCACGAACATCAACTCAAAGTAGTCCGCTTAAACGATTAATACCAGGCCAGCTCAAACGAATGTTCATATCCAACTTTGGGATTCGTATCCTAAAGAAGGTGTGACGTTAGTCGGTATTACCTTTTTTGTTCTTCAGGTTAATATGACAATACACTCACACCTTATCGATATCTTTTGATTTTTGTAAATTTTATTTTCTCTTACGTGAGAAAATCTGTTTCTCTCTCTCTCTCTCTCTCTCTCCGTCTCTGTGTCTTCCTTTATCCTTCTCTTATAAAATGGTTCTGTATGCCAAATCATACTGAATAGAATTTGTGACGACAATTATATTTTTATTTTTATACATTATATTAACTTTAGAATTGTGACAAGAGACTGTTTTTTTTTAGTTGGAACAAAAGAAATGATTGCAAAATAGGGTTCTTTACCAACAACCTTGAAACTATGTATATTAATATATAAAATATATCGTCCCTTCTGCATAAAAAGGCAATATCCATCGTTGGGTTAAAAAAGCTGCTATTCGTATACTAAAATTTTGATCGAATTTAGTTTTTTAGGCACCACTATTAAAAAACGAGTATATACGAAATATATATATATATATATATATATATATATATATATATATATATATATATTATTGTACATATTATATATACACATTTTAAATACGATTTCTATAGGCAGTTGTGTATTCGGATGATAGAATACGATGTCCAGGTGTCTCTGAGCGAGTTCTACCAGGAATATTGTATTTAGTTGATAGAAAACGACGTCTAGGTATGAGAAAATCAACTTCTATGGGAAGATTTGTGTTGGGACGGTAAAATACGATATTTAGGTTTTTCGAACGACTTCTACGGGGAGTCTTGTGTTTAATCGTTAAGAAGTGATGTCTAACTTTCTCGGGACGACTTCTACTGGAATTATCGTGTTGAGTTGGTAGGAAACGATTCTTAGGTACGTCGAGACAACTTCTATGGAGAGTTTCATGTTCGGATGATAGAATGCAATTTCCAGGTGTGCTGGTGAAACTGACTGTATGACCGTTGACTGCGTCCTTAATTTATTGATGAAAATAGAACGATTTTCAATAACAATCATAGCCTTTGTACTTTCGAAGATAATATAGAATATATATTTTGAATTTCAGAACAATCAGTTTAGTAGTTTTTTTGTTTATCGCGAACAAACATCATGCTTTGTCTTTATTAATAAGTATGATATACATATATATATATATATATATATATATATATATATATATATACATCGTCTAATTTGATAATATATATTTGATAAGATACATATATATATATATATATATATATATATATATATATATATATATACATCGTCTAATTTGATAATATACTTAATTATTTAAGAGAGCATGCTTCACATAGTCAACCAACATCTAGTAAGAAATGTATTTTGATACCTGTTCGTGCCGTTTCCATTATAATTGTAAGTTTCAAGTCTTATATGCTTGGGAATTGGCATTCAAAATTGCCTTACTGAAGCAGACAACGAAATATTAATGTCAGTTCTAATACTATGGATAAACACTGGCCTTTTATGCCTTAGTTTTCTACCCGCAATCAAGTTTGAACACTGAGAACTGTAAGTAAGGTATGCCTTCGAGCTCCGGGGCGATTTATGAGAGTACTTTTAGACTGCTGTTAAATACACTTATTTTACTTACTTGTGAACAAATCGAACTATAGATCATATAAAATAGAACTATAGAATCAAACTTGCAGAAGTCGTTTTAGTTTATTGATATTGTTCTTGGAAGCTGTTGAGTCCTTCTTAACTTACACACTTTGAAACAACGAAGTGGCATAGCTATAATGATAAAATCATAACTAGTAAGTAATTTAATTTAGTATCCTACAATTTTCATATATTTATATTTTTTTTATTTATTTTTAAAAAAAGTGAAAGAGGTAACAAATGAATTACATTTTATTAAAAATCAACTTCAACGAATTCAAGTTTTACAAGAAAATTCGTCAAATACTTCTCAGGAACAATTTTGGGATAATATTTCTCATATCAATAGGAAATTCACTTATAACATACTGCTGTAAATGAACGGTAAATGAATTTCAAGCATTGAAGTCTGCCTTAAAATACGATGAACCGTTAATGAAAGATGTGTTATGTAATGTAAATATAATATTACGTTATGTTTCACAAGATATTTATTCTCTTTAGAGCTTTGTTCTGAAAACTTGAGTGGATTTCTCTTTATCTATATTTAGAAATATTGTGAATATGCTAAAAAATTTTCCAAGACGTTGCGATGCAATATGTCGCTATTAAAAAACATTTATAATGAAAAATACTGAATTATTTAATAAAATCGAAGGGAAGAATAGAATGTTTTTCATAAATTATAATATTTATAGTTATATTTAAAATTCATGTTTTCTTAGTAATCATTAAGCATAGAAGAAATTTAATGGGGTTAGCAACCAATGACAAGAAAATAACTACAGAATTAAATATGTTCTATACAATATAATATCGTGATACAAAAGTTCAAATACTCACGAAAATAAATTTACGAATTATTAAAACCAAAATGAAACCGTTGGTGATATGTATCATACTGTGCATTCAAAAATAATTGCGAGAGGTTGAAGCAGCAATGAGGTTTTGAAACTCGATCGAGGTAATTTTGGATTAGAGGACGCACCAGATGTGGATTCCACTTCCAGTAGCTTCGAAGAAAGCTAATTACAAAATTTTTCATAAGAATAATAGTAATTCCGATTCAAATAATTACTAAAGTAATTATGTATTAAATTACTATAAAATTGTAGAAATCTTTTAGTTATTTTTATAAGATATATTTAATGCTATAGCGTTGTTATAATTTTGTTATAAATATATTGTTTGTTATTTATTTAAATATGAATATTGAGTCACATCATGTGTCTATTTATAATAGAGCATGAATTTTTTAAATAATTATCCGAGATTTAAATAATTAAATTAATTTATGCATGTGCGTGCGTGTGCGCATATACCTGTGTGTGGTGTGGGGGTAGACTATTAATAAAATATTATTTTCCGATTAATTTGGTAGTAATGAACAATATCATTGCTAAAAACTATCTGTATTCTATTTTTTAAAATAGTACAGTCTAAACGATTAAAGCATACCTAGTTTCAACTCAGTTTTTCTAGATAGCGTAAGATGCAGTTAGTTCACACAAGTTGTGCTAGGTATTAAATACCTAAAAATATAGGTTTAAAAAATTTATTTAGGAATCGTTCTGAATGACCCGAAAAAACATTACATGTTAAGCTAATTTCTACTGAAGTTAAATACTTTGTTACTAGGTTTCGTCATAATCAAATACCTTCTTTATATAATTTAATTGCAACGGCTCAAAATTTTTATTTTTGTCAACTTCATAAACTACATTGTGTTTAAATATTGTAACGTTACAAACTTCCGAGATATTCTTCATAGCAACTGTATTTTTTACTTTAAATAATATAAATATTTAGTTTAAAAGTCTTCTATTTTCAGCTTTTATTACTATTAATACTGCCTGACGATTATTATTTTACGCATTTTTATGCGTTTTATTGCATTAAAAGATTTCCAGCCGTTGACGAACTTTTCAATGGTTAATTTTCAATATAAATAATTTTGCAATAGGACGCCATATTGAAATTACACTTTGTCGTTGGAAACACATTATGAATAGATAAAAAACATCTATTTGAATCATTATTATTGAATTTCGATTGTTGAAACAAATTTTATAGCTCTTTGAATATCGAACATTTTTACAATGGACCTGGTTTATTTACCAATAGAACAATGGACATTTTAAGTTTTTCAAGTATGGACTTTTGTTCAAAGTTAAACTAAAACAATCACAGGCGATCATTGTCGAACGCAATTAATGCATTTGAGCCGAGCATTGAAAGACAAACGGTCGAAATACAACGATAGACATGAAAAAAATGATTTTACCGAATGATAATGATCGAGCGCATATTACGAAAATGGGTAAGACATACTTGGAATCTTTGAGATAGAAGTTCTATTCCACCCGCTGTATTCCTTAGATATTGCTCCCTCAGACTATCACTTGTTTCAATCAATGGCACACGGCCTGGCTGACCAGCACTTCCGGTCTTATGAAGAAGTAAAAAATTGGATCAATTGGTGGATCAAAAGATGACCAGTTTTCTCGAAGCATGGGCATACTAGTCCAAGTAATGACCAACGATGGGCAGATTTTGAATTAGAAATAGGTAACCAGTTTTTTACAATAAAGCCTCGAAGTTCGGGAAAAAAACGGCCAAAGCAAAGCTATACGCGTATTATATAGTTGAAAATACTATTGTAGATTGTTCATTAAAATTGTAATTTTAATATTTTAGAAATATAATAATAGATGCATCTTCTGTATCTATTATAATGTTCATAAAATAATTGTTTAAATCACTTCTGATTATTTCTACAATGATACATTACATGTATGAGAATAATGGAATAAAGGAACTTATCGATAGGAATCCGGCAATGTATTTATCCTTTTTCTAGATTATTTCTCGTTTATTTGTTTTATAATTTTACATAATTATAGTATATATTATAGATGTTTGTATATATTTATCATATTATTTCATAATATGATTAACATTATTTTAATTATCATTAAATTAATGATTCTAGTTTTAAGCTATATTCACATTTCTGTATTGTAGTTGCCATATAATTTAACTTAGGTTTTATTATAGAATAAAATTATTTGTTATATAATATTAATATTTACTATATATTTTATAAAGATTTATGTACTACTCACATGGATTTTAAAGTACAAAATGTCGATACCTTTGTTTCCCATTTTTAAAACTTAATAAATATATAAACGCGTTAAAAAAGATATATAAAGTACACTATTTATAACACTATGTATAACTCTATTTATAAAGATGCTAGAATTCACTTAAAATATTAAGTATTAACCTTAAAATACAATAACATGTATATACTAGAAGCAATAAAGGTAAAGAAAGTAATGCAGGATGACGTTTTGATACGAATAGTTATTTTTCCTCATATTTTATTTATCAGTATTTTTTTATATAATACTAGTTCTTTAAAATTTTTTGTATTATAATTTAAGGTTTTCTATATTCTATTCGTAATTTTCTTTGTTTAAAAATGATTTCAAATT
Source organism: Sycobia sp. Sy_11 (assembly GCA_018907035.1). Classification (NCBI taxonomy): domain Eukaryota; kingdom Metazoa; phylum Arthropoda; class Insecta; order Hymenoptera; family Epichrysomallidae; genus Sycobia; species Sycobia sp. Sy_11. The sequence goes on along the minus strand of JACCIC010000154.1, from coordinate 737,182 downwards.
TTTCTTGTAGTAAAATTTTAAAGTCTTAAGTTTAAACTAGACGGAAGATCATCAAATCAAAGCCATATAAACTTGACGGAAAACGACTCTGACGAGTTACCTACAGTCTCGTCCAAGGTGATAGATATTACGTCGTCATTATGGGCGACTTTGTTATTATCCACGACGTCGTCATCATCATTCTTGTCATCGATCTCGTCAACGTTCTCGTCATTGTCATCTTCATCGACGACATCGTCATCCTCGTCATCGCCATTCTAAACATCATATATTAGGTCTGATGGAAGTTACATATATTCAAGATGAGTAAGGCGATTTCCTTTTTCTTTTTTCTATGTTGGAAAGCGTGCGATGTGTGTAAGTCATTGTGTTATGGTTCTATTTTTGACCCGAGTAGAATCACGCGTTTGATCTTCATGTAGACGTTGTCGGTGCGAGCCGGTCAGTCGACCGAAAGAAACGACGAGAGGAGACGCCCGTACTCGGTCTCGGAATTTGGATTCAATACCTGATTCGCGTGCGTACTTAATTTGCTTGTCTATCAAAGTGGTAGCGGTCATTGTTTAAGATGCATAGAAATATCGAACAACGTGTTGCAATTTTTCTTTATAGTTAGTAAAAGTATAATAAAAAAGGAGGAAATGTTAAAAGTAACTGATGGCCAATGTGTTATATCTTATGCTACTACTTTTCGGTGGTATAAACTCTTTGCAGAAGGTAGAGAGTCGGTTAAAGACGATGAAAGGAGTGGGCGGCCATATGCAACGAAGAGTGACAATAACATCGACAAAATCGAAGCTGCATTAAAGAATAACCGTAACACTAGTTGCAGATTAATTGAAGAACTTATTGGAGAACCCAATTCCACGGTTCAACGTTAATGAATGACTTGAAAAAAAAGAAGGTGTGCGGCGTTTCGTTCCACACACGCTAACTGACGAACAGTGAGAGCAACGAGTATCTTATGCATGTGATTTGCTTGAGATGATTGAAACGCAACCAAATTTTCTTGAGAATATTATTACGGGTGATGAAAGTTGGTGTTTTACATACTACTTTGCAACGAAACGTTAAAGTGCTGAGTGAGTTGGCGAAAACTCGCCGTGACAATAAAATGCGCTTTCAAAAATCAAAAATGATGAGATTATTAATAATTTTTTTATTCTAAAAGTATCATCCACAATGAATTTGTTCCTCAAGCTACAATTATTAATGCTACATTCTACCAACAAGTGCTCTATCGCTTGTTTAAAAGAATTGCGTTTGTTAGACACGAGATGTGGAAAAACTGTTCTTTTTCTTCTTGCAATATAATGCACCGATACATACCGAGACAATTAACACTCAATTTTTGTTAAAAAAAATGGTTTCTGTACTCAGCCACCTATCATACTCGCTTCACTTAAGCTACTTCCTGTTTCAAAAATAAAAAAAGGACTTGAAAGGAAATTATTTGGGGTCGATAAACGTGATAAAAGAAGCTGAGACAACTAAATTAATCAGTATTTCAAAAGAGGAGTTTTTAAAAAGCATGAAGAGACTGCAAGATCGTGTCAACTTGTGTATTACTTCTGAGGGAGACTATTTTGCATAAAAATTTATTGAAAAAATTCTATATATTCATTGTGTATTTTACACCCCCAATCTTAAAACTTTTGGGACATACTATATATATATATATATATATATATATATATATATATATATATATATATATACTAGCATCCTCCGTCTCGGCTTCGCCCGAGATAATAATTTAACCGATTTCATAAGCAATTCAATAATATCTAAGTAAAAAGTACTCTGTATATAAAAATCTATATTACTATAAATAATTGACCATAATGTACCCATCGTCGCTTCTGTATATACAGTATGTATATACAGAATGTAGAACCGTATTTAATACACACATATATGCATATTACATACGGCTTCTATGAGGAAAATTGTACTTTCGAGTTCGAGCGGTACAAAAAGATGTCCAAGTGTCTCGAGACGACGTTTATAGAGTATCATGTTCGGAATATAGAACATGTCTCGGGACGACTACTATGGAGAGTTTTGTGTTGGGAAGGTAGAATACGACTTCCAGGTATCCCAGGACGACTTTTACTGGGAGTGTGCGTGTTCAAATGATAGAAAATTAATCTCTTTATAGATTTAACACTCCCTGTAGAAGTCGTTCCAAAACATCCCGATATCGTATTCGAACGTCCCAACATGAATCTCCCCATAGAAGTCGTCCCGTCATACCTGGACATCGTCTTCTATCGTCCGAACACGAAATTCCCCGTGGAAGTCGTCCCATCATACATGGATATTGTCTTCTACCGTCCGAAAACCGGGCAAAGGTCGCGACGACTACTGGACAAGGTAGTCGTCACAGCTGCCGAAACTCGAACAAGTAGAGAGAGAACGCGATATCTAGTCTCTCTCTACTACTTAATTAAGTACAGAGTATGCCGTAGAGGGGATACACTGCGCGCGGCAAGAGAGAGAGCGCGTTCAATGTATTAGACCGGCGGTCGCTATCCCCTCTAATACGCGCCGCACGCACACTACTGTACGCTCTCACCGAACAGCCGGAGCCGCAACGAATGTAGCGAACGCGCGAATTCCAGTATATACAACGGGTGTCCGAAAAAGAATGCACCCGCTGTATTTAATTAAATTAATTAATTTAAATAACTTAATGTACGCACAATATAGAAATATATATATATATATATATATATGTATAAACCTATATACATGTATACTATTACTGTGCGCAGCACACCGGCTGCAAATAATAACAAAATGTAAAACAATAATTATTATAATTATTATTGATTGTTATTATTATTATTATTATTAGAATTATTATTATAATTAATATAATTATTATAATTCGGCGCCTCGTCCGAAATTAAACGAGCGGCGACGGAATTATCCGATTATTTTGTTATAAAAGGGCCTTCAAAGGGCAAAATCGACAGTTCGCCCGGTGAACCAACTGCCCCGAAGTTGTTTGACACGAACTCCTCCCGGAGCTAGAACTTTTCCAGAGCTCGAAATTATCCTTACTTTAAAATCCTCTCCGAAATTATTAACTTGATCTCTGTTGCGAGGCGCTCCTCAAAAGACAGACGGCTAATAATTTTACCTATCCTTAACTAAATGTGATCCTGGTTGCGAGGCGCTCCTCAAAAGACCAGCAGTTTACTTATCCTTACATTAACTTATTTTTCCGAAGTTATTAGCTTGATCTCTGTTGCGAGGCGCTCCTCAAAAGACAGGCGGCTAATAATTTTACCTATCCTTAAGTAAATGTGATCCTGGTTGCGAGGCGCTCCTCAAAAGACCAGCAGTTTACTTATCCTTACATTTACTTATTTTTCCGAAGTTATTAGCTTGATCTCTGTTGCGAGGCGCTCCTCAAAAGACAGACGGCTAATAATTTTACCTATCCTTAAGTAAACGTGATCCTGGTTGCGAGGCACTCCTCAAAGACCAGCAATTTACTTATCCCGACTAGAAATCCTCCCCTTAGCTCTTGATCCTGGTTGCGAGGCGCTCCTCAAAAGACCAGCGGAGTTAAGTTTACCTGGTTTTTATCCCATTTAAAATCAGCCTGTCTCGTTTCGTTAGTTCCCCGCGTGGAAAATAACACCGGGTATCCGTGCGGTAAATAGCACCGGATATTAGAGACATCGCGGAAAATAACGCGAAATTAGGTTAAGAAATATATATATAGATCTAGTTTTTACTTTCGTATTAATTCTTTTGTGTTTATTTATTTGTTACAGAATCCTGTAGATAGAGGAGTGATTTCATTTTCAATAAATTAATATTTTTTACTGTTATAAAAAAATATACTGTGTTCTAGTACAATTATTTTCCTGAAACCGCCGTCCGATCCTGGAAAACTTCCTCCCCTTTCAAACTACCCTGGGAAGATACCGCGTAGGCTATCCCGAGGGGGGCAGGAACGTTACATGGCGCCCGAACAGGGACTAGTAATATAAATCCGAAAAAATTACATTTGAATAAAGTTTATTATTTCTGAAATGACAGAATAATTTCTTTAAGCGGAAATTTTTGAATTGTTTATAAAAAACCGTATTTTTTCGATTTGTGTGAAAAGAGCCTTGGTAGATAACTAGAAAGAAACTAAATAGACTAGGTGCTAAGGCGGGTTGAGCCGAAGCACGAAGTAATACAAATCGAAATTTATTTAAAATTAATCGTTTTGAAAATAGAAAACTGAAATAATAGTTTTCTTATAAATAAAATAAAAAGAAATTATTTTCTCCATTCCAGAAGAAAATTAAAAATTAAAAATATTACACAGTATATTTTTTTTATAAAATTAAAATCTTGCTAAAATGGCAAAACCGCGTGTGAGCTGGATGTATCAACTGACGAAAGAGCAGATCGAACGAGAACTCGCTAAAAGTAATTTACCTATAGAAGGTACAAAAGCGTATTTGCGACAAAATTTAATTTCGTATGTGCGGGCTCACCCGGAGCTCATTTTCGACAAACCGGAAGATGAAAAAGACTTCGACGAAAATGTAAATCGAACTCAAGATCTTGAAGAAATTGAGGAAGAATTTCGTCAATTGATATTGTCCAACACGTAGAAGAATATCTGGAAACCAAAAAACAGTGTGCGAAACAGAAAATTACGAAAATTCACACTTCCACGCCAGAATATAAATCAAGAAAGCCGGAGATCCGAGTACATAATTTTAACAATAAAATTGCTTCAGTGTACGACCGAACTAAGTGTTGCTGGAAATGCAAACAAACGGGCCACGATCGTTTTAAGTGCACAAAACAGCAAAAAATCTTTTGTTCATATTGCGGTCGTGATAATGTGTATACCCGTGATTGCAATTGCCACCCGACGGGAAACGCCAGGAGAGCCGAGCCCACACCGAACCTAGCTCGGCCCAACAACAACAATTAGAAATAGAAACCGACAACAGACATTTTGTAAGAGTGATGATCGGCGATTACGAAATGTCAGCCCTTTTGGATACGGGATCGGTAAGTTCCTATGTGAGTGAACAACGGAGTGAAGTTTGTATGTAATTCGGATGGCATACTGAGCCAAGTAATCGAATTGCAGTCTTGGCAAATGGCTCAGAAATAAGCCTTGGAAGAAATATTTATGGACCAATATATGTGCAAGGAAAAAGATTCCAACAAAAATTTCTAGTAATGAATGGATTAATCCATCCTATGCTCTTAGGTATGGATACTCTTAAAAAACTTGAAATCCATATAATATTAAATAACTGTGAGATAAACAAATCAGCAAACGATCAAATACATCAAGTATATACAATTGGAACACTGTACGGACTACAGAATTTAAATCCAACCGAACGTCAGCGATTAGAAAAGTTTTTAAAAACAGAGATGGATAAATTTAACTTTATCAAAGGTCCTACTCCGCTCTTACAACACGAAATCGTCGTGGAAGAAAAAACACCAATCAAACAAAAATATCGGCCAAGAAATCCGCCCATGCAAGAAATTATCAATCAGGAGGTTGATAAAATGCTAAGCGAAAACGTAATTCAACCGTCAAGCAGTCCGTGGAGTTCACCGGTCGTTATTGTAAAAAAGAAAGACGGAAAAGCACGATTCTGAGTGGACTTCAGAAAGGTAAATAAAGTTACAAACAAAGACGCTTATCCTCTGCCACAAATTAATGCTACACTGGACAAGCTACGAGGAACCCGATATCTATCCACATTAGATTAAAAAAATGGATATTGGCAAGTAGCTTTAACACCAGAAAGCCGTCCTGTCACTGCCTTTACCGTCGCCGGAAAAAGACTTTATGAATTCAACGTAATGCTGTTTGGCCTACATTCAGCACCGGCTACCTTCCAACGACTCTTAGACAGAGTGATAACGCCAGAAATGACTCCGTATGCATTTGCATATCTAGACGACATCGTAGTAGTCTCGTCTACGTTTGAAGAGCATTTATAAAAATTAAAAGAAGTTTTCAACCGTTTAAAAATAGAGAAATTAAAGCCTAATCCAGATAAATGCCATTTCGCCCGCTCAAGTCTAAAATATGTAGGACATATTGTAGACAAAAATGGTCTACAAACCGATCCGGAAAAGATGGCTGCTGTACTGAATTTAGCACCACCTAAAAACATGAAAGAAATTCAGCGATTTGTGGGTCTAATATCGTGGTACAGACGATTCCTTAAAGATATCTCGAATGTTGCCGCACCACTACATCGACTTACTAGAACAAAAACTAAGTGGACCTGGGGAGAAACCGAGCAAGATGCGTTTGACAAAATCAAGCAGCTTCTCACAAACGCACCCATCCTTTCCTGTCCAGACTGGAGCCGCCCGATTATCCTGCAAACGGATACCAGTAAAGAAGGATTGGGAGCTGCGCTTACTCAAGCGTATGAGAACAATGAACGAGTCATCGCCTTTGCAAATCGAACACTCTCCCCAGCCGAAAAAAATTATTTCGCCACTGAGCTATAATGTCTAGCAATTAAATGGGGTGTGTGAAAATGGCTTAACAACATAGAGAATCCTTCCGGTCGTTTAGCCCGCTGGGTACTTGAATTAAGCCAGTACGATTTCGAAATTCAATATCGTCCTGGTAAAGATAATTTATTAGCCGATACTCTATCTCGACAGCCGTTAGCCGTCGAAGCAACTACAATTAAAATCGCAGATTGGTACGAAAAAATATACAAAAATGTGGAGAGTGATCCTGAAAACTACCCCGATTTTTGTATTATCAATGGAAGATTATATAAGCATATTCTACACATATTAGACTTTAATGATACGAGTGAGAATTTGGAATGGAAGATCTGTGTACCGAAATCCGAACAACATAGAGTACTAAACGAAGTACATAACGATCCTACTGCGGGTCATCTGGGAATCTCGAAAACTCTCGTTAAGATATCCAAAAGCTATTACTGGCCTGAAATGCTCCGGCTAACAACAAATTATATATGAAATTGCGAGAATTGTCACCAATTTAAATCTCAACAACAATCACCGGCTGGAAAATTGCATGCGACGTTAGTCGAACAACCTTGGGATATCGTGGCCATTGATCTTATAGGACCACTTCCAAGATCAACAAAATTGAACACCTGGCTGTTAGTTATGCAGGATAAATTAACAAAATGGGTAGAATTAAAACCCTTACGAAACGCGACTGCCGAGTCTATAACGCTAGCAGTCAAACATCAAATCATCCTACGTTTTGGATGCCCGAAAATTATAATTTCCGATAATGGAAGACAATTCGTGTCAAAAGAATTTACGGAAATGCTGTCAAAATCCGGAATAACTCACAGAAAAACACCACCGTATACGCCGCAGTGTAATCCGGTAGAGCGAGCAAATAAAGTAATAAAAACCATGATTTCTCAATACATAGAGAAAAATCAACGAACATGGGATTGCTATTTGCAAGAGCTACAGTTCGCGTATGATACCGCTACGTCCGAAATAACGGGATTTACACCCGCTTACATAAATTTTGGGAGAGAATTAAGAGCACCCGGGTGTCTTTTCCAAAAATTTGGTCAAAATTGTAATATTACAGCCGAGAATCGTATCAAAAAAATACAAGAGACAATAGAAATTGTACAAAGTCAACTAGCTCGGAGCTTCCAAAAACAATAATATTACTACGATCAAAATCGTCGAAAATGGAACCCGGAAATCGGTGATTATGTCTATAAAGGATCACACGAATTATCAAATAAAATAGACGCGTTTAACGCAAAGTTAGCTCCAAAATATCTGGGTCCGTATACTATTTTCAGGAAGGTATCGCCAGTTATATACGACCTGAAAGATAATAAAGGTCAAATTATTAAACATATTCACATTAAGGATTTACGTAAAAGATATAACAATCTAGATAAGATACCACCATGAATCCAGTATATAAGGGCCGACCAGAGGCCCAAGAGTTCAGTCAACATGCAGCATCCTGTCGAACAAGAGCTCTGCCGTCAATTCTTGGAACTCAGTTTTCCCATCAAGTGCTATGGACTGCCATTCCATGCACTCATTGATACTGGGACACTGATGACCAAGGCTTCAGCAGAAATCGGCAGGATACTTGAGCGACATGGTGCTCAGCGTGTATACGGGGAAGCGGTTCTCCATCTTAACCGGGACCCGTTATACACCGTTGATCCCGTCAACGTTGTGTCCACATACACACTTGAGGTGGAGTACACCTGTAAAGAAAAAACAAGAATTAGTAATTTCGACATAATCCCAGACCAGCCCGTGGACATCATTTTTGGTATGGCAGAAATTAACAAAATAGGATTTCGCATCCTGTTGAACCAAAGAAGTCCAGCAGGCCAGGAACGTCGCCAAGAAAACAGGCAACTACATCGTCGAGCGGCCAGAAAAATCGCAGCTAGATTGGAAGATGAAGGTATCTACACCGCCATCGACTCCGAAGATTCAATGGATTAATACTGTAAGAAAAGAAAAAATATATAAATCTTTTGTTAAATTAATACATTATAACGCAAAAATATATATATATATATATATAATACTAAATGTTTTATATAAATGTATTCATTTATTTCACCCGAAAATTTGATCGCGCAATAATGACATTGTAAATCCAACAAATATTTATATATTAAGAGCGAACAAGGGTTAATGCCCTCTTAAGTAAAATTTAAATTTAGAATATTATCCAGTTTTCGTTAGTCAATCGGAACGAACACGTCGTTATTTAATATGTACAAGAAACTACTTACCCGGGCGCTATAAAAATTCTATATATTCATTGTGCATTTTGCACCCCCAATCTTAAAACTTTTGGGACATACTATATATATATATATATATATATATATATATATATATACTAGCATCATCCGTCTCGGCTTCGCCCGAGATAATAATTTAACGGATTTCATGAGCAATTCAATAATATCTCAGTAAAAAGTACTCTGTACGAAGAATTTCGTGTTCGATCGGTAGAAAACAATGTCCAGATATGACGGGACTACTTCCACGGGGAATTTCGTGTGCGGACGGTAGAAGACGATGTTCAGGTATGACGAGACGACTTCTACGGGGTGTTTCATGTTTGGATAGTGGGATCAGATGTTGGGATGTTTTGGAACGACTTCGACGGGGAGTGTTTAAGATACTTCTATAATGAGATTCATTTTCTATCGTTCGAACACGCACAATCTCAGTAAAAGTCGTCTCAGAATACCAGGACATATCTTACGTAAACTATCTTTCTAACAAAAAACTTTATAGCAGTCGTCCCGAGACATGTTCTATATTACGAACATCATACTCTATAAACGTCGTCTCGAGACACTTGGACATCTTTTCTTACCGCTCGAACTCAAAAGTTCAATTTTCCTCATAGAAGCCGTATGTAATATGCATACGTGTATGTATTAAATACGGTTGTACATTCTGTATATACATACTGTATATACAGAAGCGACGATAGGTAAATTACGGTCAATTATGTATAGTAATATAGATTTATATATATATATATATATATACATGTATCGTGTTCGTCCGAACACGAAATTCCCCGTAGAAGTTGTCCCGTCATACCTGGACATCGTCTTCTACCGTCCGAACACGAAATTCCCCGTAGAAGTCGTCCCGTCATACCTGGGCATCGTCTTCTACCGTCCGAACACAAAATTCCTCGTGGAAGTTGTCCCGACATACATGAACATCGTTTTCTACCAACCAAACAAGATAGTCCCCGTAGAAATCGTCCCGAGAAAGCTACCATGGCTTCCTAACGACTAAACACAATATTCCCCGTAGAAGTCGTTCGGAAAGACCTAGATATCATATTTTACCATCTATACACGAATCTTCCCATAGAAGTTGATTTCTTCATACTTGGACGTCGGTTTCTATCAACTAAATACAATATTCCCCGTAGAAATCGCCTAGAGACACCTGGACATTGCGTTCTATTATCCGAACACACAACTGCCTATAGAAATCGTCTTGAGGCAACGAAATATCGTAATCAACCGCCCGTGCATGACAATACTATATTTCTCAGTAGAAACCGTATTTAAAATGTGTATATGTTATATACAATATAATATACATACTATATATATATATATGCATTATACACATACATACATATATATACATATTTCCTATCTTTTCGTTTTTTCAATTAGATACCGTGAATATTTTCGTAGCGATGCTAACTGAAATTCAAGCAAAATGTTGGTATGCGAATAACGTATTTTTTAAGCCGACGATGGACATTGCCTTTTTATGCATTTATGCAGAAGTGACGATATATTATATATATATATATATATATATATATATATATATATATATATATATATATATGAATCTTACATAGTTTCGAGGTTGTTGGTAAAGAAACCTATTTTGCCATTATTTCTTTTGTTCAAACTAAAAAAAGCATAGGCTCTTGTCACAATTCTGAAGTTAATAGAATAAAATATATTTTTATAAAATTAAAAATATAATTTGTCATCACAAACTATATTCAGTATGATTTGGCATACAGAACCATTATATATATATATATATATATATATAGAGAGAGAGAGAGAGAGAGAGAGAGAGAAAGAGAGGATTTCCCCCGTAAGAGAAAATAAAATTTACAAAAATCAAAAGGTATCCATAAGGTGTGGGAGTAATGTCAGATTAACCTGAAGAACAACAAAAGGTAATACAGACTAAACCTCACACCTTCTTTAGGATACCAATCCCAAAGTTGGATACGAACATTCGTTTGAGTTGGCCTGGTATTAATACATTAAGCTGACTACATTGAGTTGATGTTCGTGATTCAAGACGCCACGTAGTGGCCGCTGGTGAAACTAACCACTAAAACTGTTAACTTAATTTATTGTTAAAAGTAAAATGATTTTAAAGAAAAAATATAGCCTATGTCCTTCCCAAGGTAATATAGAATCTATATGTCAAATTTCAGAACAATCGGTTCAGTAGTTTTTTCGGTTATCGCGTACAAACAAAAACACGCTTTGTCTTTATAAATTAGTATGATATATATATATATATATATATATATATATATATATTATATATATATATTATTTATAATTTACTTTTGTATAATTAATTTTTAAATTATATTATTTCGCGTACACAAAAATATCGTTATGTCACTCATCTGTATTCTCTATCTGGGGGAATTCCGCCAATCTGGAAAGAGACGTATATACGTATTGGGTCAGGAGGATAGGTCGAAAAGGAAAATTCACGACAAAGAAAAAAATCAATTCTTGTCCAGGTCTCTCCTTTATTTATATGTTCGCGAGTGTTACACTATCACGCATCTGCACGGCTACAGTGTGGTCTACGCCTGCCGCGCCCCGAACACCCTCATCGCCGGCACATCGCACTTCATCACGCTACGTCTCGCGACACGCACCACCTCTCTCTCCCACGCGGAGCGATCAATAGTAGATCCGGGATCCGTTGCGAGAAAGGCAGGACAGGAGGTGGAGTTGTGCCGAGTCTTCAGCTTCCGGAATGAAGTCGTCGCTTTCCTAACTTTTCTTCCTCGTCCACTCTGCTTCTGTCTCGTTCTCTCTCCTTCTCTATCTCTCACTAGCCGCTTCTCTCACCGCCCTTCTTTCTCTTGTCCATTACGTCTCTCTCTCTTTTCACTTCGCTCTACACGTTCCGTTCCCCGGTGACAGTGTTAGAGATTGTGTTGGACTATTTCATAATAGATTACTCTAAGCTGATTCCACGAAATGCACAGCATTAGCTTCTTGCCATGAATGTTTGGCTTGGCCATCGAAGTAGAAGTATACCCAGGCTTGCCCCATGTCTTCCTACGCTTTGGGTTGTCGTACTGAATCCACTTTTCGTCCCCCGTCACGATTCGATGTAGAATCCCTTTGCGATTTTGCCTTTTGAGCAATTATTCGCAAGCGAACAAGCGGCGCTCGACGTCTCTTAGCTTCAATTCATAAGACCCCAATTTCCTTGCTTTTGGACCATACCCAGGGTTTTGAGACGTTGTGAAATAGCTTGCTGAGTTACTCCTACTCTTGTGCAAGTTCTTCTTGCATTTGGAATGGATCTTTCTCCGGTAAAGCTTCCAATTCTGTGTCACCGTACACTTTGGGCCTTTCACTGCGTGTTTTGTCCTCCAAGTCAAAATCACCACTTTTAAATTTTTGGAACTACTCCCAACAACTTCTCTCACTCAAATTAACATCACCATATGCTTCTATGAGTAGCCTTCTATAAGTGCTTCAGCTGCAAATTGCTTTAAATAAAAGAAGTGTATTAATAATTCCCGCAAATGACGCTTACTTAGCTCAAAACTTGACATCTTAACACGATGAAAACTAAATGATGCTAACAAAAAGTCAAACGTATTAAAAGGTTATGCTATTTCGAGACGTCAACATATACTGTACGACTTTTTACAGCTGACAATTTTAATATTATCTTATCACCATCTTTTAAAAACGTCGGAAACTTATTTGTACACCTATCTAATTCAGGCAGTATTCTACTTTAGACCCTCGAAAAAAACGCTATTTTTGTTAAATTTTTCTGAGAATGCTATTGAAGATATGGATGTAGGATTTGAAATCCTTAATAAATACACTCTTGCAGTACATAAAAAAGTTTTTTTTATTTATTTTATACATTTTTTGCACATGTAAAGTATGGTCAAAGCCAACACCTCAAATAGTAGGTAACGTTGTCGTGGTCGTAAAATCTTGCCGACGTTTGGTCTGAAACAAAAAAATCAAATAGTTGTATGTTCAGTATGACTCCAGAAACCGATCTAACTAGAATATTTTATGTACGTGCAAAATCAACAAAATGTCGGCTAAAATACGAAATGAAAAAAATAGCTTTTTCATCTTTTTTGCAATAAAAATATAGTTGGAATTAAAATTTGAAGTTGATTGTAGTTAGGATGGTTAATACAAACGTACAGAATAAGTGTTGAAAATTTCATAAGGATCGGTTCAATAGTTTTTTAGTTTTCACGACCACCGTACTTGAAAACGCTGTATTGAGAAAAACGCATTTAAATTTTTTTTGAAAGTGAAAAATCGTAAAAAAAATTATCTTACGCTCAATTAGCGATGCTTGGGCTATACAATATGCCTTCAACTTGTTCCAGGCAAGTATTTTCATCTATTTTAGCCTGCTTTTTTTATTTCTGCTCTCCTTAGAAGCCTCAGTCTAGCGGCGGTTCTTTCGAACAATGCACTGTTGGTCTCGCATATTGGCGAACTGTATAGCGGTTTGGCCGATTTTCAGGCCCACAATTTCGATTATTTTCAAAAGTGGGCTGAATCCTTCATTAAAAATACAGGCAGTAGTGAGGCATGGAATTTTAACGATTTTTTTCCATTATAGACATGCTTCGGTGCCATAGCCCAGACTGTTGAGTTGAAACACTCATTGTTATTTTGAGTGTTTCTGCCCAAATATCTCTCCAGCAATTCCGTTTTTGTTAGATCTTCGTAGGTCGGTTTCAGAACACACTACACACTGTGAGAGCTTTGAAAACACTGTAAAAAAATGAATAAAAGAATGACCACCAGTATTATCAACTTTCACATCAAAACTCAGATCGTTAGACTTTTTCAGTTTTGCTGCTGACGCACTGGCGTTACTAGTGCCTTCTTCGTCAGTGAATCTGTTTCCGTGAAAAGAACGTTTTCTAGTTCTAGATGGACGACTAGAAGTTTTCTGTGCACGATAGACTTTTTTCGTATCCATTGCGAATAGACAGATGCTTCACTTTTGAACTTCGAATCACAACTGATTCTCCACTACTGAAATACAGAACTGAAATACAGAAGCAAAATTATAAAGGGAAGGTAATATTGAGAAGCAAAGGTATATATTCTGATGAGAATATATATAGGTGTAATGATTTACAATACGGGAACAGCTGCTGCAGCGAACAAGGCCAGGTAGCTGGCTTATCCGGTACGCGCGCTGGGCGGGTCGGAATAGCGCGCTCAGGTAAGTGTGTTCGAAAGTTGAAAAAGTCTAGTTAGACTACCTGAATCTTTCTAAAATTTTGAGCTAACATTCTTCAATATATTTACTTTCGAAAAATGTAAAAAAACTAAAACATTTTTTTTCAAAGTTGTAACGTAGAATACTGCCTTAACTCGTATATCTGGACAAGTCAGCGTTGTGACTCATCATAATATAAATATATAGTGATGAGTGACAAGGTACCCAACTCAACTTATCCAAATGTGCGTAATGCACGCACCAATACTCGGAGCATTCTGTAAGCGCTCGCACGCACAACCACGCCTTATACTTGGCCCTATTTACCTTCCAGATTCCGAAGCACTCGCTCCCAAATCATCTTACTCATCTATCTACACACTTACTTATCTATGACACTGTAGGGGGTAGAGACAAGGAGTGAAACTCCTCTCGATTTGCATTACTAAAAGTCGGTTGGAGCCGGGTAGTTCATTTCTATCCAGTAAACATCCCTGTCTTGAAAATTTCAAGATACTTTTTCGTGCAACAGTGGAAGATCAAGGGAATACAAGTGCGATAGATGCAGAAAGAGCGATTGAAAGAGAGAGAGAGAGAGAGAGAGAGAGACAGAGAGCGAGTGATGTTGCGGAAAGAGGTAGACGTGAATATATGAATGTAATACATTCTCATTTAATGCATTTAATTTCTCCCTCTCTCTACTCTCTCTCTCTAGTTTTCTCCACTTGGTATCTTTCATAATCGTCTCTGCATCATGCTATTCAGCTAGAAACATTATAGCGTGTCGCCACCTTGTGGCCAATTCGTGCATGGAATTCTGCCATGAAATTTAACATGATCTTGGCGGATACTCTTCCTCTCTGTCCTCCGTACGCCGTACGCTCAGCTGACGAACCACTCGCACAAGCGCTTACCACAACAAGAAATATCAAGGAAAAGCTAAGAGTTAGATAATAGTGCTATGGTAAAATTGAAAATTAAATATAAAGCTGAAGGAAAGGAGCAAATAAAGTACCACATTAGGTTGATGAACTTTTATAAGCATGTACAGGTAAAATCGAGAATCCAAGATGGACAAATATCTCTGTAGAAAAATCAAATATGCTGATATATGTTAAGAATAAAATCACAAAAAGAAAAAATAACAGAACCAAAATAACATGCTACACTGATGAGAGATAATGTAAGTAATCACTGTGGTTAATCAATTTAAGAAGGTCTCCCCTATGATTACTCAAGTGGAGTTATGCATAACTAACTTTATATAATTGAAAATAAAATACACTCACCATAAGTGTGATTTAACCAGAGGTAATATATTTATTAAGCCTATTATGTTAACGTTCAGGGTATAGAATGCAAGCTGTTGATCTATCTTGTCGACCCATTTGATGAGTTTATGAAGATACGTAATACAGTTGAAATGAGTTTATACGATGATTTAAATATGAATTGGAATCTGACAATCTCAATCAGCGACGACCACATTTAGTAAAGAACAGGAGTTTCCATGCTGGATTATTTGTGGTAAACTGTTACATATTGACTATATATTAAAACATGTAATGGAGAGCCTACTCAATAAAGGCGTACGTACTGACAGACATTAGAATTTGAAGAGTGTGTAGCAAATGATTGTCCTGTCCCTCCCCTTTTTAGGTGTGACACTTTAAAATGGCTTTTACTCAACTGAAGATATCAACAACATTGCAATGAAAATTCTTGCAACACTGATTAAAAATGCATTGTTGATTCTATAAATTACAACAAAGTTATATTTCATATTACTTTTTTATTGAAATAGATAACAAAACACTTGTGAAGCATGTTACATGTCACCAAAAATGCGATGGGTTGCATATGCAGAAATCGAGAGAATGTGATCTAAATCTATTTGAAATTTGAAAAATCCGCAAGTGATTGGTGTAGTGCGCTCGTGATAGTGAAAAAGCTCGATGGAAGATACAGATTTACTATTGATTTTGGAGAACTTAATAACGGGCGAAGGAGAATGCTTATCCGATATTAAGCATCTATCCCATTTTGAACAAACTCCGGAAGACGAGAGATATTTCGATCATCAAGTTCAAGTAAGCGTATTTCGAAGTTTCGTTGGCCGGAATGTGTAAACATTAAATCGCCTTTACCGTACCAGACTCGGGGCTGTAACAGTTTTCGACAATACCATTCAGGCTGACAAATACGCTGATGACGTTCCAATATTAAGTAGATGCACTATTCGGGCTCGAATATAAGTTTTGGATGCTCAGATATCTGTAGCGTCGGCAGGGCATCTAGGAGTCGAAAATATTTACAATAGAATTGCGCTCGAGTGCTATTGATCAGGAGTATAGAATGATGTCTATTAGTACGTCAATAACTGCAAAGAATGGCAATGCTAGAAGGTATTGCAAACAGACGCTCTAGAACTGATAGGTCACTGAAGGGTAAAACGATCGTGGGCGATCGTAAAAGTCAATAAGATGGAGTTTCCGAAGAGCAAAGGCTAGTATCTTTATATCCTAGTGTTTCAGGATTTATTCACATGATGTTTCGAGATAAAATCCCTACACACTGCTGATGGTAAAGATGTATTACAAGGGCTATATGTGCTATGCCTTTTCAGATGGAAGACGATGAATTAGTACCTGACTAAAATGGGAGGAAATTGGTCAATAAGTTGCTAAAACAGGTACTGGAGAAATACAGAATTAAATATATGACGACGCCGCTATACTATTTTGAGACAAATCTCGTAGAAAAAATCACATAAAAGCTGGATCAGCATCTGCATGAATTGCGCCATACCATCAAAACGGCTTTGCAATCTAGCACGAAGGTGACACCTGTCTTCTTAAATTAATGCTTGAGATGACATGTAGAAGTAAACAATCTGACGGTGAAACTAAGCCCGGAGATATGGCAAGATCGAATGAAGCGCCTCGATGCTCTGTGAGATATTGTAGCCCGCCATGTAGACGAAGTAAAGGAGAAGCAAGCAGTGCACTACAATAATAGTTGCCGAGATTTAAGATACGACGTAGGTGACCTTGCATTGCGAAGTATAATAGCGAACGCTGCACAGAGATTTTCGGCCAAATTAGCAAGTACAACGAATCGTTCAAAATCACGGAGGTGAGATCACCGACTGTATACATCATCTTAACTGGATATACGCGGAGAATAGCTACCGTTTACGTGTAAGAGTTAAAGCGTACCAAAAAAAGAGGGGAAGCGTACAGGAAGAGCGGTTTTGCAAATGAAATAAAAGTAGGGACTTCGAATAAAATGAAATAGAGAGTTGTTTGATTTGCTTACCGATTACTGGTGCAGTCGTCTAGGAGGAAGAAGTGAGAGGATGCATCTGCCAGTGCCATCATTTCGCTCCCAACTGAGTTCGCTCCCGTTCGCTTAACTTCGCTTAACTTCCGAGAAGGACTTGATATGACTCACACCCATACCGTTCCAGGCAGACTGCTCGGATGAGATCTATTTATCCACCGGCGGATTTGGACCCACTGTAAACACCTGTGAGAGAAATACACGCGAAACAAGGGACAGGAATTATTGTCAGCGGAGGAGTGTCTCAATCCTCCATCAATACCGTCGCCCGTGAGACAGATTGACAAACTGGCTTTAGAGGAGCCCCGAGTGGGCAGGGAGGACCAAGGTCCGCCGGCTAGGAAAAACATCCGGACTAGAAAATCGAAGGGGATATATTGGCATCCCCAGCTGATATCCAGCCTGGAAACCGACAACCCCATCAGTAGAACCAAGGCCGAGAAAAACCGAGCAAAGAAGAGAAATCATTCTAGAGGCTGGTAATGACTGAGTCGACCACGAAGTGATCCAGCAGCTTTGAGTTTTTGAACCCCTCATGCTTGTCGGGTAACGACACTGATAACAATAATCCAGAACCACTATGACCAAGGCGATTGAAAAGGCACGGGCCAGCTCCGACGGTAGAGCAGTGGCCACGGAGATATCGGAGTAATGCCAGCAGATCCCGGAACCGATCGAGGAGAGACATACACCCCGATCATACCACCAATCACGATATGGAACCCTTACATTGTGAGCCGGGGATATAGCCACCAATCATCTACGTAGAATATAACGAGTTGTCAAGAACAAGAGGCACTAATGGCCGAAGACGCTGAGATAATCCCGGCGGGTGCTTATAAATCGAATATTATGTGAAGACACGTCAGAAAATCATCTGCGAAAATGGCCAGACTGAGAGAGCCGCGATACACAAGCCTAACGAAGAAACAAACAGATCATCATGGTGATGCCATAAACGGAGGAACGCCTACGGAGAAATAGGTCGTCCATCTCCGTGCGCCAACAGGAAACAATGTTCTAGCTAGTCAGCGGCACGGCCATTTTGAAAGCGTCTGACGGCGAGACGTGCGAGCAAAATCTAATCAAATGTACGCGGAAATTATGTAAAATACAGAATTTACAATACAGAATTGTATCGATTGTGGAAGTTTTAAATAAACTTGAAATTGCTATTTTTCTGTATATGAGCTGACAGTTATTTATTCTGACTTGTCCTCGTTATTCTCTGATTGCCCAAACGATCTTCTCTCTGAATTTTTCTTTTGAATATTTCGCCTCAGAAAAAGTGATCAACGACTCCGCATTTCCTGTAGGCAATTGCAAGTACCAGGATTGAACGATCATACGGTGAGGAAAACCCGCCCAAAACATATTCGGCGCAAAATCACCAACGTCACACATTCCAATTGAAGCTAGTGAAAATTTGGAATACGTTCTTTTAAAACGGTAAAATCAACTACTGTATCTAATAGTTTCTTGTGCGCTTTTATTATTTATTATTATAAATAATAAATAATAATTCGAGTAAATAAATAACTAAAATGAATTGTGTTCATCAAAAGTTAGAAAAATTCAGTTTATTAATTATTATATATATGTATGAAATCATTATTTACAACAAATTAAATTTATATCAGAATATTTTTCATGTGGAATACTGTCGAATTTAACGGAAGAACAATTTATTTCAATTCGGAAACTCAGAAATTACACTATATAGAAGTTGAGCATCAACGCCCAAGGAAATAATGCCGACTGCTCTTACGTATAGTCAACATATCTCAAGTTAAGACAAATATAAAAGTAAGACTTTATGGAATCACAGAAAAAATTATGAAAATAATAGAAACCATATTTACGATAAAGCAACAACGCCTTTGTTTCCATGTAGTACTAAATGATTTTATCTTACTATATGGTGGAAATTTGGGAATATAACTACTAACAGAACATAAGCTGTGACTAGATAAGAGCTACTTAGAAATAAATGTGATAGCAAATTTAAAACTAAACAAGATAAAAAAAATTATACGAGAGCAGAAGAAAAAATGAAAAGAACGAAATATATACAAATTAAAAAAAAAGATTTCTCTAAAAAAAATAAATATTCTATACAGATTATATACAAAAAAAATCTTATAAGAGAAAATAAATTGGAATAAACAAGAGAAAAACAGAGAAAATAACCTATTATTCCGAGAAGGAAAATGAAAAACATTTCAGAAAACAATTAAAAACTTTATACGAGATCAGACAATTCTGTAATGCGACAAAATTAAAAAATAAAGTATATTTAAAAATTGAGGTACATCACTGCTATCCCCTTCAAAATCTCCCCCATCTATGCACTTATCTCAGCGAGTTTTCCAGTTTTCAAATGGGGGAAAAAGAAAAAGTCGCAGGCTTATATGTACGGTGAATAACATTGTTGTGGTAACGCTGCGATGCCTTTAGACGCCAAAACTAAGAAACACTGAACGAACTGTAACGAGTAACATTGTCGTTAAGCGAAACCCCAGTCTTCGCGATCTCTGGACGCACTCTAGCACCCATTCACTGTCAAAGAAACAAATGAACATGGTTTTCACTTTGGACTTGCTCATTCTCACCTTCTTTGGCCTTGACGCTCCAGGGGACAGCCACTGTTGGCTTTGTCATTTAGTTTCGGGTCATAATAAAAGAACCAATACTCATCACCAATAATTACTCGATCGAGAAGAGTAAGATCACTTTTAATCTGCTTGAGATAATCTTGAGCGATGTTCATTCAGTGGGCTTCTTGCTCACCTGAAAGGTTTTTCGGTACCATCTTCGGGTACAGCTTTTTCATGGTGAAATTTTCGGTTAATATATTTCTAACTATTTCCCGGTTTATATTCACCTCGTCAGCAATCATTCGAATGGTTATTAGGCGG
This sequence comes from Sycobia sp. Sy_11, assembly GCA_018907035.1. Taxonomy (NCBI): domain Eukaryota; kingdom Metazoa; phylum Arthropoda; class Insecta; order Hymenoptera; family Epichrysomallidae; genus Sycobia; species Sycobia sp. Sy_11. Next base: position 716,873 of record JACCIC010000154.1, on the reverse strand, counting down.
TCTTGATGAACAAGGGCGTGGACGCGCTGCGTAGTCGCGTCAGTTCGCACTTGAATTGGCTATCGGTAATTTAAAATCGGACTTTTTTAAAATCTACATGCCACTAAAGCACCTGACTACGACTCAGGTCATAACTACCTACACTTTAAGTACTTTTCATAAGTTTCTATTGCGGTTTCGCCGAGTTTCGCATACAATTTTCTCGCGCTCCATTGCTATAAATTTCTCTATTCTATTTTCGTGACATGCACTACTTGCGCGTTGTTACAAAACAATAAACAGTTGGCGAAGAAATGATCGTACAAGGATCGCCAAGTTCTCAATCGTGAAAGTATGGATCTACTATTACGGTGGCGGAGTTACAGGCTCGCAGTGTTTCCACAGGCTGAGAAATAAAACCGGTCACATTGCTTAATTGTCTGACCTCGTATTTAATAATTCGGAAAGAAAAATGCAAACTAGAAAGGAAAACTATTTTTATTTCTTTCTACATAGTCCCTCTATCACCAGACGAAGTTGCGTATAGCATTGTACAAAAACTATAATATACTACATGCATGATTTACAGGAGAAGCAATATATATATATATATATATATATATATATATATCATTAATTGTTTACCAAAAGAAGTAAAGATTGTATATTTAAACCAATGTTTTATAGAATTACCTGTTACATTAAGAAGTGAAACCCTATTCTTGATTCCCAGAACATGCTAAGGTGACGAAGTACACATATACCACTACAAATAATTATGCTTCAAAATTTCTACATTATTTGTACAAGTGACGTTATAGTAGAAAATATATATATATATATATATATATATATATATATATATATATATAACTTAATTGTAATACTTGAATATGAAAAGGGTCTTTCACTAATTTCAAAAGTTCATATATACACGCTTTCAATTCATTCAAAAATGTTCTTTTAAAATATTTTTTTTCTATAAAATTATTTCAAATATATTTACATAGAACAAAAATAATAAATAAACTACATTAATAAAATTAATAATCATTAAAATCCAATGAAATCCATATTTACAATATTTATTGTCATCATATGTTATCGTTTAATTTTTTGTAAATTTCTGAAAATAGTCTATGAAAAGTTTAGTCTTCGTCTAATGGATTTTTATTGTAACTAAAAGTATTTTATATTTATCAGTATTTTATATTCATCATAAGGATATTGCTATAAAAATATCTTAGAATATCCTATAAAATGTAATAGTGTTTATATCAAAAATCAAAAAATTATTTAATCAAGGAGCGTCTTCGCAAGGTACAACAGCCTTCAGACAATAATAGTATATATTCTTTAATATTGATTGGCGAGATTTTCAAATGTTTATTTTTTCAATATTAAGCCGTTATATTGCTACTATTGATGTTTATTATAAAGTTAATCCGTTATACTTCATTTTGGAAAAAGTTTAATATAAAAAACTTTTCTTATATAAAAATTATTATGCAATGAATATTATTTACAATCTTTTAGATTCTTTCTAATTATTTAAATTTATACATCCAGTGAATAAGCACTAGATTTCCGTAATTTCCGTCATTAAATATCTTAATCTATTCTACTATTATCATGTGGTGTAGCAGCGCCACGAAATTGAGTTTGAAAGTTAAGTTAGAAAATTGTATACAATATAATCAAAATACCAACGAAGATAGACTCTTATACAAAAATACTTCTTATGGACAGGTACGTAAATCATCAATAAGTGTATTAAATTGACAACATCAAGAATATGGCTAGTTTCTAATAATATTATTATAATATCAATATTATAGATTTGATTATCTATTAAGTAGATAAAAATAATTGGCTTTTTCTATACCTTGTTCTGCACAGTCTAAAATCTTGTCGATATAGTGACAATGGCAGGTTGCATGAAAGCAAGAATTTTTTTAATGTTTTAGGAAATATTTATACTTTTTTTACTGTTTTTTACTGTGAAAGATACGATACAAATTAAAGTTCTATATACAAATTACGAACAAAGTTTAAATATACCTCAAATTAATAAATATTTTTTTATTGGTCTTACAGTCCAATTAACTCAATCTAAAAATAAAATGAAAATAAAAATAAAAATAAAAATAAAAATAAATAAAAATAAATAAAAAATAAAATAAAATAAAATAAAATAAAAATTAAAAATAAAAATTAAATTAAAAATTAAATTAAAATTATGACAGTCAGACTGTCCTTGTTTACATTCACCTCCGTAGACTAATCTAAAAATAAAATATTAGCTGAAAAAATTCTTTGTTAGTAAAGTGCAGTCTGACTGTCCCCAACACCCTTACCTAATTGAAGACTTGTCCAACGTTTCGAGCTCGCTACGGCTCCTCATCAGGGACTAATCTAAACCTTATATTCTAATCTATATATATCTAAAATTCCCCCTCTAGACAAATTGTCCAAAACCAATCAATTTAATAAGGAATGATAAATACTGTCCAATCTACCAGATTCTAACATTAAATTCGCATTATTTCGATTCCTGGAAATGTGAATACTTTCAAGACTCTCCCGTTTATACTTATTATTAATACCATGTTCCAAAATATCCACATTCACAAAATCAAAAGAATGTAAAAACTTTAAACAAGCTCTTTTAAACCGGAAGTAATATATGAGCTATGTAAACTATATTTATGCTCATAAATTCTCTTTTTTAAATATCTACCTGTTTGTCCAATATAGTATTTATCACAATCCATGCAATTAATCTTGTAAACAATTCCTGATTTTAAGCATAAATCATCCTTATCTTTGCAATTATTAAACAATCTACTCAAATTATTGCTATTTTTAAAGAAAATTTGAATGTTATATTTCCGAAAATTTCTTTTAATTCTTTCAGGCAATCCTCTAACATATGGCAAGATAATAATTTTGCCTCCGTTAACATCAATTCCTGCACTATGTCTATTTTCGGTATTATAAATGTCAAACAATCTCTGAGCAATTAATCTATTAATAAATTGAATTGGATAACCATTATTAATGAAAGTTTCTCTTACTACTTTTTCACGCTCTAAAACAGATTTCCTAAAATAATCTATCAAATATTTAGAACTAGATAGAAAATTAGCCATACTTTCACCTTGTCCTTATATTCTTTTACGCGATACATCCATTAAATCTTCCTGTTTATATTTGCAACGAACTGGGCACTGAAAGCCTTTTAAAAGATTTCCTGGTCGCGAATTCTCCTTTAATAATTCTTGATCAGATACGTCGATACTTTGGCGGCAATCTTCTAGTCTACCCAGAAATTCTTCAGGGCCTTCTCTAGAATCTCCCGACAAATCCAACGTCCAATCACGTAATGGAAAGCTCCTGACTGTAAATCTCTTCAATAAGGAGTTATGTCATGATTATTATTGTTTCATGGAGAGAAATCCTCATTTTCACTATAATTACTACTTGAATATGTAATGGGATCCCATGACACCCCCTTGCACTTAATAGATTCCTTTGATTTTACACTTGAACTACCATATGTACAATTTCTATTAGAATGATTATTACTTTTCTTACTTTCTCTTTCTAGATATACTGATTTTACCTTAGTCAAAGTACTTTGATGTCCTCTGAACAAGACCGAATGAATCAAACGATTACAGGTCTCATTCAAATCCTCATTAACAAACGTTTCCTCTGCATCTACTAGCTTCTCAGTTTTTTGAGTTACTTCTTATCATTCTCCACTTTTTTCGCCTATAGTTCTCCTTTCATTGGGTAACTTATGAAGAATCGTTCCTTCAAATTTCGTGCAATCAGGATTTAGGTAGCTCAAAGGAGCTTCTTTCGGTCGCAGCCGCAGGAATCATGGATGATGTACGTTGTACGTTAGGCGTTATGATCGCCGTTATGTCTACCCTGCTGTATAAGTTAAAAGCTTATTGGCAACTCAAATATAATATGTAATACTAGCGACGGAAAGGAGAACTGAAAACATTGGCAGACAATAGCGTTGCAGAAGTACGTGATAGTATTGCTTAGATTAGGAAAATTTCGAAGTACTTCAAAAATTTCTTGAAAACAAACTGATAATTGCGGAAATATATCAAAGTGAAGCTTAAAAAGTGTTATATCAGGGATGAGACTGTAAAAAAGCATCCCAGATTTCACTCCATGAATCATCATGGAGCATGATCAAACGGATTTTACAGTGGGAAACCGCAGTAAAAAACTTCACTATTAATACTAATTTAAATTTTAGGTATTATATGCCTAAAGATGCTAAAACTTATTTTTTGATATAGAAATGGTGGACAATCATAAAAAGTGGAACAAACTAATAAAAATTCAATTGAATAAGAAAATAGTCATTTATAGCTACAATGATAGTTATATTTCTGATTAAAATACACGTATAATAATTATAAAGAAAAATGAATTTATTCAAAAAATTTCTTTTGTTAAATTTCTTCTTTGTTACATCATGCATTTAATTAACAGGTAAAGAAAACAATGAAATCATATTTATTCTATTTTTTAATATGCTATAGGATTATAAAATATATTATAATTTTTATATAGATATTTTAAGAAAAAACACGTTATATATATATATATATATATATATATATATATATATATATATATACAGGGGGACCCATTTAAGTCGGCACAGATGGATTACTCGCAACCTACTAAGCCAGATAGGGCAAAGTGGTTCTAACAAAAGTTGAAGAGGGCAAAGGGAGCAACAAAATAGGGCTAAACTTTTTGACCTTGAACTTACCCTTCAAGGTTATTTCAAGGTCAAAGTGATTTTTTTGAATGGGAATACTTATTTGTAACCCCGGATTCGGAAACAGCGGGAAATTTTTCGTTGAAAATCATATGGAGAAAATTTTTTCAAGGTCATTTCAAGGTCAAATCAGGCGGGCTAATCAACCTCAATACTGATGTACCACATCCTCACATACCCTTACAAACCTTATAAACTATTGCCTGCTTGGGGGTATATTTATAAGGTATGTAGTTATGGTATCAATGATTTTTAATCCCGAGTTTGACATTGATTTGATCTTGAAATGGCCTTGAAAAAACGGTCTCAATATGATTTTAAATGTAATTTTTCCCGCTGTTTCCGAATCCGGGGTCAAAAATAAGTATTCCACATCTACAAAATCACTTTAACCTTGAAATAACCTTGAAGGGCAAGTTCGAGGTCAAAAACTTTAGGCCTATTGTGTTGCCCCCTTTGCCTTCTACAATTTTGTCAGAACCACTTTTGCGCCGATGAAAATGGTTCACCCTGTACATGTGAATTAAGAATTTATCTCACTTGATAAGTTCGTAAATCATTACATAGTATTCACTGTCAAGAAAAAATCATTGTAAAAAAAAACTACCCGCTCGGAAGAATAATATTATAGAATTTTTAAATATTTAAAATATTTAAAATATCATTCGTGGAGGGTGAACCATTTGTCATCTGCGTATATCATTTGTGATGTATGCAGATTCTGAATGTATTGTAGACAAAATCAAAGAACGCAAAATGCAATGCAAGAACATAATGCAAAGCTGATGAATCGACTTGCAGACATTGAAACTTTACACTATGAACAGCAAAAGTTTGTCGTATTTGTGAAAAAGATTTTAATTGTACAGATAATAAAGTTCAAGATCACTGCCATCTCAAAGAACGGTGAGTATATTTTAGAGTTTTATGTTAGCAGTTTTGTAAAATTTAAATATTAATTTCTGATACCGAAGTCCTATACATAATTCATGCAATTTAAATTATAATGATTCGAAAATAATACCTGTTATATTTCATAATTTATGACATTTATTCATTAAAGAGCTGGCAACAAATTTTGAAGGCCGTTTATATGTTTTCCTGGAAAATAAAAAAAAATATATATCCTTTACAACATATATATAAAAGACATGGATATTAGTTTTAGATGTATTGATTCATTTCGATGTATGCCTTGTTCTCTTGATAAATTAGCGTCATATCGAAAAAATTATAATATTTTAGAAAATACTTTTAAGAGAACTATCGAAGAAACAAAAAAATTAAATTAGTTAAAAGAAAAGGCATCCCCCATATTAATATATTTCATCCTTTCATAAACTACAAGAAACGTAATTACTATTATTATGGAATACCAAGATTCATTTTATAATAGTTTATAGAACTCAAACATTACTGATGAAAACTATCAGCATGCTCAACAAGTGTGGCAAAATTTTGATATTCAAACTCTTAGTGAATATTCAGATATATATATTTAAAAACAAATGTATTGCTCATTGCCAATGTATTCAAAACTTTTGGACAATTACCTTCAAGCATACCATCTTGAACCAGCCCATTATTATACCACTTCTGGTTTATGGTGGGATGTAATGCTAAAATACACAAAAATAAAATTAGAATTGTTTACCGATATTGATATGCTCATATTTATCGAAAGAGATATCAGAGGTGGTATTAGTTAGTGTGCAGACCGATATGCAAAAGCCAATCATAAATATATGGGTAGTGAACATGATGAAAGGAAGGAAAATTAATTTTTACACTATTATAATGTAAACAACCTTTATGGTTAACAACCTTACGGAGGGTTCGAATGGGATCACAATATAGACGGTGAATCAAAATTTCTGTATAGAGAAAAAGACTCATCTAGTGGATATATTCCAGAGGTTGATTTGAAATATGCAGAAAATATTCATGATTTATATAAAGATTTGTCATATTTTGCCGTAAGATTTGATATATTTCAGAATATAGAGGTTACGTAAATGACAGTCGAGCTCATTCTGCATGAATTAATAACTCTTCTTTTAATATGCTATAGGATTATAGAATATAGCGTAATATTTAAATAAATATTTTATGTACAAACACTTATATTCTTAAAAAACATATTTACTCCATATACACTCTACTATCGGATCACACATGATTGCCATTTTGGTTTTGATGCAGTGTTTTATTTTCCAAGAGGCTCTAACAGAACTTTCAGCATTTTCACCAAATCTTATCACATATTCTGTTTTGAACCTTTCCTTCCCTAAAAATTTCCAATCATTCCCCAACTTTCCCCACACCGTAGTTGTTTAATCTGCGTCGCTTTCTTTGTAAACGCATCCGCCGCTTCTTTTCTTGGCAAAGAAAACATCCACCCCCTCTGTGAAGGCGCCACCAAATGAAAACAAAACTGGCTGACATGAATATGCAGATATTAGACAGTGTAAATATAGTAAACTGTTTTTTGTAATAATTTATTACTTTGTTGATATTATTTTTTGACTGGCATTAAATGAAGATGAGATTATTCTATTTACAATGTGTAATAAAAAACATTTTTACCATCCTATTGTTTCATTTGCTGTGCTTTTTCTTTTGCGTGTTTTCTTCTTTTTATACATTACTGTAAATATAATTTATAATTCATTAATAAATATGTAAACACATACAATGTGTAAATTAAAATTTGTCATATACTGAAATTGGACTTCCAAGTTTAGCGAATCCACAGAAAATCAAAAATATATTTTCTATGTAGTTAATCATACGAGGTGTGTTCAAAAAGTGACGAGAATTTTTCAATTTCGCGGGTTTGGAGCGTCCGCCTGTATAAAAATTTTTTTTATTATGTTGGTACGTATGCCCCTGAGGTACGATAAAATTTTCAGCAATATTCATTGCTGACATTTTAAGTGGCAGCCGCTAACGTTAGACGTGAGCTCGGCGGTGTTCGTTTGGGAAAAAACTGGAGCAAAGAATTTGTATTCAATTTTGCGTAAAAAATGAAATAAAGTGAAGTGAAGTTTGTAAAATGTTAACAAAGATATATATAAAGTCTGCTATGAGTAAAGCAAGAATTTACGAATGGTATAAGCATTTCCAAGATGGCTGCGAAAACATTGAAGATAACGACGCCCAAGCACATCAACAACCGATGAAAACGTGAAAAAAGTGAACGAAATGGTTATGAATGATTGCCGAATCACAATCAGAGAAGTCGCTGATGATGTTGGCATATCAGTTGGCTCATGCCATGAAATTTTTTCGGATCTTTTGAATACGAAACGTGTGGCAGCAAAATTTGTTCCAAAATTGTTGAATTTCGAACAAAAACCGCGGTGAATGGAAGTTGTTCAGGCGTCGCTAATTGAAGTTAATAATGATGCAGAACTACTAAAATGTGCTATAACTGGTTACGAAAGATGGGTTTACGGATATGATGTCGAAACTAAGGCTCAATCGTCCCAGCGGAGGCATTCTAGATCGCCAAGACGAAAAAGGCTCGACAAGTACGGTCAAATGTAAAGGTTATGCTCACTGTGTTTTTCGATTTTAATGACATAGTGATGATAGATTTACTTCACATGTGCGCTGTTTTGTTTGATAATCTGTTTTCATCTAGACGGCAACTTCATAATACCCCTCTCCTTATTTGCGAATAACTCGGATAGCCACTTTTCACAAGCCTCTTTGGAGTCCAACTTTACACCATCAGAGGTGTTGAACATAAACAGGAACAGGTAGTAATCACTTGGCGCTATGTCCGGGCTATATGGTAGATGCGATAAAACCTCCCATCCGAACTTCCGTAGCTTCTGACGAGTCATCAACGAAGTGTGTGGTCTGGCGTTGTGCTGGTGGAAAACTACACCCTTTCTGTTGGCCAATTCTGGACGCTTCTGGTTGATAGCTTGCTTCAAGCGGTCCAGTTGTTCACAATAGATGGTAGAATTAATCATCTGGCCATATGGGAGCAGCTCATAGTGGATGATTCCCTTCCAATCCCACCAAACACGCAGCAAAACCTTCCGGGCCGTCAATCCCAGCTTGGCCACTGTTTAGGACGGTCCACCAACCTTGGACCAGGACCGTTTTCGCTTGATATTGTCGTATCTGAGCCATTTTTCATCGCAAGTCGCCATCCGCTTCAAAAATAGGTCGAGTTTGTTCCATTTGAGCGGCACATCGCAGGCGTTGATTCGGTCCAGAAGGTTTTTTTTGCGTCAAATCATGCGGCATCCAAGCATCAAGCTTTTTTTGTATCCAGCCTTCTGCAGATGGTTTAAAATGGTTTGATGACTAACTCTCGTTTCCTGGGCGATTTCACGAGGTGCCACATTCCGGTCTAACTCGAGAAATTCTATGATTTGATTGGTATTGGTCGTCACAGGTCTTCCGCCGGCTGGCTTATCCATGGTATCGTTTTCACCGGCTCTGAATCGTTGAAACCATTCATCTGCAGTTCGAAGTGATAGCGTGCCATCCCCAAAACATCATTAATCTTACGGAATGTTTCTCTAGCGGATTTGCCTTTGACGAAGGAGAACTTTAAAATAGCGCGAATTTCGGCGTTAGTGAACTCCATGTTTACACGTCTATAACTTTTGAACGCAATATCTAAACTAATCATGCATAGCATCGTCTTGTACGTTATGTCAAGATCTTTCAAATGATGTATAGTATTGCCAGATATGAGCTCTGTAGTGCTTTATACATAGCCGCGAAATTCATAAGACAAAAAGGCGGAAGGGAGATATTTGACAACCGAATATATATATATATATATATATATAAATTATGACGTGGCATAATATACAAGTTAATAGTTTAACGCGAAATAAGCCTTTGAAGGTCTCAAGTCTCGACCATTAAAATAAAAATTATAATTTTACATAATGAATGCTCGAATATTATTTCCGAGGAATGGAGAAGTCGAGCACTAAAGTCGACGAATTTTTGCGAAAAGCATCAGCTGGACACGCCAAATGTAAATATGCAGTAGGCAAGACTGCCGGCGCTCGGCCTGCGAAGAAGCAAAGAGAAGAAGAGCTTCGTGCGCGGCGTAAACAAGAGGTGCCATAAAAAAATCATCATCAAAAAAGTGTCGCTGCTTGCGATCACACATAGTAAAAATACTACTTTTTCACAACGGTTAAATTTTACAATGACGTAACCCTTGGGATGACTAAGCGGGCACTGAATTAGGTAAATGATCGCCAAAACTGCCATTTAGGAAGGGGGATAGAAATAGGACCAGGATTAAAGATGAAGAGAGCAGCTGCAGCAGCGGAACGCCGGCCGCTGCAGGAGCAGTCGAGCGCGCGCGTTCAAATGTGGTAGGTTCTGTCCTCTTTTCTGTCTGTTCCCGGTCATAGGAACTAATTATATGTGTTTTAAAATATTTCTAGATAGTTTAACTATCGAATAATGAAATAAAAAAAAATTATTTTTCGACAAAAATCTATCGCACACCTGCCTTAATTAGGAAATATAAGAAATTGAATATAAATAAATTAAGTTACATATAACTACTGCTTATTTGTGGATACAATCTATTAATTATGTACAAAAATGTGTACAAATTTATCTTCTTACAGAATATACTCGCAATCATGTTTGAATTCAAGAAGTAAGTAAATGTATGTAAAATTTACAAAACTGTTCAATTATATTTAGTAAAGAATATAGTAAAATTCCTTGAAAATATAAATGACAAAATATTTCAGTAAAATTTACTACATAGTTTACTAAAATTTAGAGAAATATAAGTCTGTGACTAAATTACTAAGCTGATTTAGTAAGATTTCATAAATCTTTTGTAAAAATAACTTAATTTTTTCTCTCTGTGTAATTATCCTCCTGAATAAAGCAATTATCTTTCTTATATAGAAAAGTAATTAATTAACTAACTTTATTAATTAATTAACTTTCTTATATAAAATACTTTAATTGTACTTTTGTTGACTGCTTATATACAAATTAATAAATATTTTTTCATTGGTATTACAGGTTGTTACGTACTCACAAGAGCTTTATTTTAAAAAAGTAAAATTTTTGGTGTATAATGTAATATCTGCTTAAATATTTAATTTGTAAGTGTAGAGATAATTTAAATATATTATTTGATAATTTATTATGTAGAGTTAAATTTAATAGTTTAAAGTATAATTGTAATCGGGAACTAATGCGATAAAAATAAAATCTTTAGATAACGTTTCTCGCATAATAATATATAGACTCGATATAGTATATATTTTGAATAAACAAAATACGTTCTCTGTATCGTCATATCGAGTCCCATATAGAAAGAGAAATGTAACGTGATCTCTCGGACTCTTAAACTTCGGACAAAGCGGCTTCGCGTGCGTCAGCAATTCAGCGAATTATAATGTTAAACTATTGTACAGCAGAGATTGGAAATTTAGATATTCGTTTTAAAATAGTAAGTTCACGAAAAATTACTTCGTAATCTTTTATTATATAAAAAATAAGACTCATAGTTACTAATATTATAGTTTATAGAAACGATCGCGAGCAAACTCTCACTATAAGCCCAACTATATGTACACATAAGGTACATGTTTGATCCGTGCCGTGACAGGAAAACCGAAGATTTTGCCTTAAAAAATAGCTTATATACGGAATCACACATAAGGTGAGCGAATACTTGCTATGGGAAAATCTTGAGGTTTTCAAAAGAGGTAAACAGGTTATGCTTCCTAAAAGCAATGATACGTGCTGTGACGGGAGCTTCCCAATATTTTCGTTCAAAAAGCTATTCTATGGACTTATAATGAGATAGATCGTATTTAGCTTTGAGAAAATGTTGGGAAGTTCGAAATCAGGTGACGTGTTCGGCTTGCCACCTCGGGCTCTCCGACCGTCAGGCTGCGTAAGAGTTTGGACTGCGTACGACGAGTGAGGCTTATCGCTCGAAATTTGACCCCATTGAGAGGGGAGTAGAGTTTATAAAAGTGCAGTATGAGCGCTCGAAGATACATTCTTTTTCTGATCTCTGCTTAAGTAAGTTATTGTATTAATTATATTTTGTTTTATTAAATTCAATTTTTAATTTAAATATACTTCGTGTTGTTAATTTCTTATTCTAATAATTAAACCTCCCAGTGTATTGTTCAATTACACAGGTATCAGTCCCTTATGATGATGAGCCGTAGCGTGCTCGAAACGTTGGACTGAATCTTCAATTAGGTAAAGGTGTTGGAGACAGTCCAATTGCACTTTACTAATAAATTTTGTTTAGCTAATATTTTATTTTCAGATTAGTCTACGAGGGTGACTGTATACAAGCACAGTCTGACTGTCATTATAATTTTTAATTTAATATTTATTTTTTTTATTTTTGTGTATTGATCTATTAATGCTAATGTAGATATGTATTGAGATGGTTACGTATTGTTTTCGATTGATTTGATTGGACTGTAAGACCAATGAAAAAATATTTATTAATTCTTATATAAAAATTTAACAATTTTTTATATAAATCTGACATTTTTTGCGAAACAGCTCTGTATTCAATCACATATATTAAATCATATACATTTAAGATTATAAACGATTTATTATATGTTGTTTAAAATTTTATACTATAATTTTCAGAATAAAATACATTATTGTAATTATTCTATAATATACATAAGTAATTCTGATAATCTATTTGTAACAATTTCTTCAATAGATCATTTTATCAAAAGTGAGGTTATGTCCACAATCACTGTAATATTATAAATAAACAAACAGAATCATTGCAGTATTAGTTAATACAGAAAATGACTCTATTCCTTAGACCAATCTTTGTGTTTAATCGCAATGGTAACAATACAGAGTAAATTATAATAAATATAAATGAAAAGTATGCTGTTTGAATGTAAGGAAACTAGGAATAATGTATGTGATTTATGAATTATATTTAGTATGTAGTATCAGAGACATGGGTCAATTACATTAACTTTTAAATCTACGTCATACTCGTATTTTTTGAAAATATGTTTAAGCTCGTTTCATTACTTATAATTATTTAAAATATTTATACATTTTTTTATTGATAATGCATATTCTAGAAAATACAACACTTCAAATTCTATCCTATTGTAAAACGTTATACTATGTAAATCTTATTTATTTACAAATTTTGTATGCCTTATAGTAATAATTTAGAAAAAACGGTTATCTGTTAACAATTAAAAAGTTAAATTTTTGGTTTATATTATTATTTGTATTTTTAATATTTGAAACAATTAATTATGGAATATCAATTTCAGCACAAAATCATAAGACTCAATTTGAAATTTCTTAATTGACAGAAAGGAAAGTCTTGGTTTTTTGCAGAATGAAAAATTCATCTGCATTATGAAGCTGGAATGGGAGTTTGGGTCTGAATTGCTTTCTGAGACTCGTGCGCATATTAGATATTATTTGGCTTAGCCTCTGTATAATTCAAAGGTAAACCGCAACGACGCATTGACCAGAAGCGGACAACTATATCTATATATATATTCATTACCCTCGTCACAGCTCGTGACGTAAGCAAATGCGTACATTAATTTATGCTGACATAGGTGTGACGTCACGTTGGCGTGTTAGTGTAGCAGTTGGGCCTATTGAGAGCGCACTTTCCCGACGCTCGAAAATCGTCGGCATCGGCAATCTCTCCTTATTATCTCTGCTAATATATGATATTATAAAAACTGTAAAACCGATAAAATATTTATTAATTTAATTCAATACAGTCGACATAAGTACAATTTTTAATTTTAATATATATATATATATATATATATATATATATATATTGTAAAAATAATATTCTTTAAAATTATAAAAATTTCATTTTAAAATATATTTTTGTATTGTTAAATTTTTGTTGAGTATTTGTTATATACGGTAACGAGCACCACGTTATGAGTAGTTGTGTCGTTCGCGAAGTAGAGAGAGACAAACGACAAGTTATAGTCACTCTCTTATTTCCGCGAATATACGGTTGATCGTGACAGCATTGAAGATGTCGCGCCCGCAACTATAACTGAAATTTCACTGATACGTAAGTCCATTTGACAATAATTTTATTAAGTGATTGATCGCGTTATAAATATTAATAAATACCGGCTGGTTTTCTAGACGAGTAACTAGTTTTTTTTAAGGAGTCTGTGTATGCTATTTATGAATTTCCAATGACCGTTCTCCAAGAACATTTCTGGAAAACGGCCATCGGAATATGTTCGAGTCGACACAAATCCCATGTCACTACGCATTAAACACATATCTCCGTGTTGCACAGACACCAGCCCGGAACTGTTATGCACATTACTTCAGCCTGGGCGGCTGTACTTGCGTGGTCATTTCACGTGCATACCTTTCATCCCAGGTTCTCATGCATACTCGATACCACGTTCACTCTCACACACTATCATCATCCAGACATCCATCTGATTTTTTGCTGAATTGAAAGCGTTTTGGGCGTCCAGGGTCACCAGTAGAACAAGTGGTCTGATCGCATGGCAGCCCCTGTTCGCCGAGTGAAAGATGTTCGTCACGTTACCTACAGACCCTATTGTCGACCTTCCTTTCCTAAATCCGTGTTGTTAATCGGATACATCTTCGGCATTGATGGACGATACCGTCCATCACTTCCACGCTCATAGGTATGATTTTACTTAACAAATTATTATAATAATATTCATTGTGATAATAATAATAAAGTTGACGTCAAATAAAATTGCGTCCTTGACGACACTCGTGTTCTATAATATAAATTATATTATAATAATTGTGGTGCTGTTTTTCTTAATTTAATTCGCACGTATTTAAATAATACTTATTTATTATAATACTATTAATGATAATTAGATATTATTATAACAAATTAACGATAATAATATCTTAAAATATCATCAAAGAATAAGAAGATTTACAATAACAATAATTATCATAATAATCAACAATAACAGCTATTATAACGAGTTATAATAAGAATCAAATAATAATTACTTTAGTATTCAATTCTTTCCGACTTTGAATACTTAATTATAATAATAATAATTATTATTATTATTATAATTACGCACAGTAATTAAGATAAGATTAGCAATAATTAATCATATCTTTTTCTCTTGGATTAATATTTATTTCATATAATAATAACATTGATAAATTAATAATTTAATAATAAGTTATTACGGTTTCTAGATAATATTTCTTTATAATAATAATAGCCGCGATAATTATTATAACCAATTATAATGGCAATAATCATTATACAAAGAATATTTAATTATATCCTTTTGTCCTTTAGGATGTTCGCACAAGTTTAATTATTCGTGTATTCATTATAATATTTATTTTCATGTATGTTTATATATGCCTGCTATATATTAAATATCATACAAGTGTCAAAAACAACACTTCCATATTATCTAATAAAAAATGGGCACTTGAAATACGGCGACTAAGGTCTTCACTGCCTCCCGAGTTCGTAGTAGCGGGGAGCGCGGGGTATCTTTTTCAAGATAGTTGCCGCACGTCTGTTCTCCCTTTGCGTACGTTCGCGTGGCAGATACATTTAATACGCGCAATCATATTGTTTTGACAATTGCGCATTTGACCGCTAGTCGGGAGCATTACCCGATTATTTTAATTTGAAACTTTAATTATTTCAAATTAAAGTTTTGCGCGTTTTAGGCTATATCGGGATTATAGACTGATCGTCGCAAATAATGAAATAACTCCTGTGTAGTGTCTCCCCCATATATTAGATATATTTTAGACCTAGAAATATGATACGATAATCATATGCATTATTTTATTATATAATTCATAATCACTAGTGTGCATAAGTTAGAGTTGATATAGCTGAGACAGAGCAAGTAATTATTATACATTCTCACTCCTAAGAGAAATAACAAGTAATCGGTAATAACAACATAATGAAAACACGCCTTTTCTAGGTAACGTTAAGTATTTGTCTTCACAATAATGAAGTAGAAATCAGCAATCTATGCTCTGTTTTAAACAGAGATAAACATCCTCATCAGTAAATATATAAGTTATATATAAAATCATTTGCACATACGCATATCTTATATGATTGACATTATTGAATATATAATAACTTTTATATTAATCCCTATTTATATATCTTAATATATATGCCCATTGCTATTGCTATAATAATATACTTAGCAATAAGAACGTCCAGACATAAACTTTGCTCGCCCCTTAACGTTCAGATCTCTTGAGAGAAGTAATTCACTCTGAATTTACTTGTAATTATTACAAGACAGCAGTATGTACCAATCCCAGCCCCCTCAGCATCATACGTTGTCAGCAGCTCCTATTCTTCAGCGATATTGATTTTTGAAAAGTCCTTTTGATCAAAAAGACCTAGACTTTTTCAAGTTCTAGAAATTTCATCGGGTTTGTAAACACGCCAGAAATGGTGGAAAAAAAATTCATCCAGATTGGCTGAAAATAAACGATTTTTAGAAAAATAACCTGTTGTTAAAAAGTGCCCTTCGCACTTACACAAGATGAACCTTATAAACAATTGAATTAGTTCTTGTTTCTTCAATAATTTGTATATGAAAAGCTATTTATACACTGAGGAAATAAGAATAATATTCTCCTTGAATAGAAGTGGTGAAAAAATTAATAAAATCATAAACATCATTGCACTTGTAGGTGTACAATGGTATGCTTATAAGGTGTACACTATATACTAGCTTATTACAGAAAAATTGAAAAAAGCAAAATCTGGGAAAGAGTAGCAATTTTCAAGATTAGAAAGTTTGTATATATATATTGAAAAGCTCTACCATCATGGAGATTAAATCTAGAGCTATTAATAAATTATTAAGAATTTATTAATAAGTAAAGTAGAAGACAATAACACTAGGCGAGGATTCCAAGCTTTTCTTAACTATTTATAGGCAAACTAATAAACTAAGGGGAGACACAAGAGCACTAAATAAAGAAAATAAACAAGCAGAACAAATCATGTAAATAATAATAATAAATAAACAATAATAAAGAAATTTAGTTTTAATCATACAATTCAAACAAGAGGCAATGAAAAATGAAACAACGCCATTTCTTTTTTTTTTGAAATAGAGAACACAATAAGCGACTGATGGCTAAAAAGACAGTAACGATAACAGAACCCTCGGCGTCAATACTACCTAGACGTGAAAATGATTAAGGCAACGTGATGATCGAAATGAATGAAGGAGGAGCCACAGTCAAGCACCTCGAAACACCAGGAGCCCGTTGCCACAACGAATGGAAGAAAGAAGAAACACGCCATATCCTTTATATCAGTGCCCATGACCCTCACGTAATAGACACTAATCACCCTCAGGTTCAATACAGTCACCAACCCGATTCACCTCTCAGAGCCCCCCTTGGTATGGAACTAGGGAACGTGATTACCATGATTACGAGTAACGGTGTAGACAACAAACGCTCGATTGCGAATATCAGTGGCCAAGTCACAACAACATAAGCTGTTATACATAGAATAATCAGAGATACGGCGATAGGTGACAATGAATAGTTACCGGAGGCGAGTATAGACGCGAGTATAGACACGACGAGGAAAATCAATTTTTCATCAAGATTGAGTTGATGATGAAAGTATTTCCCGCACTTATTGATCCAGGAGAACATAATTCATACGTAGGCCCAGCTCCAAGGAAGCTAGTGAGATCAGAAATAATACCGCTGATCTCCTACATGCCACTGCCGAATGAGAAAGTATGCCCAAATATTGGTGAGAGCGATCTGCTACTTAACATTGATGACCGGCAACTTAAAGCACGGTTCAAAGTAGCAAAAACCCTTAAATATGACATCATCTGAAGAATAGACATATTGACGTCGATAAAAGTGATGATCAATTTTGCAGAAGACGATCACTGCAATAGCTGCCGTCAACAGAGTAACTCAACTCGACAGCGCTGAACGCCGTGAACTCAAACGGGTATTAGACCATCTCATACCCTCGGCGAACAGATCGCTTCAGCAAGCGCAGATGCAGCCACATCATATAGATCCACAGAGACATCGCCCAATAAAGCAGCGCTTGCGTCACATCTCTGATTGGCTGCTGAAGCAAGCTCACTAGGAGATCGACCGGCTACTATCCGAAGGCATCATTGAGCCGTGTGAAAGCTCATGGAGTAGCTGCTCGGTAATAGCCTTACTATTAGCCTGGAATACGAAGAGATGTACACCAGTATGTCAAGCACTGTGCCAAATGCTAGATATACAAGTTATCGCAACGTTGGCACACCGGATTGATGACACAACGAAATAGAGAAGTGCCGTGCAGGTATCCTTATATTCCAGGACCTTTTCACAAAGTATGTAGAAATAGGGCCATTTAAAAAAGCAGATGGTCAAACAAACGTCAGGGCATTTGAAGAGCAGATCATCTTCAAATGGAGCTGACCAATGTACCTGATAACGGACAATGATACAGAATTTACCAGCAACTGGCTCAAAGCCAAGTTGGCCAAACTAGGTGTCATACATCAGTTAATCGCACCCTACCATACCCAGGCGAACGAGTAGAACGAGTCAACCACGTTATCAAAACCATGATAGCCATTTTTGTAAAAAATGACCATAAAGATTGGGACTTACATCTCCCAGAACTTAATTTGCAATAATATCTCTGTGCACACAAGCACACAAGCGTCGCCGGCCTTTTTGAATTTTGGACGTAACCCGTGCGAAATGCCGTCGTACCGATACACACAGGGAGAGGCATTGCAAATGCAAAGTTTATTGCAGACCGGTTCGCTAAATCACATGAAAAGATTGTCAGCGATACACACATTGGTGAAGAAACGTCTGAGCACCGCTAGCCAAAAACAGGCTAGGTACTACAACAAAGGACTAAGCAGCAAAACTTCAAAGTGAACCACTGGTTCTGTAGACGACACCACGTTTCATCATCAGGCTCAGACAAATTTGCGGTAAAGTTAGCGTCCAAATTTGTTGCACCCTGTTAAATCATTAGAAAGATCTCTTCCGTAATCTTCGAAACAAAAGACCTGAACGACGGGAAAATGAACAGAGTCCATTTGTCGGACTTAAAAATATATCTGCCACAATGCAAGACATAGGAAGAGGCCGAGAATTACGGAAGTCGACATTAAACAACCAGCCACGCCTACCAGGAGGGATAGACGTAGTATGGTATCAAGCGCGCATGGACCTCGTTTTAACTAAGGTGACAAAAGCTCTAGAAGAGCTCCAACAACGGGACCTCATCGAGTACAGTCCGGATCCGATCCAGGAGATGGTAGAAGAGCTTGGGAATGCGACAGATGTAAGAAGTGTCGACCAAGCGTCTTCTACACTGCCCTTGATGGACATTGACGCGTGTGTTTTAAAAGACCACAGATACGAGATTACGAGCCCCCCCCCCCAAGGATACAAATAGCCAGCACAGCAGCAGTGCGATAATCCCTCCCCCAATTAATCCCTATCACTAATGATGAAAGAAGCCGCGGAGTAGAAGAGGTTCGACCGTAAAGACGTAAAACTACCACAACAACAGCAGGAGTAATAGAAGAGATTCGTCCGGAAAGACGTAAAACCATCACAACATTAGCAGGAGTAATAGAAGAGGTTCGTGCGGAAAGACGTAAAACTACCATAACCGGCAACGTAGGCACCCGCGACGTACACATGTGTACGACCTGCCTGGAGCGATCAATCCCTGGCATATCGTCTTAAGAGGGGGGCGACCGCGGGACTCAGTCGCCAAAGGAGCTAAAGACGACACGTCACGTGTCCAATCAAAAAATGATAGAAAAGGGAAATGTGGGTCAACAAAACGAATGCCCCTGTGCCCATACGCTACAGGAAGTAGATGGTGCAGTAGGAGGCCTGCAGCTGGTCGTGATTAACATACGATGCTCAACAGTCAACATCACCGAGAGAGCCTAAACTAATACTTTTTTTAAATTTTAGGTTATTATAAATATAAAGTGGTTCATCGTATCTCAGTACAGATGCCAGTAGCGTAACGGTAAGGTAATCTCTACGTAGATTATACGGTAAGAGAAAGAGAGAGAGAGAGAGAGAAAGAAGAATGAGTGAACAAGGACGCGCTTACGTACCATCGAAAGAAGACAGCTCCAGTATCCAGCCTCGTTCGGCAAATAACGTACTATTTCTATTTGCATGTTGTAACTCTCTTCCGAATAAGAGAGAGAATTAGGTTAGCGTCAGGCCCCACTGCCGCTGTATAGCGCAAGAGCCCGCGTTCTTCTTGTCCACGTACATTCCCGTCCCATGTGCCATATTCCTCTCTTATCGTCCCCAGTGAACGTTCGTGCATCAATATATGCCGTTCCTCCGATTCCCACGTCGCGGAACCTAACAGGAGTGATTAGCCGGCGAGCTACATCACTCCGTAGTAGTGCATGTGTATGATTGTTGTAAATAAATACTTTGTTGTTACAGTTAAATAAACTATTATTTATTAACTACCGCGTTCCCCTGTCCGTTCCCTATTTCCCATTTCAGCAGCCCATGGATCCATCGTATATATATATATATATATTGACTGCATCAGACTTCATAATTCTTTATTTGTCTTTGCATGGCACTGAATATTTTTCGCAGTGCCACCTATTCAATAGATCAGAAATTAAAATTCTTACTTTTTTATCTAGAGAATTGACAACCTGAATGATAACTGTAATAAAATCGTAGATTTCGTTTTACTCTCTCAATTCCATGAATAAAAAGATGAAACAAAGTTTTTTCGATTCATTATTCAATTCTACATTCAAGCTGACCCAAGTTTTATCTGTACTTTACATATAACATTTATAATATTTGTTGTTATTTGGTGTTATCGTAAAATGGCGATTTCTATGGTGGAGACGACATTTAGATACAAATTTTCTTATTTTTTTCAACTAGCTTTGAAAAATATTATGAAAGCAGTAAGGGTAATTCCGCTTGTAGAATTTTTCAAAGATTCAGAAAAATTTTGTTTCACTATTATAAAACGTAAAATGAGGACGCAAATCGAAATCTACGATTTTCATTTTTAATTTCCGTTTTAATAGTTCATCGTAGTGCTGGAATCGCGATATAGAACACTCTTAACTTTATCCTCCAACAACGCTAACTACACACCGTCACTTGCTTTTCTTCAAATGCATGCTATTGATTGAGCAACCGCATAGGGTGTAACCGCCTTGTGATCAATTCTGGTGTGAAGTCCTGTCATGTAATATGGCATGATTTTAGAAGAGTTTCCACTATTTTTCTCTATCCTTCATATAGATACATGTTTCATAACTAAAAAAGACGTCTGAAAAAATTGATGAACATAATATGTTCTAGTAGAGATAATAGGGGATCGTCAATGCCAATGTTTGAGACTGTGGTAAAATTTTGACCCCGCCCCCCTGCTCCACAACGGTAAACGTAGGTACTTCATTCATGCAATATCCCTAATGTTGGTTTTAGAGTTCGTGCGATCGAGAGAGTGACGACTGTCCAGCATGGGAACAGCAAAATAAAAGATGCAATAAAAGGGATTAACTGGTGTCGAAGAAACTCTTCAACTGTGTACAGATTTCCTTTTATATATATATATATATATATATATATATATATATATATACACGTATATATGTATGTATGGACGTATTTATATAAGAGAACACTCCTAATGTTGCGGAAATCTCGCCCTTTTGTACACGAAAAATTACTCAATCGGGTGTTTACGTCACGGTTCGACTAATTTTGGCATCGAGACGCCAAAAAATAACTATAAACAATTTTTACTAATCTAATAATAATAACCGCATTATAATTATAATGCTTATTCGCGAGTTTACCCTTGAGGATGCTCGTATTCCTATAATATAAATTATACTTATATTACTGACAGCCCGACTCATAATAATAATTATAAATTTAATTCGAACTCGGATTATAAATCATATTTCTTTAATACAATAATAATAATTATTATTATAACAAATTATAATAATAATAATAATAATAATTACGCACATTATAATTAATCTGATTTTTTGTCCTTGAGGACACTCGCATACGCGTGACTATTTACTTATTTATAGCAATATTCATGTGCACGTACATTTTCATATATATACTAAATATTATATAATGCAAAAGTATCAAAAGCGAAAATTTTAAATTATTTAATTAAAGCGGCTAGCGCCTTCACTGCATTTTGAGTCCGTTGGTGTGGAAGCTCTTCTCCACGCTAGCTGCCGCGCGGTCGCAGCTCTCTCTCTCTCTCTCTCTCTCTCTCTCTCTCTCTCTCTCTCTCTCTCTCTCTCTCTCTTTCTCGCGACACGCGCGAGTCCCTCTCTGCTCTCCCTTGGCCTAAGTTCACAGGACAGGTATATTAGATATTCGCACTTATATTATTTTGATTTTGCGTATTCCACTGCTAATCGGGATCATTGCCGATTATTTTAATTTCGACTATTATTTAAAATTAATGTCTTGCGCGTATTAGGTGATGTTGACTAGACAGCTTAATAGTCGCAATCTATTTATTTAATTTTATATTTCACGTACATGTAATTCTGTTTAGTAAGAGTCAAGAAATATTTATTATTTTTAATTTATTTAGTGTAATGTAATAAATATATTTTTTCTATGCAAAGAAACCTAATTGTACATTTCAAAAACATAGTTTATTCAAAATTACAAATATTCATGGCTTTGAAATATGTATATTTTTGTTTCAAATAAATAAAAGTTTAAAAATATTTGTTGGATTTAAATAAATAAACTTTTACGAAATTAACTCATTTGCATTTAGACTTTTTTTTCAATGTGTAGTGTAATGTAAATAATATTCTTTAGTAAGTTGCACATGATAATGTAAGAAGCAAAGAAGTAAAAAATATAATACTATAATTGTTTATGTATTTGTAAAAAAAATTAAACAAAAATTTAATTTTATAGATACTTTAGCAGAAGATTTATGGTGTTAAGCATTATTATATTGCGGACAGGAAACTATTTGCTTTTTGAATTAACATAAATGAAATTGTAACTGCATTTTAGATTAGTCCCCTTACTCCAGTATATTGAAAAAATGTTTCTTTATGTTTTATGGAGTGCTGATGATAAATATTACGATGAAAATTGGAGGAAATTCCATTTTTATCGTGATAACAAGAACGCTGTGAAAATCTCGTTCTTCTAACTTATCTTGTAAAATATAAAAAATTTCAAAAAGGATTGTTAACAAAAGATTAATTGTTAACAGATTTCATTAAAATACATATTTCTTATTCTATGCATTTTTCATTACCAACAGAAGTTCTCAAGAAAAAAATATATTCAAACTAACAGAGTATATAGAATAGCCAATAAGAATATTACGGTGAAGCCCATTGTTGTTAAGAAAGAACGTTCATAAAGAAAAAATATATAGACTAAAAAATATGTATTTTAATGAGATTTTAAACTTTTATTTGAATATTTGTTTGATTTGTTGATATTTTTCGAGATAAATTAGAAAAAGAATATTTTTACTGGGTTTTAATGTGATTTATTACAGTAATGTAATTAGCGCCAATTTTTACTATCATATATGTAATCAGAATCCAGATAAACGTGTATGTAAAAATTTAATGAAAATCGGGTTAGTCGACTAATTGAAAATTTAGCAGCTTTTTGCTGTAAGAGATTGTCTCAACCTTTGATGTTTGCCAGTTTTATTTAAAATTGCCTTAAGTATAAATATATTTATACATGTGGCAATAAAATTTCGTTTTGATCGCTGCCAGTATAAGCTGTTCACCTTTTACTTATTGTTTCGACAGGCCTTTCCCCGGTACGCGACGAAGACAGTCATCGTCCCTGCCACCTTTGATCGCACAAGCTAAAAAAGTAACATCTGGAAAATCGCACGAAACAATTTGTGCCTCGCTTTGGCCATCAGAGTCTCGCCATTAGTCCAGGCGAATTAGGTCCAAAATGGCCGATTTACCAACAATTTCTCCAACGCCTATTTTTTTGCATTAAATGATAGATGAGGATGTGTAGAATAAGACCCTAAATTGTCGGGATCGTACCCCATCGGCGACGTATTTATTTATTGCAAAATAGCAAAAATAAAAGCTTTTTTTTACTTTTTCTTTAATATTTTAAATAATATTGCTCTATTCGAAAAATATTTCTTATAAAAGTTGTTTCTGAACAAAAGTACGTACATAAAAAACTCAAAAAGTTGATTTTTCTATTGTAAAATAAACAATGAAAATGGAAAAATTTTCGATATTCAAAGAGCTATACAATTTATTTAAACAATTGAAATTCAATAATAATGGCGCAAATAGACGTTTTTTCATCTACTTATAGTATGTTTCAAATTACAAAGTGTACTTTCAAAATGGCGACCAGTTGCAAAATTATTTATATTGCAACTTAACCATTGCGAAGTTCGCCAACGGCTGGGAATTTTTTACTGCAGTAAAATGCAATCATTAGAGGATATTAATAGTAATCAAAGCTGAAAAGACCAGATTTTTAAATTAAATTTTTGTATTGTTTAAAGTTAAAAACGCCGTTGCTAGGGTCGATATCTCGGAAGTTTTTAACGCTAGAATATTGAAACCAAATGCATTTTATTACGCTTAAAAAAAGAAAAATTTTGAGCCCTTGCACATTTTCATACGACCAATAGAAGTTGTCAAAATTTTTGTTTAAACTATTATTTATTAATTGTCATTTAATTAACATTTTAACTTGAAATTTGGCAAGGTGCAAGTATAAAGGTTAATCTATCTTTACATTTATTAATAGTGTTTATATTATTTATTCAGTGTTTATATATTATTAATGTATATAAGCTTCAATTCTATTCATTGGAGAGACATTCTCTCCTGTAGTTCTAAATATTTTTAATTATTTCAATTATTGCTTTTATTTTTGCTATTTTGCAATAAATAAATACGTCGCCGATGGGGTACGATCCCGACAATTTCGGGTCTTATTCTACACATCTCCATCTATCATCTAATGCAAAAAATTAGGCGTTGGAGAAATTGTTGAATCAAAACCCTAATTCGCCTGGACTACATGAGCGTTGGCGATCTCCCCTTATTAGCTCTGGTTCTAGATCAGAAATCTTGGAAGGCATAATTAATAATTATGAATTTCATATTTTCATATTAATTATACAAATCCATTTAAATTATTATGAAATCATCACAATATGAATAATATTCTAAATTCAAGTCAGATAATATATTTAACTTTATCATATTATATTAGATAAACTATCAACAAAGTATTTTATTCCTGTTATTATAATACTTTCATAATAATTGAAATTATACTAATAGTATAATGAGATGAATCAAAAAGACACTGAGTTGACCTATTAAATTGGTAATGTGGTACTTCGTTATATTATTACATACATTTGAAGGAGTTATAAACTCAATATTTTACTCATGTATAGTAGCTATCCTTTTTTATTTTCACGTATAAAATAAATTATGTTTTGTACATATTTTATTGTTATATACTGCAAATGATACTTCTACTCTAGTATGTGTATTTTCTTTGACTATTCAGTTTTCCTATTTTTGAAAAAAAATAGCAATTACTTTAAAATGATTAAAAAATGTTTAGAAAATGTGTTTTTAATGTACAAGATTAATTTCATAAATTGATTCAGTATGTAACAAATAGGTTAATTTTTTAACTAAAGAATAACATTAAGATGAAGTCAATGACTGGACTAAACATTTATCAGTTATTACAATAGTTCTGTCAATATGAATTGTTCAATTGCTTGTTTTTTTACTTTTTATACAGCTTAAACATACTGGTCAAAAATCAAACACATCTACATTAGTACTTTTATTTTAATACATTCTGTACAAATTATAAATCATTCTAATAACGGCCAAGAAATATAATTTCTGTTGTGTATATTTATTTAAAAAATTATCAAATATTTTGATTATAATAACAACAGTAAGTGTATGCAATGTGAATTCATATTATTTTTAATTAATGCATATCATAAATATGAATTTATATTATGTAATATATACAGATTAAAGAATAAGATCTTTAATTAAAAATAAACTTTAAACACTCATTGTATAACAAGTAATAATTACATTATCTTATCTAACAACATCCAAATTAATGCAAACATAATAGGAGCAACATAATAAATAGGCACCATATACGTAGTATTTATAAAATCCTTGCATTGAGTTTCAAGATTTTCATATTTTCTTTTTATATTTGCTTTTTCTTCTATACTTAGAGTATATTTTTCCTTTAAAATTACCAGCTGCTCACTCAACTCTTGTATTTGCTGATTTTCACTTTTAACTTGATAATATTTCTGAAAATTATCAACAATCAAATTTTTAGGTTCATGTGAAAACGAATTCTTTATATCATGGAGTTCCTGAACTATATTATAACATAGACTATCACTGTTTTTTAAGTAATTTGATAGGTGCATAAAATTTTGCAATATAAATTCTTGAAAATATTCACTAATAGTACAAATATTATCATTTCTATTATAAGTCATTGATTTCAAAAAGTTGATAATGTAATGATTTTGCCAATAAATTTGTTTTATTTTTGTTTCACTTTGATCAAGCAATAAATTACTGTTCATCTCAATTATATTATTAATTTGCTTTGCAATATTAATGATTTGTACTGATGAAAGCTGTAACAAATCTTCAAATTCACTCAAATCTAACTGTAATTCTAAGTTATTTTTAATAAGTTTTTGTTTAATATAAGAATCACTTGATACTAAATTCATTACCAGCTTAAAAGATTTCTTATCTTCTTGCTTTTCAATATTTTCTTGAATTTCATATACAGAAATATTTTCATTTATTTTTTGTGAATTTAATTCACTTTTTTTATCAAATTTGAAAATTCTTTCTAGATTTGACACGAACAACTCAGATTTAAGCAAACATATATTTCTTGAATCCAATAAAATATTATTTGTCATACATGTTTTATTTGATACTAAAGGTAACAAATATTTATAATGATTTCTTTGCAACATTGAAAAATTATTATTTTGATTATTTTTAATAAAATTATTATAAATATAAAATGGTTTAATAAACTGGTTGTAAACAGGGTTTATTTGAGTTTCTTGTTGATTTTTAATTTGAATCTCATTATCTAATATTTCTACACGTCTATTCTTACATTTATTCAGAATAATATTCATAGTATTAATAGAGTTAATATTATCTTTAAAATTATCTGTTATATACTTTATATCTTGCAAAGTTTGCATGTAATTTTTTAAAGCAATGATCTGTTTATGAATATGCAATTTATCTGATTTTGAATTTCGAAAACTTATTTGTAAATTTCTTTCAATTATTTTCTGGTTTTCAAGTTTTTTAATATATTCTTGTTTATCTTTTTCTGATTGCTGTATTACTTCTTTTAATTTGAGTTTAGTTTTATATAATTTATCGTTTGTATCTTGTAGTGTTTGTTGAATTTTAATATGCTTTATAGCAAAATCTTGTAATTCGTATTGGTTTTGTTTTATAATATTATGCAAACTCTGAATTTCTTCTTTATTTTCACTTAAACGACACTTTAAACTTTGAACTTTTCCAATAATTTCATGTTTTTCTTGAACCTTTTTTTGTAATAACTGTTTTGTTGCATTTTGGTATTGCACTTTATCTTCAAATAACTTTATCAACTCCATTCTTAATTTATCTTCTCCAAAATTTTTTGAATATGAAATTACTTGATTTTGCAGTGTTTCTAAACGAGATAATAAACAATCTTCTAAGATTAAAGCTTTCCAAGATTGATTTGCAACAATTCTTGTACGTTCTAATAATTGTTCCATGTATTCAAGTCTAGACCTTAACGCACTTTCTCTTCGCCCAGCTTCTTGAATAATTTTATTTAATTGATAAAGATCTTCATATGAAATATTCACATAACCGATGGAGTTGGACAAAGAAGTTTTTGCTTCATTTCCATCTGGTAAATAAAGTTTCAATGTTGCTACGATACATCCATGAGTTACTTTCTTATTACTTTCTACAACATTTACCCCAAACTGCACAATGTCATCAGAAAAGACTTCATTTGCAATAGATTCTACTCCTGAAGGGCCCAATCGTTTATTATTCACAAAAGTACCATTACTACTCTTTGTATCTTTTATATAAAATTTACCTGAATCATACCAAAGTAAAGCATGATTTCTTGATAAAACCTTACAATCAAATATAGCATTATCATTAGCAGCTCTAGCTCTTGCAACCGATCGACCAATTTTTATTGGATGTTTTAAAGATAAAATTCTTTTTTTAAATGGGTAAGAGTTGTCATGACAAATTAAAATCCCAGTTGCAGACATTTTTTCTTGATTAGAATCAGAAACATTTTGAATCCAATTAGTGCTGGCTATAACCATATCAATGAATCGTTTGAACAATATCAATTTCAAAATGAGATATTAACGTTCAAAAACTACAAAAATTAATGTTTTGAACATTTTAATTTTAAAAAACTTTGGGTATAAATTAACAAAAAGAGCAATTAGTATCAAAATATTATAATAAAGAAATAGTTAGTAATTCAATTGTGACTTTTTAATTTTGTAAGAAAAGTAACTTGAAGAAATCTTGTAATGAAAACAATTGAATTCCAAAAATTATACATATAACGTTATTAGTAATGCTATATTATCAGAAATAATAGAAGAGATCGTCCACGCATTTGGACGAGACTGCAGTAAATATTTTTGACTGAAAACGAGCTCCTCTGGTGACCAAGTCAAGTACTGATTGTTTCATGCAATTTTCCAGATGCTCTTTGAACTGATATGATTGAGGGGGGGGGGGCGACTGTCTTTGGCTTACGCAGGGGAGACGGCGAGATAATAAACTAGCAGCGGTAAAAAATTAAAAAGAAACAACTCATATTGGCAGCGAGCCAAAAGAAATTTTTTTTACCACAGGTAAAAGTACAGACTGTCCCAAAAGTTGTAAGACTACGGGTATAAATTCGATACTACTTGCGCCATCTTCATGCAATTTCGGATACTATGCCACATTCTGACAACAAATGCTCAATCGCTTGTGTAAAATCAGAGATTGCCAGGGCCCATGTAAATCAATGGTACCAAAATTGACGCTACAGCCTACAGTGGTAAATGCCCGAACAAGATCCGTTTGCAATGTCGATTATGTGCGTGTACACGGGCGCACGTTTAATATGGAGAAACTAACAATTATTTTTTAAATAAATCTATTTTTATATCAATAATCATCAGTTCTTCTCGTTTTGAAACGTTGCAATTTATTGATTTTTTTCAAATATATAATATAATATAAATTCAGTTCATTTTATTATCTGCTGAAAATGAGTTACTAAAGATATTTTAAATACAATGCAGAATATTCATTAATATTAACTGCATCTAAATTGTATAAAAAAGGAATTATTTGTAATTATAAAACAGGAATATAACATGCACATAAAAAGTTCTATTAATCTATTTATATTAATGTTTTAGATCTATCTCGGATTAAAAAATTATATAAACATATAGATTATCTAAATGAAATGATGTTCTGTTATAAATATTAAAAAATTTAAAAGAATAAACAATTTTTATTCATAATCTATGTACTAGAATGAACAATAAATGTAGAAGAACTGTTTGTAGAAATTCAGCACATAGTACAAAAAATGTATTTTATATACATTTTTTTATATATTGATATACATTTACTTAATCAAAATATTTTCCGTCATTTTCTACTACTTTTTCCCATCTTTCTAACAATTTGGTGATACAGTGGCGAAAAACGATGGCGCTTTCAAGGCTATCCAATCATCCACAAATTTTCGCATGTCTTGAACATGCTGGAAGTACATATCAACGAGATCATGCTGTCTGGCTATGTCTGGCCAGTACGCTGGGTGCGGCAACACTTCCATTCGAGTTCCAACAGAGTGATTTTGATGATTTTCGCAACATGCTTCCGAGCGTTATTGCTAGCGATTGCTGATCTATATACGATCAATTTCTGTTGCAATTGGTGGGACCAACAGGATTTGATGTACTACGAGCTGCTAAAACCGAATGAAACTATCACTACCGAGGTGTACCAATGTCAAATGATTGATTTGAAACAGAAATTAATCGAATATAGGTCAGCAATTGCGAGAACTAGGCGCAAAGTCATTCTCTTGCATAACAACGCTCGGCCACATACTGCAAAAGCCGTCGTAAACACCCTATTGATTCCACCAAATGCACAGCAATACCTTTTAGCCGTGGATGTTCCCTTTTGGCGTCGATGTAAACGGTCGGCCTGGCTCCACCCATCACTTTTTGCGCTTAGGATTGCCATGGTAGATCCACTTATCAATAATATAAAAAGGTCGAAATTTTAATAATGATATATTTAACTCTTATTAAAATTATCGTTTTTAAGTACGTCTCACATAAATTAAATAATTTATTTACTCAACTAGTTCTATTTACATGACTTGCATTTTTAGTTGTCTGTCTCGCAGACTTTTGACGGTGTATTATAATAATTTAATTCGGAGAAAAGGGGCGTATTTTCTCCGAATAAATTATATTCTGTCTCGAATTTAAATTAAATTAAATTAAATGCTTTTATTTCGCTGATTTTTTCTTATGTCTTTTTCTAGATGAATGAAACACTATCTTTTCCGAAGGCAGATGTGCCTGTTCTCCTGAGCTAGCAGTTTTTATTAACTCCTTTTTATGAGTAAAGGTGCCTTCCTTTTGCCTCGAAAACGAGTTTTTCACCAGAAAAAGGACGGAATTCATCAGTCAAAGGAGTATCGATTTATTTCGTTATTCGAGAGGTATCCTTCCTTAACGAGTACCGAAAGTAAATCACTTTCGTAAAAGGATGTATCAGTCGGAAATTTTGTGACGGGGTGAAAGGGCTTAACCCAGAGGAGCAAGAAGGAGCGCTTGGTGGATGTACTAGATCCTTTTTGGATCTGTACAACACTGAGAGTTCCGCATCCTTCCCTGGCTCATGAGTATTGGGATCGGGAATTCGGATCCCTAGAAACGGGCTCTCCGAACTACCTCATGGGAGGATCACTATAAACGGGTTATCCTGAGAATGGTTGTGAGAGTATGGATGTTATGTGTATGGATGTGAGAGTCAGGGAAGAGGGTAAGGCTCCTCGGGTAACCAAGAAGCAGCCTGCGGTTGAGAAATGGCGACTCTCAGTCTGCTAATTCGCCCCTAATCCAAAGTGTCAGATACCGTGCTGAAGGATGAATGGCACAAAGGTGATTGTGTCGCAAACGGTTCCTTCGGGAAACCAGGCCGAATCCCGTCGTATTGCAGGCTTTACCCGGTAGTGCGCCCTATGCCGGATGGACTCTATATATCCATAATACTCGTGGGAACAGATATGGAAAAATCTGTAAGCATCGAGATGGAAGTAGGGGGGGGGCACGAGGTGGAAGAAAGTCGGGCTTTGTTACCGACAGAAACTATCTCGGAGGCACTGAGACCTGTTCAGGCCACTGAACAGGGGGAGACGAGTGCACATGAAGGCGCGAGCATGAACCGGAACCTGAGTGGAGCACAGAGAAGGAAACTCTTAAAACAGAAAACTATGGAGGAGGGTCTACCTGTTCCTAGATCGGGGGGCGGGGAGAAAGCGGAGGCAGGCAAAAAAGAGACGGGCACTAACCGTACTGACTGCGTCGGCCTCGACTACTCCAGCCACTGATTCGGGAAAAAGGGATCCCTTAACCAGCCTTGGATCTACAGAGCAGACGTTTAAGAAACCGCTCAAAAGACGCAAGGGAGGTACGTATGCAGGGACAGCATCTCACCTACCTAGAGTAACACTTACGTATGGTGAATACCTCGGTGGGGAAATGCCTGCAGAAACCTGCACGTTACTGAAAAAAGCAGTGGTTCGGAAAATCTGCGAAATTGACGATGACGATTTCGCACCAAGATTTAAAGAATCGTTTCCCAGAAGGGGAACAGTAGTCATTGTCTGCGAGGACAAGGACTCTGAGACCTGGCTGAGAAGGGAGGCTGAAAATCTGAAGCTGAGGGATTTGAACCTCAAAGTTAGAGTAATCCGGAGGAACTGAATATTATAAAAGTCATAAAAAAGATTCCGGTGGAGATGGAATCTATCCCGGGCTTCCTAAAGTTGGTCCGAAGGCAGAACATAGGAGTGGATCCATTTAGATGGGCGATCATGAACAGGTCTGCCGATGGTGGTCTTGTTTTTGGTCTAGATGAACCATCGGTGGAGGTTGAGACGGTTACCCTTAAAGTACTGTCTCGGCAATGTACCGCTGGAGCAAAGGGAGAAAT
This sequence comes from Sycobia sp. Sy_11, assembly GCA_018907035.1. NCBI lineage: Eukaryota > Metazoa > Arthropoda > Insecta > Hymenoptera > Epichrysomallidae > Sycobia > Sycobia sp. Sy_11. The sequence continues at coordinate 684,635 of JACCIC010000154.1, read as the reverse complement.
TTCTACGGAAAACGTAGCTAAGAAATAGCATCCTCAATGTCTATTTCGGGGATACGTTTTACCCAAATAAATTTGCACCATTCCAAAAGCGTCTCGGCAATTTTAACGAGAAGCCTGGGAAAGGTGCATACACACATAGCCCTAATACAGGAATTCTGGATTTTGAGGAAACGTATTAGGAGTATTAACGCGAAAGGGGAACTTTCTGTGGGGTCCAGAGATGGAAACGCGAGAGCTTGTATTTTCATCAAGGGAATTAATGGTTTTTTGTTGCAGGACACGAGCTGCAGAGACTGCACCACCATCAGGATAGAAATGGAGAGCAAAGACCGACATGTGCGAAGCATCATAGTTTGCTCGGTTTACCTTGCACACGATGAGGATATACCTATCTCCAGTATGAGAAAGGCGGTTGAATTCAGCAGACGTTCGAATCTGGACTTGATCATTGGCTCTAACACTAATGCACATCATGTGACATGGGGTAGTACCGACATAAACGCCAGAGGGGAGGCTTTGCTGGAGTATTTAATCGGGAGTCTTTTGGATATAGTCAACCGAGAAAATGAACATACTTTTATAACAGCTAGCAGAAAGGTCCTCGACCTCACTGTAGCATCTGTTAAAGCGAGGAGTATTATACACGGATGGAAAATGGAAAAAGAACTATCCATGTCGGACCATAGGACCATAACATTCCAATTGGAATGTCTTAACAGAAGAATGGAATCGAGGAGAAAAACCAACAGATACAGATTGGGAACTATTTAAGGATGAACTTCGTGAAAGCATTGCTCATCTTAAAGGAGAATATGGCACTGAGTTTCAACTAGACTGGACATTATGTAAACTTCAGATAGCAATTACCAGAGCCTACGAAAACAACTGTCCTTTGAAGCCTGCTAGAAAACCTAACAGCGCATACTGGTGAAATGGGAAACTAGAGGCGCTGAGGAAAAGGGCACGCAAGGCCTTCAACAGGGCAAAGAAGAGGAAAAACTCTGAGGGATGGTTCATGTATAAGAAAACAATGGGCGATTTTAAAAGAGAACTAAAGATTGCTAAAAGAGAAGCATGAAGAAATTTCTGTTCAGGGATCGAGAACCTGTCTGATGTAGCCTGTCTGTTGGCTAAAATCCTAATAAAGGATAATAACTATCGACTGCAAAAGCTACGAGACGCAGCAGGTAGTTATGTAAATATAGAAGAAGGCACGCTTGAACTACTTCTGAAGGCTACCTTTCCTGACTTCATCAGGAACTGCAAAAATGAAACACACCACACCATCACGGAACGGTTGGTGGGTGCGGATTGGAAAACGGCTGTTCAAATTGTGACTCCGGAGAAGATAAAATGGGCGATTCACTACTTTGAACCAGATAAGACACCAGGACCTGATGGGATCTTCCCTAAAATCTTACAGGTCGGGTGTGAAAGTATTTTAAAACTTATTACGGGAATTTTTAGAAGTAGTATCGCAACTGGGTATATACCAGAGATGATGGAGAGGGCAGTAGATTTACATAAAAGGCAAACAGTGTTGATCAATAGCCCAATCTCAAGTAGGCAACATGCCTACACGACGGGCAAGTCCACTGAGACAGCTCTTCACTCAGTGGTCAAACACATTGAGAAGGCTTGGAGCTCGAAGGAAACTGTAATAGGTTCCTTCGTATATATAGAAGGTGCTTTCAATAGCACCACTAGGATTGCCATTGACAATACTCTAAAGGAATAACACCCTCTATTAGAAGGTGGATTATAAGTTCCTTAAGTAATAGAGAGGTATATAGTGAATGGAAAGATAAACTCGTAAGAGGTAAAGTCAACGAAGGATGTCCACAAGGAGGGGTACTTTTACCTCTCCTGTGGAATCTTGTAGCTGATGGTTTGCTGCGTATGCTTGAAGAGGAAAAAATTTTCACAGTCGCATACGCAGATGATTTCGCAATATTTGTCAGGCGCAAGTACGAAGAGATATTACCTGAAATTCTTCAGGAAGCTCTGGTAAAGGTCAATGACTGGTGTCAAGAGAGATCCCTGGGATCAATCCTAGGTAGAATCAATCCGAGGTTGTAGCCTTTACTAGGAAATACAAGAGCAAAATAAAATCGTGTGTCAACTTCCGCGGGCAAGGTATACCGTATATGGAAGGAGTTAAATACCTAGGTGTATACCTAGATAAGAAACTATGGTGGGGACAACACCTACGAATGCAGAGTAAAAAGATCATCAACATACTGATGCAGTGCAGGTCCGCTATCGGCACGGGCTGGGGGCTTGAACCGCAGAAAGTTTTATGGATATATAAAACAATACTAATGCCGGGGCTGACTTATGCTGCCTTGGTGTGGTGGAAAGTGATCGAGAATAAATCCTTTGTGAGGGTCCTGGATCACCTACAGGCAGTTTCGCTAAGGGGAGCATTTGGATTAAAAAGGAGTACCCTTACTGCTGCTGTCAGGATGATGTTAGGACTAGACAGCCTGGACTTGGAAATAACGAGAACGGTTGCCAGATCGGCTTATAGAATGATATGTAGCAGTCAGTGGGATAGTACTGCAACTGGACACGCTACCATTTGCAGGGAAATACTGGGAGGCCCAACTTTTGATCTCCCTCAGAATCACATTAATAAAACTCTCTGCTTCGGGCGACGATATAAGATCAGAATACCAAGCAGAGAGGATTGGAATAATGACCTTAATTTGGGAGGTGATATCTGGTTCACAGAAGTATCCAGAACAGATGTTGGTACTAGATTCGTGATATATGGACTTGAACGCAGCTTAAATTCAGCCTTCAGACTGAATAGATATAACACAGTGTTTCAGGCAGAAATAACTGCCATTGAAACCTGTGCAAACGGCTTAATGTAGAGGGGAATTAAGGGCAGATGCATAAATATATGGACAAACAGGATGGCAACGCCGAAGGCCCTCGATCAACCCTACACTACGTCACCACTGGTTAAAGAGGCTAAAATTGCTCTAGACAATCTGGCAAGGGTAAATAAGGTCTGTATTACATGGATGCCGAGACCATCGGCCCGTAAGGAAAACATGAAAGCAGACATTATGGCAAAACAATGATGCTCATCGGAATGCCATCGGGGAAGGGATACCGCTGTACCTTACCAAGAGGGATGCACTGCGATAGAGAGAAGCCTTGAGAAAGTAAAACTAACAACGTGGGACAATTCACGTAGAAAAAGATGGTCCAAAGGCCTTCTTGGCAGTAAGATCTGCGGATGGGCTCAAAGGATCATCAAACTAAATAAACGTGAAGCAAAGCTATTCCTGGAACTTACAACAGAACACAGTAACTTACGGTATTATACACACAAGATCAGAGGACACAGTACCGCTGCAGATGGTGTGGGAAGGAGGAGAAAACTCCGAGGCATTTCTTCTGCACGTGCCCTAACTTAACGGAATGTCGCGTAAAGTGGCTGGGAGAAGATAACCTCGATTAAGAGAGTTTTTCCAAGGTCGATGTACTCAGTCTTCTGGCTTACCGCAGAGAACTGAATGTGATGGAAATCATGGAAGATTAATCAGGGGGAAAGGAATACAATGGCAGTAGCTAAGTGTTCCTGAGCATATAGTTGCACCCTGATATGGTTAATGGGTTTAGTAGGTTAGAATCCTGCATACCCTGGAGCTGGCTCCAGCGGTAGTCCCAGCTGGCGAGAGTCACTGTCCGTCGAACAATGGCGGATGAACTTCCCACTATCCAACGAAAAAAAAGGAGCACCGTGTTATATATGAAGTTGCCATTTGCGAAGTAGCGATTAGGTTGGGTAGCCGCGAAGCATTAAAAAATATAGTTGAGTGGGGGGTTAAATGGTAGTTAGTTTTTGGCTTTCTTTAGTTTGGTACAGAGTTCGAGTTTATCAAGAGCGAGCTAGAGACAGTGTGTGAGAGAAGGATAAAGATTCTCTAAAATATAACAGTCTTCGTTGTTCCTGAATATTTTATAACAAAAAGAGATTGTTATATCATCATGTTGGATAGTATTCGAAGAGTGGGCCTATAAATTATTATTCGTGAGAAAATCGAGATTTTACATGAAGTACATTTATTATTTACATAAATTGATAAATAATATCTCGTTGATTGTATTTGAGCTGATAATTAATAATTAGCTATAGTTTCTGCGAATTATATTCCTTAAATAAATCAGGTAAATAAAATCTTTGAATACACTGGTATGCGTGAGAGTTGATTCGAGCGGGAATTGTAGATATACAAGACTATGGAGGGCAGAGAGAAGGAATTGGAACCTCACGCCCGAAATGTCTGCAAATCGGTGACACCCAGTGAAGTTGCTTACATAATAGCATGCATTTGAAGAAAAACGAGTGAGGATATGTAATTAGCGGAGAAAGAAGGGAAAGTCAAATGTTTGTTTCCCCAATCCTGCTTCTTTTCTTATCCTTACTCACTTTGGCTTTTGCTTTCTCTCTCTATTGTAAGCAGAACTATTGAAAGATTTACAAGAAAGCGGAGTCTGCCGGATAGATCTCAACTCTCTCTATCAAGCTTTTCCCATCTAAAGCGACCGGAGTTTCCACACCTTCTTTGTAATACGCGATAATTACATTTGAGTTATCTGATAGGTTATATAATTAAAATTACATTGTTTCAGTTATACTTTATTAATTATATGTAATTTTTAGCTTGAAATAATATTGCGGGTGAACATGTTCAGGTAGATGAAATAATAGATTTAAATGATTCTTAATTCTAAATAAAATTACAGTTAATTTATAAATTAATAAATTGTTATATATTTATTTGAATGTTATAAACTAAGAGTTTGATTTTAGTTAATATCATAATTTATTCCTTCCTTGATATTATCATATTCCTAACATAGCTATATTGGTTCCGGATATATTATATAATTATAGACTCACTTCTATATTTATTTATATATTTGTGTACTTATATATTTATTAATAATTTTTCATTTAAATTTAAATAAAGCCAGTGAGTAAAACTGAGGGCCGAGTAATAGGATTCTTATTATCAAGTAAGTACATCTTACTATATCTTGATTTAATTGAAAAAACAAAACAGTGAAGGAAATAATATTATTTCAATAATAATAATAATAATAATATAATAAATTATATTACTTATTGTACCACGATCTTTACCTTGTAATGGGACTAGATAATATCCAGGAAAGTTATAATAATTAGTATATAATATAAATTTTTAATTTCTTACAAATAATTGAGGAATAAAAAATTATTATTCTTCTGTCACCGATATTAAAGAAACACTCTTGAATTCAAATAGTAGAAATTTGTTGAACGTTATATTTCCAATGGTGTGTACCAAATCGCATAATATTTAGGATTTAAACGGGAAAGTCTTAAATATTACATGTTTTAAGTTCGGTGTACGTGGTTTGTTTGTATAATAGCTAAAATGTAACCAGTGAAGGAAAATGAAAATTAATTAAAATTTTTATATATAATTATATTTTTTTTATAAAATTTAATTGATATTATTAATAAATTTTATTAAAATTAAATTGTGATTGTCGAATTGCACAAAAGAGTATTATTTACTACAGGGACTTGTTATTCTCTTTCTATTTTGCGACAGCGAAAAACATGGTCGCACAAATTCATTGCGACCGATACTTAAATCTATTACATAAATATATTGCGAACACATTAAGATATAATAATTCATTTTCGTCGCACATATGAAAAAATAATAAGTTAAATGTAAAACCAAAGCATTATAATACATGAAAATATAACTACACGTAAATTAAATTAATAGATTTAAAGCGGTAAATATACCGAAGATGAAGAAAGGTCGCGACGACTACTGTAGAAGGTAGTCGACGCGTCCGCCGAAAACCGAACCGTAGAGAGAAAATGCAATGCATAGTTTCTCTCTCTACTGCTAAGCTTATGCCGGAAGCATAGGATAGAGGGGATGCGCTGCGCGCGGCAAGAGAGAGACGCTTCAAGTGTATTAGACCGGCGGCCGCTCTCCCCCTCTAATACACGCCGCACAAACACTACCGTACACTCTCGTCGTACGGCGCGCGCGAGCAGCGAATACTGCGGTAGGCGAACGCGCAAGCCTTATACTGGCGCGCGCATTCCAGCATATACAACGGGTGTTCGAAAACGAATTCAACCGCTGTATTTAATTAAAATAATTAACTAAAAATATTTATTTTACTCAATATATATAGATATATATATATATATATATATACATACATGTATATGTGCGTATACACTATTATACGTGTATACAATCACTGTAGGCAGCACAGTGGCTGAAATATAAATAATTATAAATAATAATTATTATGATTATTATTAAATATTATAATTATTAATTATCATTATTATTACTATAATTATTATAATTTGGCGGCTCGTCCGAAATTGAACGAGTGGCGACGGAAATACTCGACTATTTTATTATAAAAGGGCCTGCAAAAGGCAAAATCGACAGTTTGCCCGGTGAACCGACTGCCCCGAAGTCGAGTCATACGAACTCTCCTCGGAGCTAAAAAACCCATCCAGAGTTCAAAATTATCCTGGCATTAAACCCTGCCCGAAAACTACTAGTTTGATCTGTGTTGCGAGGCGCTCCTCAAAAGACAGACGGCTAATAATTTTATCCATCTCTGAGAGAACGTGATCCTGGTTACAAGGCGCTCCTCAAAAGACCAGCGGAGTTAAGTTCACCTTAAATAAACCTATTATAAATTCTACCGGTCGTATTTTTATATTTCCCCGTATAGAAAATAGCACCGGGAATCCGTGCGGAAAATAACGCCGGATTAAACTACGCGAGGTGGAAACAAGTGCGAGGCCAGTAACTATAACATATATATACATCCAACTAAAATTATTTCTCTTAAATAATTGTTTCATTTTATTTTGATTGTCTTAAAAAACTCTTGTAAATAAAAGGAAGTTTCGTAAATTAATTTATTTTTATAGTTTGTTATTACAATATACTGCTCTTTTAAATTATTTTCCTGATCCGTCGTCCTACCCGAGAGGGACAGGAACGTTACAATTCCTTTTTGCTTTTATTAGCATTTTCATCGCGTTCTTGTAGTCTCCAGGGGCAAGCAAGCACATGAGCAAGAATAACAGAAAAATTCGGAAAATTTGTTATGTTCCTATGGAAAGTAAATAAGAGAAAGAATTTACCACTAGTAGCTATACTCGTATATGGACGAATAAACCAAGGTTTGCTTAAACAAATATATAAATAATATAATTTCTGATACATAATTTTTTCTATTTACGTTATATTTTTTTTATATATGTGCACGGGTGTCACAAGGCCCTCGCGCCGACTCGTCCAAGAGGACGAAAACAACGCGCGCGTCATCCCACGGCGAGAGAAATCTCAAAGCGCCCGCGCGCGCGCCGTCACACCTTGTACTCGGCACTGTCTCCCATCCCCTTTACCTCACTGCCCGTAGCCATACTCGCCTCGGGCTGCACGACTGCACGATTCCCGCAGACGATCCAACACGAGACATCCAGTTAATCGTTGCAGTAAATTTAATTCTTAATGAGTATAAATTGGCGGATAGAGCAGTGGTACATAAGTATGTTAAAAAAAAGATCGTCATGATGACGCAATGATAGATATTTATAATAGTTGTAAGAAATTATGAACTACGGTGCAGAATATTTTCTAACCTATATAACAAGGAAGGAAATTATGAAAGGGAGATTATTTATAACCGAACACCATGTCAAGAAAAACAGATTATATTAGAAAAAGGGGAAAGAATAGACCTGCTGTATAACTAAGTTATATTATGGAGGTTAAATGTGCTCAAAGACTGTATAAATCATCTAGGGCTCATAAGAGGCAATTAAGTATGTATACTCCCGACTTGTGAGGAACAGTAAAATATTAAGGTAGTCCCTTCAACGCCGAAATTGGAAATAACAAACAAGAAAGGATGTGTAACAAAGGCAACAATCAAAGAAAATTATATTAATCGAAAGACAAAAAAAAATTAGAAATCATAAGTACGGATGCTGCCGACAAAGTTTACGAGAAGCATGACAACAACAAAAGGAAGTCATAAGAATCAAATAGGAGACTGAGAGAGGGATTTCAACAATGATAGGTGAGATGGACTAGAAAACTAAAAAAGATGAAAGTCAAATAAAGGGAATAAAAATCCTCACACAGAGACATTAATAGTTAGGAAAATCATGAGGGAATTATTATCAAAGTATTGAAAAAAGGATCAGCATGAGAACAAATGCAAGAAGATGGTAAGGACGGTGAAAATGTCATCGAACATAAACTGTAGTCACTCGAACATAACATTTCGCATCTGTATCTACTTGTTACATAAAGATTCAAAGAAAGTCAATAGTGATCGTGATAACGGAACGTAATTAGAATTAAATACAAATTTATATATTTTTTTATTAAGTGCTTGGTTTATGATATGTAATTGACGATTATTGCTTAAGAATAATGGGTGATAGCTATTGCTTTCAAACTTAATATTATAAATAATTTCTTTGTTATGTAGTTTCAATATTTTAGGAGAGATTATATTGCACAATAGTTAAATACAGTAGTTGATTTATATAACCTACTATGAAAAGGTATTCTTATCCTTAATTATTCCCCAACAAAGGTAAAGCTTATATTTAAATTGAATATAAAATTGAATGGAAATTGAAAATTAATTTTCTTTTGGAATTACACAGTCAAAACAATAAAGTTTATAAATTAGGTACGGTATGTAACATTACTTAAATATGCTATAAATACATAATAATGATAATAATAATAATAAAATTATTATCACGGAAGGGTAATTTTTCTTGTTTCATTCAACATTAATGAGATTTTGGTAAGAATTGAATAGACCAATGCGTTAGATGTCCCTTAGTATATGCAAAAGCGAACCGACAATAATAAATAATACGAAGGTAGTTCAATAAGCCTTAAGAAAAAGATAGAAAAACAATTTTTTCGGGTAAATTTTTTTTTATATTTCAACATGATCTCCTTCTAGTCCAATACACCTTGACAGACGTATCTCCAATTTTTTTAAGCCTTCAGAAAAGTATGTTTGTTGTAGTTCTTCAAAATAAGCATTTGTGTAAGCGATGACCTCCTCATTTCACGTAAACTATTGTCCGCTGAGTCCTTTTTTTAAATTTGGAAATAAGAAGAAATCACTCGGGGCCAGATCTGGTGAGTACGGTGGATGGTTTAATAATTCAAACTTCAATTACTAAATTTTAGTGAATGAAACTGCGCACGTATGCAGTCGTGTATCATCCTGGAGAAAAAAGATTTTTTCTTCTTCAAATGAAGACGATTTTCTTTTGGATTCTCGTGTAGCTGACTTAATTATGACACATAATACTTTTCAGTAATCATCTGTCCCTTTTCCGAAATAGTCAATAGGGATAATACCACGTGCATCCCAAAACACAGTAGCCACAATCTATCCATCTGATTTCACCGCCATTTTTACCTTCTTTGGAGCCCTTTCACCTTTCATAGTCCACTGTTTAGACTGTTCTTTCGTCTCGGGAGTGTGGTGGTGTATCCACATTTTATCTACAGTGATTAATCTACGCAGAAACTCATCTCAGTTGAGACGCATGCTCTCCAAAAGAGCCTTAGAAGAGACCACACGGTTGCATTTGTTCTCAGCTGAGAGCAAACGCGGCATCCATCTCGCAGATATTTTTTTCATAGCCAATTTATCGTGCAAAATTGAAATGACGGTACTTTTTGAAACACCTGCGGTCTTAACTATTTCGCGCAAATTTACTCTTCGGTCACTTAACACCATATCGTAGATTTTACCAATCATTTCCGGAGTACTCACGTCTACGGGACGTCCTGAACGATGTTCATCTTCTGTTGATGTACGGCCACGTTTAAATTAATTTATCCAATTGTCTACTGTTGTAAAAACAAGGGCAGATGTGCCATGGACTGAATCCAACTCAGCTTTTATTTATTTTGGTGTTAAGCCTTTTAAATAGAAATGTTTAATCACCGCTCTAAACTCACTTTTTCTTAAAAAAACAAAAGTTATTTACTTCAACTGACGATAAAAACAAAACCACTAGATGAAAATGGCTGCAACTTTGCCAGATACCTAGTGAGGAATGATGCTTACTAGAAACAGACCATTTGCGATGCTACGAAAGCCATCTCTTAGATTTCATAAGAACTTATTGATTTCCACTCGTAATAGTCTATAAAATAAGTCTTTAATGTATTTACGAAACAATATTTATATTTGTATATGCATATTAATTAAATTAAATACCGACACTTGCACGGTATCTTGCTCTATAAGAATCTTTATTCAGTTTTCGATAAAGGGGCACTAAAGTTATTTACAACACAGGTCTAATGTACGTTATATACACATTTAAATTAGTTATTAGAATGCTGTGTTTTTATCCAAAAACTTTCTTCAGAATATATAAATGTATTAAACGTTAATACCTCTACTGCATGTACGTAAAATGTATGCAAAGGGATTTTTTATTTATTTTTGTTTTTTGTTCTCTATAATAATTTGCGTCGTATCCGTAAACAATGGAATTGTTATAACAAAATAATTATCCAGAGGTACCTCTTAACAAAGTGCTGAAAAGGAAATTTTATTTATTTTTAATTATATTTTTCATACGATTGAATCATTACACACTTAGCTGAATTCAATGAATTAGATTTATTTTCTAAACAATCCAAGAAAGCGAATTATCTCATACACCTGTATAATGTAGTTTATAAAATAATTTGAGCGTAAAAAAAGTAGAATCGGTTTAAGTTTGAAAAGATATCACAATAAATGAAATTATATTGAGTTAAAAAAAGTAAAAATATGTAATAGAATGGAGTTCTGAAGGAAAAACAAATTTAATTTGTTCGTTTATTATTATTAAGCCACAAACGGATATGTAAACCAAAATTTTGTGATTTGCACTCGTAATCACCGCGTCCGCCGCTAGCCGGTCGCTGACATTTGCCGCCGCACGTGCCCGCCTTTCTTTTCGGGTTGTTGTTATTCTACTTGTAGATGCTGATATACTTTTAGGCTTTCAAAGGCTGAGCAACTGACTTTAGGATAATTACATACCTAAATATATACAAAAAGAATCTGTCAGGAAAACGTTCATCGCGAAATCAATAAAGACTGGAGAACAGTTGTACCTCGATTAAACAACGAAGGAAGGAGAGAGACATCCCCTATATTTTATCAGGGATACCTCGAAGACGAAGAGATGAGCCAACTCAGAGTGTTCAACACTTTCCTACTTTCTTTTGCCGCATCGATACTGACTTCGCCGTATATTTCATTCGACAAGTCCGAGTTCTTACAACGTTTACGAGCCCTTTAGTTTAAGACCGTACAAGTCCGAAGTATTCTGCCGTATATCGTGTTTGTATGATATAGGCGAGCTTGTCCGTATATGGAATATTTCGCTTAGATGTGATGGTACGCAAACCATAGAAATATTTATAGACGGTATTGAGGAGCTGCAAGCGAAGAATAACTCTTTCAAGCAGCACCAGAGTTGTTGAAGGGTTCGGACCATTACTGTGTAACTGAAGCACTCGAATCATGGATATGCTGGATCATTTAAAAATCTCAACTCTACGATTCTACGGAACCACATCGGCATCAGGAGCGATAGCAAAGAGAAGCTATTGAGGGTACGCAGAGAAAAGATGAGACGACCCATGACTACCTGGCGCCGTAAAATTGGACGTGAAAAAGACTGGTTTTGAGAAATCATATAACTTTCCAACTTCACCAGAGTGTAACCTAACCAGAGATCGATAGAATAAAAAGAAAACAAATATTACTGCTACTAAAGCTTTCAGCTAATCGAGGCCAACGTTGCTACCGAAGGTTTCTCGAGGAGACGAGAAGGTATCGGCTATTTCCCGATTGGAAGGTTGATTCAAACAGTTAAGTTCAGATATAAAGATGGCGAAATTAACGTCACCTCAGTAGGCAATACAAAAGCCACAGAGCGAAGTAGAATATCACGTCCACCAGGAAACCGTCCCAAGAACCAGAATTGGTAGAAAGAAAATCACCACCCAAGAATGTTTGTCGATATTAGAAAAAATAATTTTAAATGAGTTAAAGAGATATTCAATAATAATGATTATTCAGTAGACTTTGTAGATATAATTATTGAGGAGATACAGTTTAATAAATATATTAATATAAGCCACTTGCCACGAAGAATGCTTCCGCTGTCGATCTCACTTCTTTTCTCGCTCATCGTTTCAGTGGTCCTCAGTGCTCTCTCTGTATCTCTGTCTTTCTCTCGCTCGCTTTGCTATTAGTGTCAATGGTGACGGTGTCTCTCTCTCACTTACCGCCACACCTCAGGCATCCTGTGCTGCAGGGGAGACGTGGGCGCGTCTCACTATGTCCGGGGCTGATGATCAAGTTAGGGCTCGATAGTGCGAGAAATGCTCTCTTCTCCAAGACTGGATGTCGAAGAAGGAAGAGCGCTCGCTCCGTTTCCTCTTCACGGCTCATTTTTCCTTTTCGTTCGGTGCTCACTCTCATGGCTCGCGAGTGCGATAATCGCGATCAGCCGAGAACACTCGCAGTTTTGAACGATTACAAATACGCGACAAACAGGCTATATATATACGACCGCTACAAATAGGTGATCAAAAACTCCCCCTCCCAAAACCGACGTAGGGGAAACGTGTGATCGCAATGAATTCCTGTTCTGCGGTACGCCGGAGTTGCGTAGCTGACTGGGGTGGGATACAATAAGGTAAAGGAGAAAAAAATTATTCGTTCGGAGTGGGTATGTTCATTAAAAGTGCTACTACATTAACAGTTGCTCCGCTTTTGACTCTATATAATCTACTTTCGATATCGTTGTTCCTAATTCTATATGCTAGCTGAAAAGAAAAAGAAAAACTATGGGAAAACTCATATTATCCTATGTCTGCCCAATGTTCTAAATAATACTTATTCCTATTCTAATTCTATGCTTAAATTTTTTTAGTGATTCTAATTCTAATACTAATCTTATATCTAAAAGTTTTATATAAGCTTATCCTTATACTACATCTGTCATTAACGGCTTCTTCTTAGATTCAGTTCTGTATTCGTCTTCTTCTTTCTTCTCTGCGATACGTGTTGCTGCAAGAACGTGTACCATTTAGAGTTGTTGCTGCTAATTGTATCAGGTACAGCGTTGTATACGCTAATTGCACAGGTAATAGCTCTTGAGCTATTTTTCGATCGTTTCCTTTATCCGTTCTTGACCCCCGTGGCTGTACCATTGCCGTGCTTTTATTCGAAGAGATTAATTCTACTATCTCATATTTCTCGATCATTCCATTCGTGACTTTAAGTGGCATTGCTGTCTTTGCGGTAGGGGTAATCAAGGGGGCGACGTTGAGGGAACTCTGGATATTTTTTTTCTCAGTCCATTTGTGCCTTTTTTTTCAAGCCGAGTCGGCTTTCTATTTTTTTAAGTATACTGTTGCACCTGGTATGATGATCATAACCGCTCGTTGGCTTCCTACTGCACCAGCTACCTACAGTGGGGCTTCGTCTAGCTGTAGTAATCGTCCTCCCGCTCCCAAGACGATACGGCAGAGGTCGACCGCTCCGGACAGGTCGTACTCGTGCTTACGTCACGGATTTCATTGCCACACCTGTAACAGAATCATTTGTTGCGACGGTGTGGGCATTCGGCGCATCAGTGTCCTTCCATTTCACAATTCTAGCAGCCGATTGTCGGTGGTGTTATATTCTTCTTTTAAAGCCATCAGAGCCGGGAGTGCTCTCTCTGAGCTGGCGGTATGGTTCGTCGCCTGCGGCCAGCTAGGCGGCTCATCGATACATGCGATGGAAGCGGTTTCAAGTTGTTCTTCGGGAGTTGGTATTTTGAAGGGGTTAAATCCTCTTTCATTTTTGTGTTAGTGGGGATTATTGTGGTTGAGTAGGGACTCTTCTAGATTCGGTAAAGTATGAGAGGACTTTTCGTTACTGCGGATTAATAATTTGTTCTTTAATAATTTCTTCACATTGAAGCTTTTCTGCCTTCGTCCTTTATTTGACAATCACGTGTATTATCGGCAATCTTTTCATACGATTCAGCCAATCTGTCAGTGTTAGACTTTGCATTTGCGGTGCCGATCCCGGTGTGTGTCGATACGTCGGCATTTCGCGCGAGTTACGCCCGAAATTCAGAAAGGCCGGCAATGTCTGCGTTCTCGTGTGCACAGCGGGTTTCATAGTAAATGCATGTTCTAGGAGATGGAGGTTCCAGTTTTTGAGGTCATATTTGACAAAGATGGCTATCGTCGTTTTGATGACGCGGTTTACCCATTCGAGTGGATTCGCCTGGGCATGGTATAGCGCAATAAACTAGGGCACGACTTCCAGTTCTGTTAATCTGCCCTTAAGCCAATTACTGGCACATTCTGTGCCATTGTCTGTGATTAAATATTTAGGGCAGCCCCACATAAAAATAGTTTGCTCTTCGAATGCCTTGGCGATTATCTGGTCATTTGCGTTTTTTTGTGGCCGAATTTCCACGTATTTTGTGAATAGGTCCTGGAATACAATGAGGCACTTGCACTACCATTTGCCAGCCGAGAAGCCATTATACAAGGGTGGATTGGTAGGTTTCCGGCCTGACCAAGAGATGGCGCCACTAGGCCTACCTTGAGGTGGCATACTATAGTACCATCCTTAGATAGCTTGTAGTTATAGTTTCAGTCCGATCGCCATATTAGTTTAGATTTAAGAGCACGCTGAACAAGACGCCTCTGTGTTTTTCGTAAAAATGGAAAAGCTGGAAAATCGTGCTGTCATCAAATACTTTTATTTGAAGGGGTTAACACCGAAGGAAATTAAAAAAGAGATGGACTCAACACTGGGGACATCCATTCCACCATATTCGACCGTTAAGCAGTGGGTTTTCGAGTTTAAAAAAGGTCGTGTGAGCACCTTTGATGAGCCTTGCTAAAGACGCCCCATTGAGGTCACAACTCCAGATATGATCGAAAAAATCCATCAAATAGTGCTGAAAAACCGCAGATTAAAAGTGCGTGAGATAGCTGAGACCTGTAAGATGTCATATGAACGTATACAAAATATTTTGCACCAACATTTGTATATGGAAAAGCTCTGTGTAAGATGGGTGCCGTGTTTGCTAACAGTCGATCAAAAATTGATTCGAAAGAACATTTCTACCGCCAATTTGGCGTTGTATAAGCGTAATCCAAGCGAATTTTTGCGTCGATTCGTAACCGTTGATGAAACTTGGGTCCACCACTACACTCCTGAAACCAAATAACAATCTAAATAGTGGATTGGACCAGGGGAACCCAGTCCAAAGAAAGCAAAAACAATTTTTCGGCGAACAAGGTTATGGTTACTATGTTTTGGGATGCAAGAGGTATTATATACATTGATTACCTTGAAAAGGGTAAAACTATCACTGGTCAATACTACCCAGACTTATTGCAACGTTTGAGCCATGAAGTGAAAATTAAACGACCTCATCTGGCTAAGAAAAAAATTTTGTTTGATCACGATAACATACCAGCGCAAACGTCAATCGTTGCGATGGTTAAAATCAACGATCTGAAATTTAAATTGATGCCGCACTCTCCCTACTTTCCAGACCGAGCCCCGAGTGACTATTATCTGTTTCCTAACCTGAAAAAATGGCTTGGCGGTAAGAGATTTGCAGACAATGAAGAAGTAATCAAAGCTGTAAATGGATATTTTGAGGAGCTAGACGAATCAGTCTATAGAGATAGCATTACTAGACTAGAATACCGCTATGAGATATATGTATCAGCCTTGGAGGAGATTATGTTAAAAATTCTTAACAAGGTTGTTTTTCTTGGTCTGGCCAGAAACTTATCAATTCACCCTCGTATTATATGATGCTTTCATATATGCTGCTTACGTACGATGTTTCATTAATAGGTACAATATTTATATAGTTATTATTTAGTAGTTAAAAATAGTCTTCCAATATCCTTCTGGTAACCTTTAATCCTCGATTTAATAATTAGCTGTTATTGTAGAATTACCAATTAAATAAATATTTATCAGATTGTTTATATTCCCAATATTGTTTATCTGTTCCTTTTATTTATATTAGTATTTCTTTATATCTTTTATCCTCAGTATCGTTGCAGTTAATTAGTTAATATCTCATGTAGCATTCAAAGCTCTGCTAATATTTCATATAATACGGTGCTGTATTTGAAGGTTAGTTATCAAAGTACTTCACTCTTATTAGTGATTATAGAGTTCCAGAACTGATTCACTATTTGTCCTGTTGTTGAATATCTTACCGGCTTTACTTAAAATAAGTACGCATTTTCACTAAGTTATGGCACAATGCATAAAAAAACTTGTACATATATAATTTTCCCCTAGTAATAGTTAATATTTAGTACAGTTGTCTGCCTTCCTCTCTTTCTCGTTATTAGGTTAAGTTTTATTATTATAAGTTATTGAGTTATGTTACTTTTATTGTCTGTGAATAATACTAGTGTTAATAACTGTTTATTATTTCTATTAAGTTATTAGTACGTTGAATATCTATTTACTATTGTCTCGTCACTCAATTGCATAGTTAATCTAAAATTTATTTATTGCTGTTATTTACTTGTATTCAGTCACCTCTACTTTATTTTATTTATATGGTATTTTAATTTTATATGGTAAATTATTTCTATCTTATCTCTCTTTATGCGTTGTTATTACATATGCTAATTAATAAATATTTTCATTGGTCTTACAGTCCAATTAAATCAATCGAAAATAATACTTAATAATATCAATATATATTTATATTAACATGAATACATCAATATACAAAATAATAAAAATAAAAATAAAAATTAATTATTATAATGACAGTCAGACTGTCCTTGTATACAGTCACCCTCGTAGATTAATCTGAAAATAAAATATTAGCTGAAAAAAAATAAAATAAAACAAGGGATTATGCCATGTTCATCATAAAATAAAGGTATGGGGCATTTGCATTACATCATATAGCGCCTGTTGCTTTTGTTTGGCTGCAGCTGTCAGTAGCTTACTGCTATGCTGCTGCGCACCTCTGCGCGCACGACTTAAAATGGTCGCCCTTTCGTGTTGTACTGCTTTAGGCTCGCGGCTGTTTGCTGCGACTTTTCTCATTGTATTTATTTCGCACGAGGGGAAAGATAAATGAGAAACGTTTAAGCGTGCGCCGTATGTGTTTACACGTCGCGGGCTCTATACTTTGGACGCCATTTGTAAGTGCAAATGCGTGCAGCTACACATACCGTGCGTCTGATGATGTATACTTGTGCGTGTATGTGCATGAGCTCCAGTAAACACGCACACCGGCTTCGGCGCTAGCTAGAAATGGAAACGGAAACGAAGGGAAAATATATACGACAATAAACGATAAGAACGATTTGAATATATTAAAAAAGATACGGTATTTATTGACAGTCCAATCTTACAGCAAAATGGTATGCGGTAGCTTGCGGCTATCCGCTCATTGCGAGTTCTAGATGTGTTGGGATACTATTCGGGGTTCTGTACAAAGTCGATACGGAAAATTGGGACGCTGTAAATACGGAAAAGGAGAATGAACATGTACGAGAATATCGCGATCGCGAACGCGGACTGCATAAGCACTCGACCCTGGCAGGCGACAGCGGCCAAGGAGAGATCACTCCTAATATTCATATATTCGCGACAATAATTCAACATATATATTAATATAAGCCACTTGCCGCGAAGATGCTTCCGCTGTCGATCTCACTTCTTGTCTCGCTCATCATTGCAGTCATTCCCAGTGCTACGCAGCTCTCTCTCTCTCTCTCTCTCTCTCCCTCTTTCTCTCCCACTCGCTCGCTCTGCTGTTAGCGTCAATGGCGGCGACGTCTTTCCCTCTTTCTCTCTCTCTCTCTCACTGATTGCAATACCTCAGGCATCCTCTACTGCAGGGGTGATGCGGGCACGTCTTTATGCTGGTGATTGGAGGCTCCGGCTTTCCTGCCGGATCTCGTTTCCGGGATGCCGGTATGCGGGAGAGTGGTATTGGCGGGCCTTTCTATGTTACTATGATGATCAAGTTAGGGCTCGGTAGTGCGAAAGATACTCTCTTCCCCAAGGATGGATGGCGAAGAAGGAAGCGTGCTCGCTCATTTTAGGAAAACTTAGTTTCCGATCTTCACGTTTATATAGTACTTATTTCTTAGTTTTGACATTTACCAATAAAATTCAGTTAACAGAAGCCATCATTTGCGAATACATTATAATTTTTTTAATTAATGAAAAATGAATCGTATTAAATCGTTTTTTCAGCATGTCCTTTTGTACTATTTTGATTTGAAAAAGGTGCAGCAGAAACTTATCGATTACTTCAAGAATGTTATGGCGAACAAGCTCCATTGCTTACAACATGTAAAGATTGTTTTTAGCGATTTACAAGAGGAGAAACTGATATTAATGACAAAGAACGTTCTGGACAAGTGAAAAAGTTTGAAGATACTGAATTGCAAGCATTAGTGGACGAAAACTCAACTTAAGCGCAGAAAGGACTCGCTAATAAGTTAGGAGTCAGTGACAGAGCAGTTGGCAAACGTTTATATGCGATCGGAAAGATTCATAAAGAAGGAAAATGGATGCCATACGATTTGACCGAAAGTACATTATGAATCGATACAACATCGCACTTTCTTTGCTTGCCAGACAAAAAAAGAGTGTTCTGTGGCATATTGTGACTGGTGATAAAAAGTGGATCTACTATGACAATCCTAAGCGCAAAAAGTGATGGGTGGAGCCAGGACAACCGTCCGACACTAAAATGGAACATCCATGGTCAAAAGGTATTGCTGTAAATTTGGTAGGATCAACAGTGTGTGCTGTACTATGAGCTCCTAAAACTGAATGAAACCGTCACTGGCGAGGTATACAAACGCCAACTGAATGATTAGCAACAGAAATTGATCGAACATATATTAGCAATCGCGAGCAACAAGCGCAAAGTCATTCTTTTGGATGACAACGCTCGGCCACATGTTGTGAAAGCCGTCTAAAACACCTTATTGGAGCTCGAATGGGAAATTTTGAATAGATACCAAAAAATTGAAAAAAGTAAAAAATTAATATCATTTACAAATAATAAGAACGTTTAAATCTTAATCGGCATTATTTTTCATATCGGTTTAGCAGTCTCTTTTGATACCTCTACTGTCCGAGTCCGCTGAAAGAAAATGGAGAATTTTCGCTATAATTTAACAGTTTAAAATTAAATGGAAATATACAAAAAAAAATCAAGTTTAGCGAATTTCCCAATAGTAGATTATTTATTTTGCCGAAAGCCCGCTTGGCTTGTGTCTCATTATGAATCAATTCCGGCTCGTCGAGTGTGCTAGGAGGCTTTCACGCCGATAGTAAACCTCGCTTGTTTAGCCGACCGCGTTGCCGGCAACACACCGAGGTTTTACCCTCTTGGCACGAAATTTATTATCGCGAAATCGATCCCCCACTTCATCACCGCTCTCTCATGCTGCGGTGCTCAATAATTAGCGGCGCGCACCGATAATTTTGCCACACCTCGCCGGGATAGGCCAAGCCGCTCCTCGCGTAATTTGGCGATTTGCCATTTTGTCGGTATACTGACTTGTCACGCGGCGCGCCAGGCCGAAGTGTATACGCCGCGCGAAGGTTGTGAATTGGATTACATTTAATATCTTTAGTACGATATATAATATAATCAAAGTTGTGTATTGAAATACTTGTAATTTTCATGCGTATTCATAATATAATCTGATGTATTATATTACGAACTTTTATTATTTTTTATAGACATTTTTTGCATATGCCGTTAAATATTATATATATATATATAATATCTTATCATTATTTAAATTAGAATTATATATAATTTACCATATTATAAATATATCATTTTAGTTATAAAGAAAAAAATAATATTTGCATAACTTATTATTCTTTTCTTATATTGCAAATAATTATTTCTACATATTGACAAATGTCTTTGCGCGAGGAAGCGTACTCGTTGCAGGAGCTTCTTTTTAAGCGCCCGCGTGATCCTTTCTATTGGTGTTAAATTGAATACTAATTAGGAAAGGAAAACGAAAATATTGAACAAACTAAAATATAATTTTTAAATAAAATGAAAATGTATGCACAAAATCTACTTAAAATACACAAATCTTTATATTTTCAACCAATGGTCAAACGTAAAAGGGACTCGATACTACGCCTTTCGTGGTTGAGGTAAAACTCTAGCTTTCCTTATTCTCGTATGAACAACCAGCATTAGTTGCTCCTACTCTTTTATAAATCTGTATGCCAGATATGCGAATGTCTCAAGTTTTCAATTTTCTTAAATTCTATTGTATGGCCGTGATCGTCGAGGGGTCAGCCAGGATAAACCTTTCTTAATCCGAAACACCCCATTCAATAAAATATAATGAATGAAGACACATTAAGCGAATTGTACTATAATATTAGGTGTACAACTTTGCTTCTGCCGTTATTTTCCGAATTTCGAGGCTTTATTTTAAAAAAACTGGTTATACATTTAGAATTCAAAGTATTGTCCATCGCTGGTCATTACTTTCTCCCATCTTTCGGACATCATAGGAATCCTGCGTTAAAAAAACTGATCATCTTTTGAAGCGATCCATGAATCGATCCAGTTTTTTACTTCTTTATAAGACCGAAAGTCCTGGTCAGGCAGACCGTGTGCCATTTATGAAAACAAGTGATAGTCTGAGGGAGCAATGTCTGCAGAATACGGTAAATATTGTCGAGCATTGTCATGCTGTAAAAGCACTTTTTCATGTCTAGCGTTGTATTGCGGCGGTTTATCTTCCAATGCTCGACTCCAGCGCATTAATTGCATTCAATAATGATCGCCTGTAATTGTTTCAGTTGGTTTTAACAACTCATAATACACTACGCTGAGCTGGCCCCAACAATATTGAGCATAGCCTTGGAACTCTGAATATTCAGTTTGTAGAAGCATAGCCGAGATATCCCCATGATTTTCTGTGTTTGGGATTATCGTAATGAACCCATTTTTCGTCCCCAGTCACAATGCGATGCAAAAATCCCTTCTGTCTTTGCCTTGCAAGCAACTGTTTACAAACAAACAGACACTGTTAAATATCTCTCGGCTTCAACTCGTACGGCACCCAATTTCCATGTTTCTAAATCATTCCCATGACTTTTAGGCGTTTTAAAATGGTTTTTTGCGTTACTCCCAATGATCCTGCCAATTCTTGTTGCATTTGACACGAGTCTGGATCAGATAATGCCTTCCATTCTGCATCTTCGAAAATCTTCTCTCTTCCATCACCATACTGTTCTTCGACACGAAAATCACCGGGTGAAAATAATATAGTTTTTGCC
This sequence comes from Sycobia sp. Sy_11, assembly GCA_018907035.1. Taxonomy (NCBI): domain Eukaryota; kingdom Metazoa; phylum Arthropoda; class Insecta; order Hymenoptera; family Epichrysomallidae; genus Sycobia; species Sycobia sp. Sy_11. The sequence goes on along the minus strand of JACCIC010000154.1, from coordinate 663,158 downwards.
CGACAACTTTCTACCATGTGTGATTTCCGAGATCGCTGACCTCTCTTACGAAAGCGCAAATATCGAGTATCTTGTACAATGGTGGCGTCATAGGAGTTCATTTCACAGGATGGCACATCTTATACAAACAAGATGGGGCATCTGGTGTGCAATTTAGTGTACCTTTTTGATCGATGACTTCATTCCCATATCTTTGTAATTTTTAAGCCCAACAGACGAGTCTAGCCGTGTGATTCTGCAATAAAGTTAGCCAACGCAGACTGCTGTGGTCAGATCACCCGTAAGTCGTAGACATCGATATAAGGGAAAAATTTACGTACCACCTGTATGGAGAACTGGACTATATGCCTACTGCAGAACTGGTCCAAAATAGAGACTGTCGAGAGCGTTCGCTCATTAACAGCCACTTTGAAGAAAACGTGCAATGCTACCATACCGAGGAGTAGGGTAGCTCTTAGGAGGTATCCCTAGTGAAAGCTTGAATTAGGTAGAATGAAGAGGGCTGCAAATCGAGCCCGTCGAGTATTCCAGAAAGAACGTGATTCCTTTATACGGGAGCACCTTAAAGAATAATACAAAGCGGCTAGGAAGGAGTATGTCCGTAGACTCAGGCATACTAAAGAGACCAAATGATAAGAGTTTGTCACAGTGAAAGGTAATCAGAACCCTTAGGGCATAGCTTACCGAATTCAAGTAGGTAAGATAAATAAGATAAATGCCCTATTCACTTCAGACTCTTTACAGAATGAAACGCAAGAGCAGAATAATATGAGGTATATCACCAATACCCTTCCGCTCAGGGGAGCCGAAGTTGAATTCAATCTTGCGGAGTTGGATCAGATCTTCGCCAAGATGAAGCTGAGTAAGGCCCCTGGCTCAAAGAGCTTCGACTTGGCCATCATTCGAACAGCACTGTCGACCATCAGGCATGACCTGATCAACATATAAAACTCCTGCTTGAGATTTTCCGTTTTCTCCAACGAGTGGAAGGTTGGCCAAGTCGTCACAATCCAAAAGGGGGAAGACAAAGAGACTGAGGAACCTGCATTCTACAAGCTCATTTATCTATTACGAATACTAGGTAAATCCCTTGAAGCTTTAATACTGAACAGACTAAATAGAATCATTGAAATACAACTATCTCTAAGACAACTTGGCCTTAGGAGATGGAAATCCACTGAGGACGCTATAGTTCAGTTGCTTAAGTCTGTGAGTGAATCGCGCAGAAAATATGTTGTAGCAATCTTCCTGGATATAAAGGGCGCCTTTGATATTCGCGTTCCTTGTGTAGGGAGACTCGCGTAGAGAGATCGAAAGGATAGGCCAGAGTTACATTGATGAAGTGAAATCCTGGTGTCGCCTCAATAAAATGAGGCTGGCCTCTCAAAAGTGTGGAATGTTGATCTTAAGAGACCACGTTCACCCGAAAGTCCCCCCTCTGATTAAGATCGGCAGCTCGATGCTGAAGAGATTAAAAAGCGTGAAATACCTTGGAATCCACGTTGGTGACATCTTAAAATCAGCTGTCATTTGAAAGCGGTACAATCCAAATGTGTGGATTTCTTTAACAGGATTGGACGCCTGGCAAGGTGGGATTGGGGCCTTAAATTTAACGCGCTTAGTACTATCAATACCGGGCTGCTCACACCTATCGCTGTATACGCAGCGGTAAGTTATAGTTCATAGTTCGATCGTTTCAAATATGAAAATTCTTTCATTTAAAGAAGCCAGATAAGTATGAATATGAAAAAAGGTATGAATTCCAAGGTGCGGAACTTTTCAGAAGATGTGAATTAAGCTTCTACCGCAAAACCATAATCTAGACGATTCATTCCTACATTTTTGCCGCGTTCACGATCACGTTTGTAATTTGAAATGTTAGTAAGCTTTATACGTAGATTTGCCTAGTGTACAAACAAATCTCTTGTATTTTCTATAAATTCTCTCTATAATCGCATACATTGTAAAGCTGTATTTAATGGTATTTTAAGATTTTTTATAGTTTTACTAGCATTGTTCAGATTCTCAAGTACGTTTTCCCAAAATGAGACGATGATACCAGTTTCTAATGTACACATTTTCTTATGCATACCATTGGCCTGATATTGGATTATCTACTCGTATTCATCACTATCAATAATTAATAGTAAACATTTTAAAACAGTTGAGTAGCTTTTGATAAAGGCTTGATTAGCTTTAGCACGAGCAGACAACCGGATGTATTCGCTGCTTGCTTCTTTTCGGAAGCATTATTCAATAGTCTGTCAATCAATCATCTTCATTCCAATAGTTCTGTGCTCTTTCAAAATTTTAATATTAATTTTAAGTTTCTGATTTTTATAAAATTGGCCTCCGCAATCATTTAAATCAATGCTACTCTTATAGGAATTTATTCACACTATCAAACATATCTATAGCTTTATAACCTTGGTTTTCTAAGAATTTTCTAAATTTTTCAACAGGCTTATCTCTTTCAATATATCTTAATATTATTGTTAATTGGTTTTGTTGAACTTTGTCCTTGGTACCTTCGACAGAAATATAATAAGTTTTCCCTACTTTCAAACGCCTCATTATTTCATTATGAATAGGAAAGTAAGAAAGAATCATACCGTTATCTAGCGATCCGAAAGTTTGGCTAGTTCTTTTAAAAACCAAACTACATTAACTTAAACACATTATTACGTCTACGACACGTTTGAAAACTTTATGCCAATATTGAGGAGAACTTTCATTTGTTGTTTTCATTGTTAAATGGTCAACAGCATGTTTCCAATCATTATGACTATCAGATAACCATCAGAAGCAAATGGACTGTTCTTTGGTCTGAACAACTTACAATAAAAACAATATAATCGTTCAGTACTCGGTGAAAAACATAGCCGTTTGCGATGAATTTGCTCGCCAGTTTTGGTTCTGCGTTAAAAACACTAACGTTGCATTTTCTAATTTTTGATCCGTCTTTCTGATTTTTCATGAAATAACTCACTATTATTAAATAAATATTGAGCTAATAATCAACATAATTTGACATATTTACGAGCCTCAATCCTATATCGTTCATTAAACCTTGATTATTTTTGTTCAGGATTTGGAGACATATATATATAAAATTATAATATTAGATACACAATACCAAGTTTAAAATGGAATTGCTAATTAAAAAATATGATACGAGAAAAGCAAATGCGGGAGTCAGCCTGAATTAAGTAAATAAAATAAAACACACCATTTAATGCGACGTTTCGTCTATGGTTTTGGATCTTCTCAAGCCTCTGATTATAAATTAACTTTGATTACTGATACATAATACACTTTGTGTGAATAATAATACTGAATTGATCATTGATTTAATAAAGAAATTGTATATTAATGCAATGCCTATGCTTTCGAATAATACTACAATGGTCCAGCTGCCAGGAAGATTTTCGTAGCTGATGGAAGTCCAATCAGTAAACCAAATTTTCTAGGGATACTTTAATGCACGAGAGTGTTTTGCGCAAAATTGTTGTTGAAAAAGTTATTAACAAATTAAAGCCTTAACACGTTGCGGTCATGGAATCTCGAACAAGAATCGCATTTTAGATCTGTATTTTCTGTTGCATTTTTTCCCTAGGAATCAGTTTGTTTGTTACAGAATTAAACATTTTTTATTAGAACTGGAGATATTGTTAATTTAGTAACTATATTTTGCATGGTTACGTACAGCGCCGAACCACGCTTTTTGTTTATCTTGTCATGAATTTCAAGAATTAATATGTCTCATTTTGAAGATAAAGCAATAATTAATCGAGTCCATAGAGTAATATTAGCATGAAATATTATTAACAGTAAGTTTTGACTGTTTCAATTCAAAAAATTATCAAAAAAAGAATTTTTTATTTGTTTAAAACTAAATAGGATTCCCCTGTTTTAAAATAAAACGAAAAAATTACATAGAATTATTTATTGTTTTATAAAGAATAATTTATGTATTGTAAAGTTCAATTACCTTCATTGGCTCTCGAGAAATAAGCTTTGAAACACGCGATCGTTCGTTACTATGATTAGCGCCCATCATACTGTCCTTATTTTATACCTCGCCTCGCCTTAAAATAAGCAATCACGCGTTTCGAAGCTTATTTTTCGCGTACCAATGATACTAATCAAACTTCACAATACATGAAATTGTTCATTATTATTTGAAAAAGTGCAAAGTAGCACCCTCTTTATGATTAATTTACTCTTGGGCTAGTGAAAATGAGCAGACTAAGAACTATAATTTGATCAGACTCGAAGTGACACTTTTAACGAATTAAAATTGTTTGTGCGGTTTGCAAAGTCGCACATGAGAGACCAAGAAAAAGTTCCAAATTATTCCTAATGAGTATATGATAAGGCGCATGTAGATATATTCACAAGAAAATAAGAAATAGTGCAGTTATCGTTAACTAGAGTAGATGCACATACTAATGAAATTGAGAAATTAACATTGGAGACAACTCTAATAAAAAACGTGCTGGTGCCAACCAGCCAATCAGACCTAAATACAAATTAATAGCATTTATTAGTTTTTCAAACAGTTATAAAACCATAATTCTGTGAACTTTTTTCAATCTTTTTGAAATAAAGAGGGTCAAATTCAGCTATAAACAAATAAAAAGTTCGTTTTTGATCATTTTTCTCATTTAAACAGTCAGAACATAGTCTTTATAACATTTCATGCTAATCTTACGACATAAACTTGTTTGATTATTGATTTCGCTTCAAAATAAAACATATTAAGTCGAGAAATTAGCACTAGAACAGAAGTTGGAATATAAATAGTGAGCACGGATCGGCATCGTGCGTAATCAAGCAAAATAGTTAGTAAATTAATAATATCTTGAGTTTTAATAAATATTTTTTAATTTTTCAAAAACTAGCTAATTCATAGGAAAAATGCAATCAAACAACATGTATAAAATGAGATTCTTGTTTAACGTTTCGTCTCCACGGTGATTTCAATATTTAATTTGTTAATAACTTTTTAAAAACACTTGTACGTAAAAAGACCCTCGATTTTCGTGATCAGCGTATTAAAAAATCCTAAAAAACTTGGTTAACTAACTCGACTTTTATCGGCTACAAAAATTTCCTGATGCTTAGACTACGAATCGTGCGAGGGTTTACGTGCCGAATAAACAAAAATTCTAAGTAATTGATAAAAACAACCCGGATGGTTTTTCATTCTTTGTTCTAAAATACTATATATATATTTTTTATTTTAATGTGATAGGTATCTGTATTATATCACAAACAAAATTATTGTATTAAAAAAATGCTTGTTTAGCAAAAAAAATTGAAAATTTCAGTTAATATGCTCCTTCTTTTTAATTTCCAAATAAAGCGTATTAAAACATTGTTCTATTATATTTTAATTAATGTTCTTAACAAAGAACGTTCTGGACAAGTGAAAAAGTTTGAAGATACTGAATTGCAAGCATTAGTGGACGAAAACTCAACTTAAGCGCAGAAAGGACTCGCTAATAAGTTAGGAGTCAGTGACAGAGCAGTTGGCAAACGTTTATATGCGATCGGAAAGATTCATAAAGAAGGAAAATGGATGCCATACGATTTGACCGAAAGTACATTATGAATCGATACAACATCGCACTTTCTTTGCTTGCCAGACAAAAAAAGAGTGTTCTGTGGCGTATTGTGACTGGTGATAAAAAGTGGATCTACTATGACAATCCTAAGCGCAAAAAGTGATGGGTGGAGCCAGGCCAACCATCCGACACTAAAATGGAACATCCATGGTCAAAAGGTATTGCTGTGAATTTGGTAGGATCAACATTGTGTGCTGTACTACGAGCTGCTAAAACTGAATGAAACCGTCACTGGCGAGGTATACAAATGCCAACTCAATGATTTGCAACAGCAATTGATCGAACAGAGATCAACAATAGTAAGCAATAAGTGCAGTCATTCTCTTGTATGAAAATACTCAGCTACATGTTGCGAAAGCCGTCAAAAATACCCTGTTGGAACTCGAATGGGAAGTGATACCGCATCCAGTGTACTCACTAGACATAGCGCTTTCTGGTTACCACCTATTTAGATCGATACAAGAATACCTCGTTGTTACGTACTTCCGATATGTTCAAGAAATGCAAGAATTCCTGAATAATTGGATCGCCTTAAAACCGTCATCGTTTTTCGCCACGGTATCGCCATATTGCCGGAAAGTAGGGAAAAGGTAGTAGAAAATGATGAAAAATATTTTGACTAAGCTAACGTGTATCAATGCATTGTCGTATACACCTCATGTAAATGTCATGAATAGTTATGAAACTGCAAGTTTTCCGTCATTGACGTAATCAGAGGAAATAAAAGGTCAGATACGGTATTTTGACTTACTGGGATATCATTCGTTGAGTTTACTTTAGTAAGCAGCTGATCGCACCCATTTTCACAAAACCCCATCGAACAGCTGGTCGCGTCTAGTCGCTGCTAGTCACGCCCATATACATGTATGTGTATAAGCAAGTACTCGTGTAAAAATTTGCATGCGTGTTACACATTTGAATTTAAATAAGACTTTTTAAAGAAGGTTTCAAATCGAATTTAATAGTTTTATTACAAAATATATACTTAATAATTAGTTTTCTTTATTAATTATGAATTAGAATTGTTCATATTTATGAATATGACAAATTTATATATAATTATTTAGTACGTATTATATATATATATTAATCATATATATAAATATATATAATTCATTCCTAAATATAAATAACTCTGTTTAATGTAAAAAGCAAAATTTTTAACCAAGTATATGTATAACACAAATTAGTTCTAAGTTTTTTATATTCATTTAATTTTATGAAATGAAATAATTAAATTAATAAAGAAAATTAGTTATAAAGTATACGTTTTGGGCTCCACCTAGGTCTTTATAAGTAATTGTACTCGATTGTCCATTATAAAAACTTCGATTGAAAAAAATTCTATTCGAAACCTTTTTAAAAAAAGTCTTTTATTTAAATTTAATTGTGTGACACGCATGCAAATTTTTACGCCAATACTTGCTTATACATATATATGTAGATGGGCGCGACCAACAGCGACTGGTGGCGACAGGCTGCGGTCAGTTGTTCGACGGGCTTTTGTGAAAATTGGCGCAATCAGCTGCTTACTGAAGCAAACTCAACGGAACGATATCTCAGAAGTCACCAGTAAGTCAAAATACCGTACCTGACTGTTTATTTCTACTGATTACGTCAACAGCGGAAAACTGGTAGCAGAGATAATAAGGAGAGATTGCCGATGCCATATACGAAAGGCTCGACGATTTTCGAACGCCGGGAACGTGCGCACTCAACAGGCTCAACTGCTACACTAACGCGCCAACGCGACATCACAGCTACGTCAGCATAAATTAATGTGCGCATCAAAGATAATAAGGAGAGATTGCCGATGCCATATACGAAAGGCTCGACGATTTTCGAGCGCCGGGAACGTGCGCACTCAACAGGCTCAACTGCTACACTAACGCGCCAACGCGACATCACAGCTACGTTAACATAAATTAATGTGCGCATTTGCCTAAGTCACGAGGTGTGACGTAGGCAATAAATATATATAGATATAGTTATACGCTTCTGTCCAATGCGACGTTGCTGTTTTCGTTTATATCATTACAGAGGTTAAGCCAAAATATATCTAATATGCGCACGAGCATCAGAAAGCAATTCAGACCCATACTTCCATGCCAGCTTCATAATGCAGATGAATTTTTGATTCAAGCAGAATTCAAGACTTTCCTTTCTTCCATTGTAGAAATTTCAAGTAGAACATCAGAAGTCCCTGATGAGGAGCCGTAGCGAGCTCGAAACGTTGGACAAGTCTTCAATTAGGTAAGGGTGTTGGGGACAGTCAGACTGCACTTTACTAATAAAGAATTTTTTCAGCTAATATTTTATTTTTAGATTAGTCTACGGGGGTGAATGTAAACAAGGACAGTCTGACTGTCATTATAATTTTAATTTAATTTTTATTTTTAATTTTTATTTTATTTTTTTATTTATTTTTATTTTTATTTTTTATTTTTATTTTATTTTTAGATTTAATTGATTGGACTGTAAGACCAATAAAAAATATTTATTAATTTATTTACTACAATATAATATAAGCATAAAATATTAAAAATAAATTTTTTAAACTAATTATGGAATATCCATTTTAGCACACAATTATAAGACTCAATTTGAAATTTCTTCAAAGGAAAAAAGGAAGGTCTTGATATTCTGCAGAATCAAAAATTCGTCTGCATTATATGAAGCTGGCATGGAAGTATGGGTCTGAATTGCTTTCTGATGCTCGTGCGAATATTAGATATGTTTTGGCTTAGCTTCTGTAATGATATAAACGAAAACAGCAACGTCGCATTGGGCAAAAGCGTATAACTATATCTATATATATTTATTGCCTACGTCACAGCTCGTGACGTAGGCAAATGCGCATACTAATTTATGCTGACGTAATTGTTACGTCGCGTTGGCGCGTTAGTAAAGCAGTTGAGCCTGTTGAGGGCGCACGCTCCCGGCGCTCGAAAATCATCGAGCCTTTCATATATGGCATCAGCAATCTCTCCTTATTATCTTTGATGCGCACATTAATTTATGCTGACGTAGCTGTGACGTCGCGTTAGCGCGTTAGTGTAGCAATTGTGCCTGTTGAGGGCGCACGTTCCCGGCGCTCGAAAATCGTCGAGCCTTTCGTATATGGCATCGGCAATCTCTTCTTATTATCTCTGCTGGTAGTTTCATAACCGTTTATGACATTTACAAGGGGGGGTATAGGAAAATGCATTTCAGCATTGTCATATCTACTTATCGGCAACTTACCGGAGTTCTTTCGGAACAGACCCATAATATCAGTCTATGTTTTATAGTGACGTCTAGTGTGAAAACGACCATTTGTCGCGAACACCGTTGATAGTTACTCCATACATGACTTCGGCTTTATACTCATCTCTGACGCAATTGCATGCTTTCGATTTGGTACAAATGTGGGGTTCTTTTGCAACAGTTGCCTGTAAAGGTTGTATATTAGAAATTTCTTATAAGACGTTTTCAAATAAATTTACTCAATACATCTACTATTAAAACAAAGAAGTTTTTGTAAAATGAGAAATTTAAATAGGTACCATAGAATGATTTTTAATTACTTGCAACGTTTTACGATGCATAATTTGAATGCTTACAAATGAGTAATTCTAAAAATTAATATAGTCGTTTAAGTATGAAATAAAAATGTGCTTAAACAAAATTTAAATTAGTGTTATGGTTGAAGCGAAAAGTGATTTAAATCCAAAAGTTTTTATATGAATAGTGAAAATTAATATTTTCAGAATATCGACTTTTTGTTATTAAATTTAGATTTCTAGTGAATATTTGCAAATAAGTTTAATTTCAATATCGTATCTTTCCATTTATAGTTTTAAATGAAGTTAATAAATACATTACGGTTTTAAATTGACGTTCTTTTATAAGCAAACATACAAGTTTATTTCAAAAACGTTGTATTTAGTATCTATGAAGGGCTTAATAAACCTTATAAATAGCAAATTCCAAGCAGTAAAAGTATTTTCACAAGGTCTTTTAATATTGAGATGAGTATGCCAACAAAGGGAAAGCATCATCAAGTTACACATCATCACCATCAGGCACACCATACACTGCCATCACAACATATTATTGGAGTAAATATTAACCAGTCAGCTGCATCTTCTGTATCACATTCACCGCATGTACATTATAATTCAGCAATCTTAAATAACTCATCACGATTTGTTTCACATCCTGGTAAGATGAATTTATTATTATTATTATTGTTATTATTTTTACAAACATTTCATTTCATATTAATTTTCAAATTTTTTAACGATTTTTTTATTTTGAACTATATTTCTTTAATTTACATAGATATGTGTTTCTTACTTATAAATTAATTATCATTTAATTAATTTTATATCTTTATTTTTATAAGATTATAATAGTTATAGATCATAAAATTATAGTTATAAGCATTAGACACGATTCTTTAAGATACCATATTCAAAGACAATTTGAACGGTGATTATTTCTGATTGTATATTGTATTATGTAAAGAATTTTTATATCTATGATATTAATTACCTAACAGTAACTTTAAATTCAAATTTATAAAATTATATTTGCTGAGCAAATGTTTTTCTTTAAATTAAAAGGAATAATTATGTAATCAATTTATCTCGCATCTAATATTGTTGATGTCCAATAGATAATTTATTATTTCAGCTATATAATTTCAAATCTGTCTGGTCAAAACTTTTGAGCAAGAAATGTTAATAATTGTTAAAACCTTAATCAAGTATATAGTAGCAGGTTGATTATATTTGATTGTCTTATCTAGAGGTGTACTGCATTGATAACTTTATAATGTTTTTAAGATGTCTGACATAAAACGTAGTTCATTAAGTGGTCTGGACTTTTTCTTTAGATTGCTATACCAAGATATTACATACAGATTTTGGAAAAATAAACAGAAATTTTCAAAATGAATTTTTGAAAAATATCAGTTAAATTGTTAACAAAAACTCTTTAATTGTTTACATAGGATTATACTTGAAAATGCATTGAAAATATCTAGATTTTTGTTATTTAAATTTAGAAATCATTTAGATTATGTAATATTAAAAAAAATTAATTATGATTTGAGATATTGCAACCTTAATGAACAGAAGTTATAAAATTATGCTCTGTGTCCACTTTTTGGCTTTTAATTTTTAATCCATGTAGAATTTTTTAACTTAATTTTTATTTGACTTCTTAAGGTGTGCTTTGTTAATATGTAAGAAATAATACTTATTTTAAAATGCAGTTAATTTTTTATTATTCTAAATTCTTAAACATGATAAAAATTTGGTTTGCATTTGTTTATAACTTACATTTACTAGTTTTGTGGCTTTTTAATTTTCAATAATTTACATAGAATTATTCCTTAAATTACAACAAATTATTTCAATTTTACAATAAACTCAATTATGACCTTTGGTTTAAGAAAGATATTCAATAATAATAAATACCCATGGTGTAACTAATCTCGAAGTGTATCTTGTCTATATTGGTGAATCAGAGATTTGTTTTTTTTTTTTAGTAGCTTTGTATATTTTTTTAGTAGCTTTAAATTTGAGGTTGAATTGTTGAAAAACAGCAGTCTATTTGTTATAAACAAATTTAATTATTTTTAATAATTGCAAAAGTTGTTTTTTTACACTAAACATTTTTTAAATATATTTTTATTATTTGAAACCAAAAAGATTTGACAGGTTTTATAGACTATTTATTTCAAAAATATAATAGGGCATCACTTGCTCACATCAGCAAACTCAAATTTTTTGCCTTTTTTGCACATGTTTTCTTACACTAAAGAAAGCTTTACTCTGTTGTATGTGTCAAAATGTATAAAGAAAAAAAATTAAGAATCTCGGAGTAAGGAGTAGAGTTGGACAATTCTTTATAAAAGAACCATTACAAAAGTATCAATACTTTTTGAGATTTTGATGCTAATGAATCGATGACTAACAAAGCAATAGTAAACTGGAAAAAGTATCGTTAATTTTAATTTAAACATGTGAAAGAAAAAAGTAAAGTGTTATAAAGTTTACTTTTAGTAAAATATGATTTAATTCATTGCTAATTTAGTAATAAATAATGTTTTTTCAATATTAGTTATCAAATTGTAATTTTGACCTATATATTTTGTAAAGTATCTTCTTAATTTTATTATAAAGCAAATAATATAAAAAATCTATATTAAGTTCTTTTTTTTAAATTTTAGTTATTAATAATATTCACAAGTTTTTGGACTTTTCATTAGTTCCAAGAGCTATTTTCTCATGTATAAACTCAAACATGTTTCTCAAGAACTGAGAACATTTTCTTATTAAAATTATAATTATTATTTGTCAGTTGTTATTTTGTCAAACTATTTTGAATTACAGAATTTTTAGCGTACATGCTCAGTCTCATTTTTGATTCTCGCTACAAAAGAATCTAGTGACTGAATTGTTTACTTGAAAAAATTGGATAAAGTTTTTTTTTCTTTGAAAGAAAAATTCAGTAATATTGCCAATCTATAGTGGCAAAGCAGATAGACGTTTGAGTGTCTATATCTTCAAGGAAACAAAAATTTTATAAATAAACATTTTATAAATAAAAATTCAGTCATATTGCCAATCTATAGTGGCAAAGAAGATAGACGTTTAAGTCTCTATATCTTAAAGAAAACAGAAATTTTATAAATAAAAATTTTGCATTCATATTTTATAAAAATAAATTGTATAATAGACCTAATAACTATGCGATATTCAAATAATGTATCTTTTACACAGTATGTCTCAAAAGTTTTTATACTACGGGTAAAAAAGATGCAATAAATGTATAAAATTTTTTCAACAAATTTTTTATTCAATATAGTTTCTATTAGAAGTAATACGCAAGTTGACACGATATTTCAGTTCGTCCTTTATTTTAAAAATTCCTCTTTTTGAATATTTTTTAAATTCGTTGTCACAGCTTCTTGTATCTTATCTATCGATGCAAAACAGTTTCTTTTCAAGTCTATTTTTAATTTTGCAAACAGGAAGTAGTCAAAGGGGCTCCAATCAGACGATTATAGTGGTGTCTGAATACAGGAACCATTTTTTATAGCAAAAATTGAGTGTTAGTTGCCGCGGTATGTGCTGGTGTATTACTGTACAAGAGGAAACAAGAGCATTCTTTCTACAGTTCAGGTCTACAAGCGCAATTCTTTTACACAAGCGATCGATTACTTGTTGGTAGAATGCAGCATTCATAATAGTATTTTGAGGAACAAATTTTTTGTGGACACTATCTTTAGAATAAAACAAAAAATTATAAATATTTTTTAACTTTTGATTTTTAAAAGCACAAGTTTTTTGCACTCAGCACTTTGGCGTTTCGTTGCAGCGTCGTATGCAAAGCACCAACTTTCATCATTCGTAATAATAGTTTCAAGAAGATTTGGTTGCATTTCAATAATTTCCAGAAAGTGATGTGCATGAGAAACTCGTTACTCTCGCTGTTCGCATGTGGAATGAATTGCGCGCACACTTTTTTTATTTTCAAGTTGCTCGTTATAATACGTTGAACGGTAGATTTTGGTATTCCAGTAATTTCTTTAATCAATCTGCAACTAGTGTTACGGTTATCTTTTCACGCAGCTGCGGCTTTGTCCATGTTATTGTCATGCTTCATGGCGCATGGCCGTCCGCTCATTTAGTCGTCTTCAAGCGACTCTCTACCTTCTACAAAGAGGTTGTATCTCCGAAAAATAGTAGAATGAGACATAATATATTCACCATAAGCTACTTTTAACATGTCCTTTGTTCCGTACACTTTTACTAATTTTAAAGCAAAATTTCATTGCAACTCGATGTTCGATATTTTTATTATTATTAAACCTTGACAGCGACCACTTTGATACTCCCACACAAAACTGCTACTGAACAGCTGCATGTAATCCGATGAATTTGAAATTTTGTGTAGAGGTAGACGTAGGTTGTAGTACTAGTGGCTAGAGTTTCATGAAGCTGGCGTAAGTATTACAGATTTTATACCCGTAGGCTTATAACTTTTGGGATACACTGTGTATAGTTTCCCATCAATTAAGGTTGAAAAAGTTGACTTTTAAATTGATTGCAAAACTACAAATGATTTCATGTAGTACTAGTTGTTTCATTGGTAATAACGATTCAGTTTCATAGGTAATAGCGAAATTGTTATTAAATATCATAGAGAAAATTGGTTTAAGAAAGGCTAAAAACCTCGTTATGCTATCTTATCTACGCCACTGATTCCTTGTTTAAAGCTTCTGCAACTCAGGAATCGTAGACACTTAGGTTGGTGTTACTGCCTCTGTCCTGTCGTGAACGCCTTTTTGTTGGAAACAGTCTTGTCTTATGTTCGGAAGTCAATGGGAGTAACAATTAGAATAACAGCTGCTATGAACGTTTAAGACCTTCAGGTAGGAGCTCACAATGCGCAGTGTTCTTCTTGATTCACTATTGTTCTATTCTTTTGCTATAATTTTGAGCTTTTAGCACATCGGCCCATATTATCACTTCGTATAACATGATCAATTGGATTACACATATGAGCAGATACTATTTGAAGGTTGCTAGACCACGAACATTGGCTATAGTCATTAATTTTTTAAGTTGGTTTTAGAGGGTTACCTTAGAAATAAGCGTCACTCCTAGGTGCATATTGGTTTATTATCCTGGAGATCTTTTGTCCGTATTTTTTGTAGGGTTCTGACGAGCTTCTCTTTGTTGAAGAAAGAGATATTCGTTTGTTCTTCCAGTAGCACAGGATCGGATTTATCAGTCATTATCACCGTGAATAATATGCAGAAGTGCATGGTTAATGACAAGTTCTGAGAATATAGAATTTCGCGGTAGTATTATAGATTATTTGCTGTCATATGAAAAGAGCGTTACTCAGTTTACCACCTAGTCTGAGTATTCCTCGAGAATTTTCATTAAGTCGACTAAATAAGTGAGATTGCCACAATTTTACTAAAAAATGGAAAATTGAAGGTTCACAGAGTGAATTTTTTTGCCTCAAATTACTTTGATGAGCAATGGTCGCTCTTTCTAGATTACAGTTCTATTTGAATCTTTGTTAGATATAATTTCTAAGATCTGGGAAATATAATAGTTATTTATTGAAAAAATGATGTATAGAAGGGCTGAGCTGGGATGTTAATCTAAGTTCGATCTGGTTCCAGAGAGAATAGATCTTTACATATACTTATTAGTTAAAAATAGTAGAGAAATAGGTTTAGGAAGTGAACGAATGAATAAAAACGCCATTTATGTAGTGAATGAAATTTTTAATTTACTTACTTGTTTACAACTTGGGCAATACACGCACACACATATGCACTCTCTCTCTCTCTCTCTCTCTCTCTTCAATAGAATCTTATTAAAAATGTAATATATGGGTAACCTCAATAAATCCTGACCAAACCGTATTCCTGCGGTTGTCGAAATAAAATGAATGAGCTCGGTAATAAAATGAATCATCTTTAAAATTCAGAAATCCTCAACTGGAACAGAATAATGTTTAAGAACGCAACCATGACAATTGGCAGCGAATCTTCCTTTTTAACAGTTTGACTGTATAACTCCTACACTTTTAATTATTTTGCAGAATACACTGAGCAAAAAGAAACATCAAGGTAACCTAAAAGTCAAGTAGATTCTACGTGAGTACTTAGGTAACTCGTGTCCCGTAAAATCAACGTTAGGAGTCGCGTAGATTTAACAGTGCTGCATGGTGTTGCCCACAGTAGTATATAATACCTAACCTAATATAAAGTTTAAACTACGTGAGTCTTTCCTAAAGCTAACGTGGCGAGTTCGAGAAGCATTTTACCAAAGTTACTCAAGTAATGCTACCGTTTCTTTTCACTCAGTGTAGAAGATGCGGTGGGGCCTCAAACCGAGGGCTTTGACTAATATTACGACATATTGTCAGTAAATTTGTTTCATTCATTTAATTAGGTGGAACTTCCAGTTAATTTTGCAGTGCAGATTTTAATTTTTATATAAACAATTAAGTAGTTAATTGATGGTTTTCTTTACCCATAATATAATTTTAATTGGGTAAAACTTATAATTAATTAAACAAACCACCAATCTTAGAGTTAACTATTGCATATTACATATTATTACATATTACTGTATATCTTATTGTAAATAGAAAATTATAGTAAGGAATGATAAAGAATTATTTTAGCTGGTATTTGAAATTTCTATATATTATAATTTAAAAATTATTTTTAAAAATTACTGCAATTATAAGTTTTATTTATCTTAGATATATGACTTCTTTTTATTTACATTATGAGATCATTACATTGATTTTTCTCTTTTCTCTAGGAAAATGTGTTTTATAGAATTTCAGATTTTAATTAATTTATTGAGTATATGGAAAGTTTATTAAATTTTTGTTGTTGTTTCGAAATAGAGGCTGGTTTGGATTGTTTCATAATTACGAAGCCCAATGTTTATTAATAAGTTCACAATTTTATCACCATGTTTATCACTATTTTTAACAATGATGACTATATAGTTGTAATACAAAAGTTATTCGTAAGAAACGCTAAAGTGTTTTGGAGAATCATCAGGCTATTAACCGTTGGTTTAAACAGAAGATTGCTTCATCCACTGTTACAATTAAAAAATTTAAATTATTGAAATCTATTGAGTATTATTTAATATATTAAATTAAATATATAAGCAGAGGTCAAGGTAATATGATAAGGAGTTGTACACAGCACGGCTGGCAAGTTACTAATGAAGATAGATCTTTTACCTTGTCTTTATTCAATAGCTCCTTCAGCTTTCCATATTAGTTTCTGAAATATGCATTGAAGGAAATTAGTCATTCATCTGATTTTTCTAACTCGTAGTCCTTGAATAGCCACTCATAGATAATACGAGGTTGGATTGATAAGTTTCCGGCCTGACCAAGAAAAACAACGTTTTTAAGAATTTTTTTTATTTCTCAACATAATTTCCTCCAAGGCTGATACATTTCTCATAGCAGTGTTCTAGTCTAGTAATGCCATCTCTATAGACTGATTCGCCAAGCTCCTCAAAATATCCATTTACAGCTTTGATTACTTCTTCATTGTCTGCAAATCTCTTACCGCCAAGCCATTTTTTCAGGTTAGGAAACAGATAATAGTCATTCGGGGCTAGATCTGGAGAGTAGGGAGGGTGCGGCATCAATTCAAATTTCAGATCGTCGATTTTAGCCATCACAACGATTGACGTGTGCGCTGGTGCGTTATCGTGATGACACTAGATTTTTTTCTTCGCCAGATGAGGTCGTTTGATTTCACTTCGTGGCTCAAATGTTGCAATAAATCTGCGTAGTATTGACCAATGATAGTTTTACCCTTTTCAAGGTAATCAATGTATATAATAGACTGTTGTTTGGTTTCAGGAGTGTAGTGGTGGACCCAACTTTCATCAACGGTTACGAATCGACGCAAAAATTCGCTTGGATTACGCTTATACAACGCCAAATTGGCGGTAGAAATGTTCTTTCGAATCAATTTTTGATCGACTGTTAGCAAACACGGCACCCATCTTACACAGAGCTTTTCCATATACAAATGTTGGTGCAAAATATTTTGTATACGTTCATATGACATCTTACAGGTCTCAGCTATCTCACGCACTTTTAATCTGCGGTTTTTCAGCACTATTTGATGGATTTTCTCGATCATATCTGGAGTTGTGACCTCAATGGGGCGTCTTTAGCAAGGCTCATCAAAGGTGCTCACACGACCTTTTTTAAACTCGAAAACCCACTGCTTAACGGTCGAATATAGTGGGATGGATGTCCCCAGTGTTGAGTCCATCTCTTTTTTAATTTCCTTCGGTGTTAACTCCTTCAAATAAAAGTATTTGATGACAGCACGATTTTCCAGCTTTTCCATTTTTACGAAAAACACAGAGGCGTCTTGTTCAGCGTGCTCTTAAATCTAAACTAATATGGCGATCGGACTGAAACTATAACTACAAGCTATCTAAGGATGGTACTATAGTATGCCACCTCAAGGTAGGCCTAGTGGCGCCATCTCTTGGTCAGGCCGGAAACCTACCAATCCACCCTTGTATAATGGCTTCTCGGCTGGCAAATGGTAGTGCAAGTGTCTCATTGTATTCCAGGACCTATTCACAAAATACGTGGAAATTCGGCCACAAAAAAACGCAAATGACCAGATAATCGCCAAGGCATTCGAAGAGCAAACTATTTTTATGTGGGGCTGCCCTAAATATTTAATCACAGACAATGGCACAGAATGTGCCAGTAATTGGCTTAAGGGCAGATTAACAGAACTGGAAGTCGTGCCCTAGTTGACGTTTAGTGTCGTTACGCCCCGGCATGACCGCTCGGCTCTTCTCCTCGGCCACTTTTCACTTGTTCTCTGCTCCGTTTCTTTCGTCTCTGCCCCGGCTTTTCACCGTCTCTCTCCCTCTACCTTTCCCTTTCTCGCACTCGATCTTGACTTTTTCTTTTTTCATTCCCTGTTACTCCACCTTCGCTCCGTTTTCTTTATTTCTTTCGTTCCTTCCCTGGCTTTTCACCTTCTGTCTCTCTCTCTCTCTCTCTGTCCCTTGTCTTCTTATTCCTATTTCTCTTTCGTTCTCTATCTTTACTCTCCCGCTCTTTCTTGCTTTCTTCTTTCACCTAATTTCTCTTTCTTTTCTTTCTTTCTCTTTCTCTCGTTCCTTCTTTCGCCTTTTCTGCCCCACTCTCTTTCTTCAACTCGTCTTCCATTCATTCCTTCTTCGGCTTCTTCCTCTCTCTGCTTTCTTTCTGCTTCCTTCTATCTCCTTTCGTATCTGTTTCTGCCTCTCGTCTCTTCGCACTATGCTTCACTCTCTACTACTCTTTCCTTGCGGCTTTCTTCATTATCTCTCCACTCTAGGCGTTCTCTCAATTGGCTCCTCTTTCGTATCTCTTTCTTCTCCCTTTCGAGATCTCTTTCTTCTATTCCCTTTCGATACCTCTCCTCTACTAGCTCTTTTTCCACACCCTTTTCTGACTCCGCCGGCGACCAAGACGAGTGTAAGTGTGCGCGTCGCTCCAAAATCATAGAAGAAAAAGAGGCGAATAAGCACGATGTCGGACGACGGCGATCGGGACGCGTTGGGTGCGGAATCTCGCGGCGCAATCACAACTTTTTTGTACTACTGCCGAATATCTAATTTCGCTGATGCATATGACAATATTGTCAGGATTGATTGTACGATTATGTAGTGACAAAACAAAAACATAATTTTTTTTTTTCAGTTAACAATGTGATATTTATATATTCAAAAAAAATTGAGCCTAATTTATGTATAACTGAATGACTCGTCATTTCCACTGAATGAATTGAAAATTACTCTTATATAGCAAAGAATGTAAAGTTATCTAATAACATTTCACCCTCCGTTCAAAAAGTAGCACATTATTACAACAAATGTGTCTCGCAAGATAAACGCAAATTCTATTATTAACTATACTTACTTATTATTATAACTATAATTAATCTTATCCTATATTTTATTATTTTTTATTATTCTATATTTTATTACTAAACTGTTATTAACTTTAATGTGCTAATAAAGCTGGATTTATTTAATAAATGCACTTTTATCACCTTGTTCAACAGACTACTCGAGAATATAAGTTCATATCACTTTTCAAACTATGCAGAGTAATATGTTGTTTTTTTCATCATTATTTAAGTAACGGTATTATAGCATATTTCTTACTCTTTGTGTTCTGAAGCGCCATTAGCATATTGCTCTATTAGAACTATTACTATAAGCTTCTAAGCCTAAAGGTAGATAACCTTCTCTCTACAAGAAATACTAACTATAACTATAAAGATATTAATATCATAAGAAAATATCAAAATTCCTCAATTTGACATAATTTTTTTTTTACAATTCTTTGCGGGTCTTTAGAATACATTGAAGTCTATATAAATGATTCAAATTATAATTGCTCTAGAATATTCATAGTTATAAAATTTAACATCCGCCCCCAAAAAGAAAGTTTATTATTTGATCCGTTACATTAAACTATTTTAGAATTATAATTCACAAATTTAATCATTTTATAGCAGCCTACAGATAAAATCAAGAATTTCTATAAATTTACAATTTCAAATTATTTATATTTCCTAAACTAATAATTGAATTGAACACAAATTTTACCGACATTTTCAATTTTATGTATCTGTAATTAACATTAGTTACTATGTAAACGTATGAATTCCAGTTCTCTTTGATATTTCATTGATTGATTCAGTCATCAATGAAATAATACAGAAATTCTAATTACCAAAAAAAATTAAGTATGTGTTTACAAAAATTAATATAATTAATTTATAGTTTCATACGCCTAGCTATGATAATGATAAATACTTTCAAATGTGATATATATATATATATATATATATATATATATATATACATATATATATATATAATCTAATAAATGAATTTATAACCCTGCCTCTTGAATAAGCTTATGAAAAATATATAATAAAATATTACATTCAATCACAAATACTTCTTGATAATCTTCCTATCGTCTTCGAATTGGTCTATTGTAGTAAATATTCTTTCTTTTTTGCTTTTACGTATTTACATATCTCTTTATTCTTCTAATATGTCCTGTATCTTATCCTGTATATAAAATAATTTATTATTTTATATACAGGATGGTTTCACTGCTTATGCACTGTTAAATCAAGTGATTTTTTGTTACCTAAATAAAAAAAAATGTATTTAAACAAAATTCTACAGATTTCTAAATATATATACTTCACCAGTTTAATGATTATTTAAGAATTTATAGTTCCTAAATGAAATTTTACAATTCTTCACTTTAGTGTTCAGGTTTTTTTTCTCATTATAAGCTGTTGAAACATTTTATATGCCATTGAAATTGTTAAACATTCAACTACAGCTGATTGAGCAGCTACTCGAAGTTGCATCAGAAATAATGAAGTAGGAACTAACTCCTTGATCTTTATCCTTAGCATTAGCATTATTTTTTTTTTATATTTCTATTGTTTTAGTTTTTCTGTTCATAATATTTTCCAAATTATTCGCAATTACACATTCAAATACTCTTATAATTTTTCATTACGTTTGCTTATATCTTAACAGTCACTATTTTTCTTTGTAATATCTTCAAACTATTCGTAGCTTCTTCTCCAATTTCATTATTTTTATTTATAAACTGTTTTATTATAATTTATTGATACTGTTTTAGATTTACAAATTGTTAATTATTATTTTGTTAGAATTATTTTAGATTCACTGTTTGTAGCGCAAACGTTTTATAAACTCCGTCTAAAATGCAGTTCATTTACGCGATTCTTCAAGACACATAACCTTACTGCCCCTCTGCAGGCGACTGCGCGTGACTCGCGGAGCGGTGAGGTAAGGGTACGAGAGACGGTGCCGAGCACAAGGCGCGATGGCGCGCGCGTCGTTTTCGTTCTCTTGGATAAGTCGGCACGGGCGCCTTGTGACACTCGTCACAATATATATATATTGTAAAGGGCACCAAGTATCGCTGCTCGTTTTGAACTAGAGAGAGACAGACAGCCTGTTATAGCCACTGTCGAACTCTAGCTGGAGGTAAGAAAGTGGGAGAAAAAAGTTAGTTAGTCGAATTGTTGTCTAAACACCAGGCAGACGTATTAGATTTTTCTTTTTGAATTGTTTTGCTTACGTTGTTCTTGTTATCTTGAAGATTTTGTTGTTGTTATATTTACTGTTGATCGTTCCTGTGATTATTATTCCTCCATTCGAATATCGAAAAAAAATTGTAAAGGAGGAAGAAAAGGGGTAAAATCTACAACAGAAGAAATATGGGCCCGTAACGTCAGCTGCAGTTAAAATATTACCGAATATTGTCAGGTATTCGAAATTCAATTTGAGCTATTTCGTTTTCGTGTATATGTGCGTCGACGGTCGTTCGTGCGGGAATTATCCGTTGATATAGATTCATTATATTTAGTTATATTCGATTTATTTTCGATACGCGTAAATATATACTACTCTAATTTATATGCGATAATTAGTTGATTATAATGAATAATTATAAACTGGAGTAATTAAAATAAATGATCAGTTAGCTTGTGTGCGTTTGTAATAAATTCGAGCGGGAATTGTACACGCACACAAGCATAACGATAGAGCGTGATTAACTCGTACGTGTGTGTGTGCGACGGTGTATTCCGCCCACGCGTACAAGTGGTCGAGAGAGAGAATCGCGAAATTATAATATAGTGAGATACGGTGGCGGCTCCTAGCGCATGAAGACCACATTATATCAACATAAAACGCGCGAAATTTAAATTTAAAAAGAAATTAAATCGGTTTTTATATTCGACCAAATCACACTCTATAAAAGAGTAGGATCGCAGGCGTACTTAGGAATTTAAAAAATAATTTATATCATTATTTGCAATTAAATAAATATATTTAAATTGTTACTATAAATTATTTATGTCTTATTAATTCTAAACAATAAATTCTGACATTGGCGATTCAGGACCCTACCGCCTTCGCGATGAATTCAGGCAGTTGTTATATTTAATATTAATAATTTTCATATTGTTTATGGGTTAATAATAAACAATTGCCGTTTGTCTAACTGATAGCCGTGTGATAGACTTTTATTCAATTTCCTTTAAGAACTGAAAAATATTTATGGGAGCAAAGGAGGTGAAGAAGAATATTTTTATTAATAATTAATTATTTAAACAATTTAATAATTGTTTCTAGCCAAGGTAGGTGAAACCTTGGCAATGACAAATAATTAATTGAAGGAAGTCCTATAATAATTGTAACGGCCTATAGAAGTAAAATAAGGTACCAGGACCGTACTTATTCCTAATAGGGCCCCGTACAATATATATATATATATATATATATATATTCGTATATATCATATCATACTTCATATCATATCATATCATATCATACTAATTTATAAAGACAAAACGTGTTTTTGTTTGTACACGATAATCGCAAAAATTACTGGACCGATTATTCTGAAATTTGACATATAGATTCTATATTATCTTGGGAAGGACATAGGTTATGTCTTTTATTGAAAATCATTTTACTTTCATGAACAAATTAAGTTAATGGTTTCAACAATCAGTTCCACCAGCGGCTACTATAGATGACGTCTTGAATCACGAACATCAACTCAAAGTACTCCGCTTAACCCTTTAACGCCCAACTCGACATTTTTCGACAATATTTTCAGTGGTGTGTAATACTAACTTAAAATGGTTCAAGAAATTCTTGAGATACCATTTTTAACGTAAAATTGTATGTACTTTCAGAATCCGGTATTAAAATTGTCGAATAATTTAACAATAAAAAGTTATAAACAATTTTTTGCAAAAAATCGTGAATTTTTGAAAAAAAAATTCGTCTAACCCTAATTTTCGAATGTAAACAGGGTTCGCTCACACGTCCAACACGCACATATTTGGTCAATGGCATGTATACTTTATTGTAAAATAAAAAATATAAAAATCTATGTTTTTATAAATAATTGACCGTAATTTACCTATCGTCGCATCTGTCGTAGCTGTTTCAATGTAGCACCCACTTCAAAAAGTTGATATTTTGCCGACCATTTTATACAATATATATATATATATATATATATATATATATATATATATATATATATATATGTTTCGAAGTTGTTAGCAAATTTCTTTTGTTCAAACTATTATTATTAATCTGAGGAACAAAAAAGGTAATACTGGCTAACGCCACACCTTCTTTAGGATACGAATCCCAAAGTTGGATATGAGCATTCGTTTAAGGTGGCCTGGTATTAATACTTTAAGCGGACTGCTTTGAGTGGATGTTCGTGATTCAAGACATCACGTAGTGGCCGCTGGTGGAACTGTCTGTGAAAACCATTAACATAATTTATTGATGAAAATAAAATTATTTTCAATAAAAAACAAAGTCTATGTCCTTTCCAAGATAATATAGAATCTATATGTCAAATTTCAGCACAATCGGTTCAGTAGTTTTTTGGTTATCGTGTACAAACAAAAACACGGTTTGCCTTTATAAATTAGTATAATATGATATGATATGATATGATATATATAATATATATAATAGTTTAGTCCCTGATGAGGAGCCGTAGCGAACTTGACACGTAGGACAAATACAGCATATCTTTAGTTCATTATAATTCTCAATTAATTATATATTGATATGTATTAATATTGATGTTATTGAATATTTATTAAATATAGTAGCTGGGATATATTTACTAATAAAGAATTTTTTCAGCTAATATTTTATTTTCAGATTAGTCTACGGGGATGAATGTAAACAAGGATAGTCTGACTGTCATTATAATTTTAATTTCATTTTTAATTTAATTTTTATTTTATTTTTATTTATTTTATTTTTTATTTTTATTTTTTATTTTTATTTTTATTTTTATTTTTATTTTTTATTTTTATTTTTATTTTATTTTTAGATTGAATTGATTGGACTGTAAGACCAATAAAAAAATGTTTATTAATTTATTGATGAAAGTAAAATGATTTTCAATAAAAAACATAGCCTATGTCCTTCCCAAGATAATATAGAATCTATATGTGAAATTTCAGAACAATCGGTTCAGTAATTTTTTCGATTATCGTGTACAAACAAAAACACGTTTTATCTTTATAAATTAGTATGATATGATATGATATGAAGTATGATATGATATATACGAATATATATATATATATATATATATATATATATATATATATATATATATATATATATATATACATTGTGACGGGGAACGCAAGCACTGCGTGCGCTTGCTTTCGCACATCCCGTTGCTCTCTCTCTAGCCGTAGCCTGTAAATATATGTATGTATATTCCGATGTATAGATGTTTATATGTTACAGGCCGACGTACAACTACACCGGCGGAGAGGTAAGTAAGAGAGAGAGAGCGGGGAGTGGGGAGAGACGGCCGCGCGCGCGAAAAGTCAGAGAGAAAAATAAGAGAGCTAGGATTGACACGCGTTTAGCCGGCTTTTCGCTCGACGCGCTTTATTTTGCTTTCGGTGTCTTGGACATCGTTTACGGGAACACGCCTCGTGCTCCACGTGTTCCCCTCGCTACGTACCTCTTCTTCGAGAAGTGTATACGACCGGACGCGCGCGTTTGTGCCACGGCATTGTGGGTACGAGCAGTGCACACGCGCTGAGGACGAGTCCGAGCGGACGAACTTGTCGCCCGACCCCGTCTCCGCGGAGTAACCGCCCCATCCCGGGGTTTCTGGACAGCGAAGTCGCCGCCTCTCCCGGTGAAGAGAGGTGCTACTGCCGAACGAGGACGTGCTGCGGGGTCAACGAGCGCACCTTCGACTCGCTGTAAGTGGCAGCCCCTTTTCTCTCTCTCTCTTTCTCTCTCTTCCCTAGCTCCGCGCGCGTCGTCGCCTCGGCGACCCTCGGTCTGCGCTCGACGCGCCTTCGCGCACACGTAGTGTAAGCTAGTGAAATATTAAATCCGATTCAGTTTTAATTCTGCTGTCTTATTTTTCCGTGAACCGCGCAAATCCTGCATGCGAGTCTTCGCCCTTCGCGAACCGCCCCTCTCCTTTGCCGAATTCGTTCGGGGCTAAGCCCAGCCGGGCACACCTTTTGCAACGGCCGTGCCCGCCGTCCTTGTGTTCGAGGCGGACATGCGCACCGTTACAATATATATATATATATATATATATATATATATATATATATATATTGTAACGGGGCCCTTGCAACTGTTTTACAATAAAGTATACATGCCATTGACCAAATATATACGTGTTGGACGTGCGAGCGGACCCTGTTTCCATTCGAAAATTTGGGTTAGACGAATATTCTTTTCAAAAATTCAAGTTTTTTTGCAAAAAATTGTTTATAACTTTTTATTGTTCAATTATTTGACAATTTTAATACCGGATTCTGAAAGTAGATACAATTTTACGTTAAAAATGTTATCTAAAGAATTTCTTAAACCATTTTACGTTAGTGTTACACATCACTGAAAATATTGTCGAAAAATTTTCAAGTTGGGCGTTAAAGGATTAAAGTATTAATACCAGGCCAGCTCAAACGAATGCTCATATCCAACTTAGGGATTCGTATCCTAAAGAAGGTGTGGCGTTAGCCAGTATTACCTTTTTTATTCTTCAGGTTAATCTGATGTCGCGTCCTGCGACGTTATGAACAATATATATATATATATATATATATATATATATATATATATATATATGTATAGGTATCTATATACACACGTATATTGAACTAATTTTCATGGCTTGGTACAAGCGCCTTTTTCTTATCGCCGAGAGTAACCGGACACCCTGTTGTCGGAAACTGAGCGTCGATGCTGACCTCGGAGGAAAGTTCCCGATCAACGCCGAATATTAACTGTCGAAATATCTCATTACGATCGACTTGAATATTAAATTTTTAATTTTTAAAATTGAAAAAGAACGTAGAGACTAAATCATAAATTAAAGGATGGTATGCCACTGATACATATGCATGTGCACGTACTTCTGTTTTGATAAATTAATTACTATGTTAAGTATGATTAATAAAATATTAATTATTATAAGTAGAATGATGGATTATCAAACTTTTAAATATATATTAGAGTATGATATAAAGATCAGTTTAATAATTGTAAAATGTAGAACAAACCAAACAATTTAGATTAATAATGTTAGTCCAATTACGATATTATGCTAATAGAATGTTAATAACAATATACTAAGTTAATAGAATGTTAATAACAATATACTTGTAAAATATATAAAATAAATCGAATAATAGACTAAGTGATTTCTAACTTATAGCATAAAAATTAGTTTGGTTAATAATAAAAGATTACGTAAATAATTATAATGTAAAGCAAATCCGAAACATTAAGATTAATAATATTAGTTCAGAATGTTAGTAGTTATATACTTTATAAGATACGTAAAATAAATTAAATAATAGAGTAAGAGTTCTAACTTATGGTATAAAGATTAATTTAGCTAATAAAATAAGAGATTATGTAAAATTAATAATTATAAACGTAACAAACGGTTAAGGTATTAATTAAAGATCGTATTTTATAATGTCGCTATAAGTTTGTTGTTCATGATCATAGCAGATGCGTTATATTTAATAATTAAATATTGTAAGAAAGCGAACGAAGGAGTTTATATTATAAATGAAATTTGACCCCTTCATTGGCTTTCCCTACGACTGCTCAGATGAATTTCCACGAAAATTTTGGACAGCCTTTTTTACTTTGTCCAGACCACATATAAATAGGAGTCGGACGAAGCGAAAAATCACTGCCGGTCGGGATTTCAACTACGTCAGATCGGTCCGGTAGTTATAACCCTTAGAATTTTTGCGACATTTTTCGGACTTAGAATTTTTCGGCATTTTCGGACTTAGGATTATTCTGACCTAGATATTTTTTTTGCGATTTTTAACTTTTGAAACATTTTGTATTTTTTAGACTTTGAAATTTTCGTGTTTCTCCAACTTCATCTTGTACGTGTTAACTAACTTTGTCTACCCGACTTATATCTAGTTTATTTTTATATATTATACGGTTGTATAAGAAGTACTTCAGAATAGTAAATAAATAGTAAGTAATCAACAATATTTATCGTTTATCCTTATTAACATTATTTGTTCGTAATCTCCACTAAACCTAATCGCGCTATATATTTATATCTGTTACCTGTATCTTCTCTCAGTAGGCTAAACGGGTGGGACTCTCGTAGTCCTGTACACTGAAGCCACTCCTTTCGTCTCATTAGATAAGACTAGTGAAAAGAATCTTAGTACGGTAGCATATAGAAGACAAGTTACGAATTAGGTAGTAACTCGCGATTTACAGATCGGCCAAGACTGCCTAGGTTCGGACTCCATCTAAAACGCGTACACCTCAGCTCACCGGCCCCACATCCCTGGCTAGTAGTCGAGAGACTAGGCCAAAAATAGGGGCAAATTACGGACCGGTCTTTCGCGGAAGCAAATCGTCGCGCATAGAACCGGGTGGGCACTCGTCATTATATATTATATACGTTATATACATTATATACGTCACACTGACACTACACTCACACCTTATGGATATCTTTTGATTTTTGTAAATTTTATTTTCTCTTACGTGAGAAAATCTGTCACTCACTCTCTCTCTCTCTCTCTCTCTCTCTCTCTCTCTCTCTCTCTGTCTCTCTCTCTCTCAAATCATACTGAATATAGTTTGTGACGACAAATTATGTTTTTGTTTTTAACCTTATATTAACTTCAGAATTGTGACAAGACTGTTTTTTTTTGTTTTTTTTTTTTTAATTTGAACAAAAGAAATTTTTGCAAAATAAGGTCCATTGGCTAACAACTTCGAAACATATATATATATATATATATATATATATATATATATATATATATATATATAAATATATTGTATAAAATGGTCGGCAAAATGTCAACTTTTTGAAGTGGATGCTATATTGAAACAGCTACGATAGATGCGACGATAGGTAAATTACGGTCAATTATTTATAAAAACATAGATTTTTATATATAGAGTACTTTTTACTTAGATATTATTGAAATTCTTTATTAAATCGGTTAAATTATTATCTCGGGCGAAGCTGAGACGGGGGATGCTAGTACTGTTATAAATACAAAGGAAAAAAGAAGCATGCACACATATAAGGCTATTAGTAATACATATCTTACATAGCATTAGGTGTAAGTAGGTTTGTCGAAACATGGCGTCATCAGTGGATCCCGGGAAGAAATGTTAAATTTATAGGTAGTGTATCTGTTAACAACTTTGAAGCATTGTATTTGAGCATTTATTTCACTGTCGTTTATCGTTTTATCGAGCAAAATTCTGGCAAGTTTCCAGCCAAATAAACGTCATTTGCGGGAAGCACTGAGTCTATTATTTAATATAAGAAAAAATGCGGCTGAGGGCTATCGTTTGCTTACAGAAACTTATGACGAAAAATGAATTGGATAGTCAACGTGCCGCAATAGTTCAAACGGTTTGAAAGTGGTGATTTTGACGTTTAAGAGAAGGATCGCTTCGCAAAGCCGAAAAGTTTGGAAGATGGGAAATTAGACGCTTTGCTACATGAGGATTGGTGTCAGATTCAAGAAGAACTTACTGTATTATTGGGTATCATGCAACAAGCCGTTTTCCTGCGCCTAAAAGCATTGGGATTCATTCGAAAGGTTGGAAACTGGGTGTCGTACGAATTGAAACCGAGAGACGTCGAAAAGTGATTTTGTATGTTCGAAATGTTGCTGCAGCAGTATGAAAATAAATAATTTTGGCAGCATATTATGACTGGTGATGAAAAATGGATTAATTATGATAATCCTAAACATAGAAAATCGTATACAAAGATCGGTGACCTCGCCCAATCGACGTCGAAACGGAATATTCACGTAAATAAAGTAATACTCTACATATTGTGAGATCAAAAGGGTATTGTATACTGCGAACTGCTTGCGAATGGTCAAACCATCAAAGGATCATTGTATCTAATTGTATCTATCATATTTTGAAGCGATCCACGAATCGATCCAATTTTTTTCTTCTTCAGAAGACCGGAAATGCTGGTCAGCCAGGCCGTGTGTCATTGATGAAAACAAGTGATAGTCTGAGGGGGCAATGTATAAAGAATACGGCAAATTCGGTAGAACTTCCCATTTCAACGATTCCAGATATGACTTGACCTCTTTCGCAACATGGGGTCGATCATTGTCATACTGTAAAAGCACTTTTTCATGTCTAGCGTTGTATTGCGGTCGTTTGTCTTTCAATGCTTGGCTCGAGCGCATTAATTGCATTCAATAATGATCGCCTGTAATTGTTTCAGTCGGTTTTAACAACTCATAATACACTACGCTGAGCTGGCCCCAACAATATTGAGCATAGCCTTGGAACTCTGAATATTTGGTTCGGCCGTCGATGTGGAACCATGGCCGGGATATCTCCATGATCTTCTATTTGGGTTTATCGTAGTAAACCCATTTTTCCTCAAAAATATCTTCTGTCTTTGCCTTGCAAGCAACTGTTCACAAACAAATAAACGCTGTTAAATATCTCTCGGCTTCAACTCGTACGGCACCCAATAT
The DNA here is from genome assembly GCA_018907035.1 of Sycobia sp. Sy_11. Lineage (NCBI taxonomy): Eukaryota > Metazoa > Arthropoda > Insecta > Hymenoptera > Epichrysomallidae > Sycobia > Sycobia sp. Sy_11. Next base: position 633,323 of record JACCIC010000154.1, on the reverse strand, counting down.
CCATGTTTCTAAATCATTGCTATGACTTTCAGGCGTTTTGAAATGGTTTTTTGGGTCACTCCCAATTATCCTGCCAATTCTTGTTGCGTGTGACACGAGTCTTGATAAGTAATGCCTCCAATTCTACATCTTCAAAAACCTTCTCTTTTTTACCGCAGTGCTGGTCTTCAACGTGAAAATCATCGTTCTTAAAACGTTGAAACCACCTCGACACGTTTTTTCACTGATAGCTGTCTCACCATAGGTATTTGAGAGAATTCGATAAGCCTCACCCGCAGATTTCTTCATATTAAAGCAGAAAATTAAAAGCTCTCCTAAATGATTAGAATTTGGCTCTCAAGCTAACATGTTTAATCGAGAATAACTTTATGATACAGACAGGAATCGACTAATAATTCGATGACGTTATGTTTACGAATGCCTAAGCTAATTGTATGACATCTACGATATATTTATTTCAACTATCACCTTCAACTCCAGCGATCTATTACAAAACGGCGGGAGCAAAATTATACACCTAGTATTATAAATTTTATATACTCCACAATCATTTTATTTATGAATTAATCTGAATAATTACTCTTAATAAATCAAAAAAGGTAAAAACCGTTCCAGCTACAGGCAAGGTTATGGCGTCGGTTTTTTGGGATTAATAACGTATGGAATAATTTTTATTCACTATCTTGAAAAAGAAAAAACTATCAACGGCGAGTATTTTACGAACTTATTAGAACGTTTGAGCGAAACAATCAAGCGAAAATGGCCGCATTTGGCTAAGAAGAAAGTGTTGTTCCATCAAGACAATGTACCAGCTTACACATCCGTTATTACAATCCCCAAAATCAATAAATTAAAGTTTGGCTTGCTACCTCATGTGCTCTATTCACTAGTTTTAGCTCTCTCGATCAATAAGACTTTAAAATAAATATATAATATATATATACATATATATATATATATATATATATATATATATATATATATATATATATAAAACTGCCTTCAACTTTATGTAACAAGGTATTCTGCTTAAGAAAAATAGACGTAAGATCAGATTCTCAATAATAATTTTTTGAAAAAGAAATCTCAAATGAAATGAATAATCGAAAAGGAATAACAAATGAAAAATAGTTTGGTAAGTTGGTTTGTTTTTAGCATATTAAGACCTTTGAACTCTATAAATCTAATCATGTTTGTTATAAAAACTTTATATAAAATATTCTTAAATACATTAAAAGTGTAACGTTTCCCTTTTCCCCTCAAAACAGCTTACGCGGCAGCATCATGATCGATTTGAAAGGAAAGGGAAGATTAGACAAGATCGGGAGAAAAATACGGTTTACTCAATTGTGTTTATAAAAATAACAAAAAAAAAATACATTCTAATCAAAGTTGTACAAAAAATATTACAACAAAAAAGGTAAATAAAGCTTTCTGTCTTCGGATCCTGCGATCTGTAACACACAAGACAGAATTTTATATTAAACCTTATATATACTTTATTACACCGTATCGCCGAAAGAACTGCTCTTGGGGCGGAAAACTCGCCCTTTTATACACGAAAAACTAGTCGATCGGGTGTTTACACCACCGTTCGACTAATTTCATATCGAGCCACCGAAAAATAAGAATAATATTTTTACCATAAAAAAAATAATAATCGCATTATAATTATAATAATTATAATGCTAATTTGCGGATTTGCCCTTGAGGACGCTCGTATTCTTATAATCATTTTGGCGTAATTTAGTTCTCTCGGATATTTATTTATTACAATAATAATAATTATTATTATAACAAATTATTATAATAATAATAATTGTGATAATAATAATTAAGTTGACATTTGCGTCCTTGGCGACGCTCGTGTTCTACAATATAAATTATATTATAATAATTCTGGCACTGTTTTTCTTAATTTATTTTGCTCGTATTTACATAATGTTTAGGTATTATAATACTTTTGATGATAATTATTACAAATTGACTTAATTAATACAAATTAATAATAATAATTATTATTGAAAAATAATAATAATTACAATAACAATAATTATCATAATAATAAACAATAATAGTTATTATAACAACTTATAATAAGAATCAAATAATAATTAATTTAGTATTCAATTCTTTCCGACTTGTTATATTAACAATAATGAATCATATCTTTTTGTCCTTTCGGACGTTCGCATACGCTTAATTATTCGTGTATTCATTATAATATTTACTTGCACGTTTTCTTTAATTAGCATGCTATATATTAAATAATATAAAAGTACCAAAAATGAGACTCATATTATTTAATAAAAATGAGGTGTTTGAAAAGTGGCGGCGAATGTCTTTACTGCCTCCCGAGTTCGTTAGCGAGGGACAAGTTTTTCACACGACGCGCGGGAGTTTCCCTCTGCTCTCCCTTGGCCTACGTTTGCGAGGCAGGTATATTTAATACGCGCAATCATATTGTTTTGAAGATTGCGCGTTTGACCGTTAATCGGGAGCATTACCCGATTATTTTAATTTTGAAACTTTAATTACTTCGAATTAAAATTTTGCGCGTATTAGGCTGTATCGAGACTACAGCCTGATCGTCGCAAAAATATATATATTATATAACTAAATTAGAAATCAGATAATTGAAAAAGTCAGATATTTTCATCTATTTTAAAACTAACCTAATTATAGAATGATTTACCAACAGCAAATCGTGAGGCTCCTTAATAATTAACGTTTAATATTAGGTTGTAGGTTGTCAAATATCTCCCTTCCGCCTTTTTGTCTCATGAATTTAGCGGCTATATCAAGTGGAAATGGTCGTGGTCCAAGGCCGGGGAACCGTCCCAAACAGTGGCCAAACCGGGCTTGACGGCCAGGAAGGTTTTCCTGTGTGTTTAGTCGGATTGGAAGGGAATCATCCACTATGTGCTGCTCCCATATGGCCAGACGCTTAATTCTACCATCTACTGTGAATAACTGGACCGCTTGAAGCAGGCTATCGAACAGAAGCATCCACAATGGGCCAACAGGAAGGGTATAGTGTTCCACCAGGACAACGTCAGACCAGACACTTCATTAATGACTCGTCAGAAGCTACGGGAGTTCGGATGGAAGGTTTTATCACATCCACCATATAGCCCGGACATAGCGCCAAGTGATTACCGCCTGTTCCTGTCCATGTCGAACGCCCTTGGTGGTGTAAAGTTGGACTCAAAAGAGACTTGTGAAACGTGGCTGTCCGAGTTCTTCGCAAATAAGGAGAGGTGTTTCTACAAGATGGGTATTATGAAGTTGCCGTCTAGATGGAAACAGATTATCGAATAAAACAGCGCATATTTGAAGTAAATCCGACCACTGTAACATTTTTTAAAGCATTGAATGAAGGGCAAAAAAGGGGAAGGGAGATATTTGACAACCTAATACTTCAATTAAAACCTTTATCAGATACATGGAAATCTAAGTCAACAGAATTTTTAGATAATGATTGAATCAGAAGGCTATAAAGAAAACTTATAAATAAAAATCTGTATTTATCTGTTAATATTTTATCAGTTATTATAAGACTGAAATATATTCAGATAATTTAAAATATACATAATATTAATTATTTATAATTTAATAATAGTTGCGTTGATTTAACATTAATTGTTGTGAGTGATCATGTGTTAATTAAATTGATAATTCATCAATCACCACTATGCAGTATGCCAAATTAATTTTATACTTCTATTTGCATGAAGATGTTAAATAACGTAACAAATCCGCATATATGAGTAATATATACTTTATTCACAACTCTTACACTTATTACATGTACATGCGATGGTGAACGAACAATTTCTGGGGTTTATTTTTCCGTCTTTGCCGAACGAAGTTATAGAGGTATATAAGAAGGAGAGACTATTTACATTTCTATTCTGATTAGTTGGAAAATGTGGGAAAAAGGCGGTGCAGACGTAGTAAGCGGGGTTTAAATCTTAAACTTAAAATAACTGCGCATCGAGTTGTCATTAACAAGGATCATAAAAGGATACAATTAAACGATTTAGACTGTCTCTTGGCTTAAAGATGTAGTCCACATGTTACTATTTATACCTTACCAAGAAAAACAACGTTTTTAAGATTTTTTTTTTTAATTCTCAACATAATCTCCTCCAAGGCTGATACATTTCTCATAGCGGTGTTCTAGTCTAGTAATGCCATCTCCATAGACTGATTCGCCAAGCTCCTCAAAATACCCATTTACAGCTTCGATTACTTCTTCATTTTTTGAGGTTAGGAAACAGATAATAATCATTCGGGGCTAGATCTGCAGAGTAGGGAGGGTGCGGCATCAATTCAAATTTCAGATCGTTGTGCGCTGGCGCGTTATCGTGATGAAACTAGATTTTTTTCTTCGCCAGATGAGGTCGTTTGATTTCACTTCGTGGCTCAAATGTTGCAATAAAGCGTAGTATTGACCAATGATAGTTTTACCCTTTTCAAGGTAATCAATGTATATAATAGACTGTTGTTTGGTTTCAGGAGTGTAGTGGTGGACCCAAGTTTCATCAACGGTTACGAATCGACGCAAAAATTCGCTTGGATTACGCTTATACAACGCCAAATTGGCGGTAGAAATGTTCTTTCGAATCAATTTTTGATCGACTGTTAGCAAACACGGCACCCATCTTGCACAAAGCTTTTCCATATACAAATGTTGGTGCAAAATATTTTGTTCAGTGTGTTCTCAAACCTAAACTGACATGGCGATCGGACTGAAACTATAGCTACAAGCTATCTAAGAATGGTACTATAGAACGCCAACTCAAGGTAGGCCTAGTGGCGCTATCTTTTGGTCAGGCCGGAAACTTTTCAATCCACCCTCGTATATCTTTTTTAGAAAACACAGTGTATTATTTTTAAAATGTTAATATAGAGCTTTAATAATTAGAAATTCATCAACTTTTCTATAAATTAAGCACGATGTTTTGGAAGGTAGCTCAATTTCTGTAATCAACATATTTGTATGTCTCTCTTCAAGGTTATGGTAACCACAAGAATCTTGATTAATAACTAATTCTTGCACCTTATTGTTAGAAAAAGAAATTCAAATGAAATATTTATCAATACTGATCCATAACTTATATCGAAATCTTTATCTTGTAGACAGAATAATATCTTAATAAGACAATTCATACTTGATACCAATAATTTTAAATATTAAAAATACGAAGCTCCTATTGTTTGTTCCATTCCTCAATGCTTCACATTGAGTATATCTTTTATAATGTATCCATTTACAAAATTCATGGATCAAATTGCCAAACAGTTTGTAATTGGAGATGTTTTGAAAGAAAACATATTTTTTATGTTATGTATTTTTACTATTGATTTACGCATAACAAGCTGTACTTGAAAGGTTATTAGCTGAAAGTATTTTTGATAAATGTCTTAAAAATAATTTGCTTAATATGTTCTTTACCAACGAATATAAATTAATAAAAAAAATGTTTTAATTTAACAGTAACAGCAATATTTAGTGAAAAGTTGGGTATTGTTTAATACAGAATATCCACAGTTTAATTATTTCGAACTTCATATCAATATAAAACGAGAAATAAAATAATACAAACACACGCTTTCCATTTACCTGGCTAAATAACTAGGAAGTACGCTTATGAAACATACCTATTTGTATTCAAAGACGTCATATGAGTAATTACAAAAGAATACGTTTCTAGAACCGAATAAAGATTCAACCAGCTTTCAAGTCGTTGATTCTGTACAACTCAATTTCTGCGGCCTTATCGCCGATGACAGCGTTCAAGAAAGGCTATGTGAAATTAATTGGATAAAAGTCGTTTATTGTATACAAATATAGCCGTTTGGTTAATAGCAAAGAAAACGTTAATCGTGTGTATGAAAAGCCACTGAATGAAAAAGTAAAATATCGAACAAGAGAATACAGATAATACAGTGTTTTTAAAAGTACGCTTTTGTATTTCAGATATTTATTAAAATATTTTACTGTATCTTCTCGTGCTATGATATAAATGACATCAATTTTCATATAATACTTTACTCTACTTTAAATTAAACATATAATGTAATAAAAAAAATCAAATACAACAAATTTTTAAATAATTTTGTTTTTCTTAATAATATTAATACATGTATTTTGTGGAAAACATTATTATTATTATACAAAACGTATAGGATTTAGGCCCATTAAATAAACTAGTGTTCGTAACAAGTATACTCTCTCGAATAGCAGCGTCTGCTTCGTAAAAAATTTAATTTCACTATTTATTACAAGATCGAAGCCGGTGATTTGCCTCTTTCCAGCGTACGTTGCGAGCGACCCACATTCAGAACAATGAACACAAATGCCACGAATTAACCGTGCCTTTAGATTGGAAGACTCTCGCACGCCTTTTCTAAATTATGCGTAAATTAACCGACGGAAGGGTTTAAGAAACGCTCCAAAGAGAGTTCCCGTTTCGAAGAGAGACTGAGCAACCTGTATAGCAAGACTGAGCATTATCTATATAGGATTCTTTTCTCTGCATTTTGAAATGTTGGGCACCAAATAATAAAGACTACTTTTGCAAACCTGAATAGTAAGCCAAAGCGATTCATGAAACTGGAAGCAAACAAGAATATCGTGAAAACCGCAGTAATTCTAGTTCTGACGTTTGAAAAGCCGCGTAAAAATCAGAATAAATCAAATGATTTGCGCGCAAGCACCTTTTAACAGCTCAAAAAATGAAAATCTAAAAGAATATCTCACATCTTATCAATGGGCTGGGCAAATTGTACTATAGGATCAATTAAAAGGAATATTACAATGAGAAATTCTGTTATTATTTTGAGTTTCAGTAAAGAGTAGTAGGAATGGAGAGTTGAGAAACTAAACCAATACGTAGACGTAGAAGCAGCTTAGGCACTGACTTATTCTTCGCGCCTCCACCATAAAAATAAGGCATCAGGCCTAGTATTTTTAATTAACTCTGGATCATAAGTCTTCATCATATTGCACAAGAACGAGGAAAGAAGCGCTAATTCGAGTGTTTACTGTACGTCGCAAAGGCTACTAAAATAGAAACATACGCAGTACACATAATGGTCGTGGAGTCGGCTTCACATTTTTCTGCACCAATTTTATTTCATTCTGGGCATGAAATTAAAGAAATTATTACATAGACCGATCGTTGAAGAGATCGCTAGCTTAGTCCACGCGGCAGCAACTTTTAAAATTCACACATTCGACTCAAATAGTCTTTACGCGGAATTTTTTTAATAGGTTCCTTTGGATTACAGGTTAATAGTTAAGTCCGGTTATCAATCACGGTATATTCTCTCCAATAGTTCCGAAAGGTCTCCAGTTAATCGGAGATTATCCCAGAAAAACCTTTGTGCCACAAAAGAACAAGTCAATGAAATGACAAAAAATGAAACATTCGTCGGACAGCCCACGGATTAGTCCGATACGCTTGGATTTAGTGAATGACAGAGTATGGCGCATTTGCGGTACTATAGTGATCGAATCAAGTCACAGTTGCTGAAAACTATCTAAAATCACACATGCATAACTTTCCTATACTATTTTATGCATCAAATACTCCTCACCGAAGCCGATCGTGAAAAGAAATTGGTCATTACGCCCTTCGGCTCCTTCAAATACGAGGGTGGTCCCAGAAGTACCTGACCTAACAAATAAATTTCAAAAATTTTGGAACAAAATATATTTATTTTTCAACATAATCTACTTTCAGCTCTATAAACTTTTCCCAGCGATGTTCAATAAGTTCGATACCCTTTTTATAATAAGAATTGTCAAGCTCCTCATAATAGTCATTAACTGACGACATCACCTCTTCCTTGTTGGAAAATATGTGACCAGCGAGCCATTTTTTCAAGTTTGGGAACAGAAAATAATTCGAGGGAACTTCATCTGGCGAATAGGGTGCATGAGGTAACAATTCAAACTTTATATCATTAATTTTGGCAATTGCAGTGACAGATGTGTGAACTGGTACATTGTCTTGATGGAACAACGTTTTCTTCTTAGCCGAATTCCGCCATTTTCGCTTGATTTTTTCGCTCAAACGTTACAATCAGTTCGTATAATTCTCGACGTGGATAGTTTTCCCTTTTTGAAGATAATCAATGAAAATTATCCCACACGTATACCAAAAACCAACGCCATAACCTTGCCTGCAGATGGAACGATCTTTGCCTTCTTTGGAGCCGGTTCTCCTTTTTGAGTCCATTCTTTTGATTGTTCTTGTGTTTCGAGTGTGAAGTGGTAGACCATGTTTCATCCATGGTTATGAAACGGCGCAAAAATTCGGCTTTATTTTTGCGAAAAATTGCCAAACACTCGACTGAAACATCCTCACGACGCTGTTTTTGTTTTATTGGGAGCAAACACGGCATCTATCTTGCGCACAGCTTTTTCATCTCGAAATTTTCAGTTAATATGTGATGTACCACACTTTTTGAAATGCCTACCATGTCTGCTACCTCGCGCACTTTCATTCGACGATCATCCAGTACCGCTTTCTGGATTTTCTTCAACATTTCTAGAATCGTCACCTCGATTGATCGACCATTGCGATGGTCGTTTTGGCAGCTCATAAACGCTGCTACCCAATATTTTACTTTTACAAACGAAGGAGCAGTTTCACTCAGAGTAGTGTCTAGTTCAGCTTTTATATTGGTTGGGCTGAGGCCTTTCAAATAAAAAAATTGTATCACATAACGATGACCAATTTTTTCCATGTTTACAAATTCACTGAAAACGTTCATTATTGATGGCTGTCAAACAAATGCTAAATATCATGGCGTCTTCAAACTTGAGACATATGCTTTTTAGATTGTGTACTTTCTAATACTGTGGTATTTTTTGACCCACTACCGCCACCTCTAGGTCAGGCCAGGTACTTTTGGGATCACCCTCGTACTAACGGTTATGCGTCACAATATGAATGGAATAATATTTATATTCAAAAAACAAATTTGAAATAAAAATATAGCTACTATATATGTATTAAATTTAATATAATAGATAGTATTAGAGGTCAATGTTTTTTAAAAATTCGATTTAATCTTATAATTTATCTGTATCATATTGTCTGTTTAAAGAATTTTTTCACGAATGTATACAAATCATTTTATAAAATAGCTGATTATAAATATTAGTTTCTACGTCTAATATTTTTAAAAAATAAAAATCAAAAGAATAATTATTATTTTTAATATGTTCATACAAAATATGAGTATTTACAATGATTACAACATATTTTATAAACAACGTTAAATAAGTCGGTAAATTCACGTTGTTTCTACCTAATTGTATAAATTTATTAAATTAGTCATATAGACAATTGACAATATAAATATTAAAAGGTTTAAAAATATTTCTAAACTTTTTTTCTAAGCTCGGTATATATGGTATTACAATAATAATCCTTTTATTATTATTATTATTATTATTATTATTGTTGTTGTTGTTGTTGTTGTTGTTGTTTGAAGAATATTTTATTTCATTTATTCTTTTATTAATATAGTTTTTATAAAAAAAATTGAGGGTAGTTATTTTAGTATAAAATTCGTTAAATAAATTAGGACTATTGTAATGAAATTCTTTATCAGAAAGTCATATTAGTTTGTCCACAAGGGAGTACATAACACCAATTTTTGGTAATATTATAAGTTGGTGTGAATTAAAATCAAAAAATCTTCCCGAAAAAGGTTTGCGAAACCAATCAATTTTGAAATCTTTATTAAGGTACTTTATTAATAGTAAGTCTAAAAAAACTCACTAATTTTTCTACAGTGAATCGAATATATACATTCATGTTATGGAAAAGTAAAAGTGTGTTATTAATTAAGTTTTGAAGTACCGCAATCGAAATATTATCATCCACATATCTGTAATAGATACACTAAAATACAATTTTGATATAGTCTCTCGCTTAACATCATTCATGACAATATCAGCGAAAAAAGAACTCATGGAGTTTGCCATTGCCGTACTAAAAACTTGTTTATAAACCTATTATTAAAGAAAAATAGTTATTTTACTTATAATTATTTAAAAATCTATATTTTAATATTTGTTTATCTTTACTTTAATTGTTTATAACTGTTATTATTAAAATAAAGTAATTAATTTATTGTTTATTACTTTACTTTTAATAATAAGATTTATAAACAAGTTTTTGGTACGACAATGGAGATCCCATGAATTCTATTTTGGCTGATATTGTCATAAATAATCTTGAGAGAGAGGCTATTTCAAAATTGTGTTTTGGTGTACCTATTTATTACAGATATATTTTTATAACTTACAAGAAAAGTTCAGAAATATTTTTAAACCTTTTACTATTTGTATCGTGAGTGCCTCTATTTTATTATATTTTTATGTTTTTGTGACGTCCCGCACTATATATACATACTCATATATAATGACGAGTGCCCACCCGGTTCTATGCGCGACGATTTGCTTCCGCGAAAGACCGGTTCGTAATTTGCCCCTATTTTTGGCCTAGTCTCTCGACTACTAGCCAGGGATGTGGGGCCGGTGAGCCGAGGTGTACGCGTTTTAGATGGATACCGAACCTACTAGCCTACTCAGAAAAATCAGCGGAGTGGCTTCCGTGTACAGGACTGCTAGAGTCCCATCCGTTTAGCCTACTCAGAGAAGATACAGGTAACAGATATAAATATATAGCGCGATTAGGTTTAGTGGAGATTACGGACAAATAATGTTAATATGGATAAACGATAAATATTGTTGATTACTTACTATTTATTTACTTTTCTGAAGTACTTCTTATACAACCGTATAATATATAAAAATAAACTAGATATAAGTCGGGTATACAAAGTTACTTAACACGTACAAGATGAAGTTCGAGAAATACGAAAATTTCAAAGTCTGAAAAATACAAAATGTTTCAAAAGTTAAAAATCGCAAGAAAAAAAATATCTAGGTCAGAATAATCCTAAGTCAGAAAATGTCGAAAAATTTTAAAGTCCGAAAATGCCGAAAAAATTCTAAGTCCGAAAAAGTTGGAAAAATTCTAAGTTCGAATAAGGTCGCAAAAATTCTAAGGGTTATAACTACCGGACCGATCTGACGTAGTTGAAATCCCGACCGGCAGTGATTTTTCGCTTCGTCCGACTCCTATTTATATGTGGTCTGGACAAAGTAAAAAAGGCTGTCCAAAATTTTCGTGGAAATTCATCTGAGCAGTCGTAGGGAAAGCCAAGGAAGGGGTCAAATTTCATTTATAATATAAACTCCTTCGTTCGCTTTCTTACAATATTTAATTATTAAATATAACGCATCTGCTATGATCATGAACAACAAACTTATAGCGACATTATAAAATACGATCTTTAATTAATACCTTAACCGTTTGTTACGTTAATAATTATTAATTTTACATAATTTCTTATTTTATTAGCTAAACTAATCTTTATACCATAAGTTAGAACTCTTACTCTATTATTTAATTTATTTTACGTATCTTATAAAGTATATAACTACTAACATTCTGAACTAATATTATTAATCTTAATATTTCGGTTTTTGCTCTACGTTATAATTATTTACGTAATCTTTTATTATTAACCAAACTAATTTTTATGCTATAAGTTAGAAATCACTTAGTCTATTATTAGATTTATTTTATATATTTTACAAGTATATTGTTATTAACATTCTATTAGCATAATATCGTAATTGGACTAACATTATTAATCTAAATTGTTTGGTTTGTTCTACATTTTACAATTATTAAACTGATCATACATTATATCATACTCTAATATATATTTAAAAGTTTGTTAATCCATCATTCTACTTATAATAATTAATATTTTATTAATCATACTTAACATAGTAACTAGTCTATCAAAACAAAAGTACGTGCACATGCATATGTATTGATGGCATACCATCCTTTAATTTACGATTTAGTCTCTACGTTCTTTTTTAATTTTAAAAATGACAAATTTAATATTAACGTCGATTGTAATGAGAAAATGAGAAATTTCGACAGTTAATATTCGGCGTTGATTCGGGAACTTTCCTCCTAGGTCAGCGTCGACGCTCAGTTTCTGACAACAGGGTGTCCGGTTACTCTCAGCGATAAGAAAAAGGCGCTTGTACCAAGCCATGAAAATTAGTTCAACATACGTGTGTATATATATACTTATACATATATATATATATATATATATATATATATATATATATATATATTGTTCATAACGTCGCAGGACGCGACATTTTTGCTAATTTGTAATGTCATTTAATTTGTTTATAGTGCTTGATAAGAGCTGCGTTAATTGAACCGAAACGTCGAAAAAAAAAATTTCGTAAAATAATATTTTTTCAAATATAAATATTAGACAGCAAATGCCACAAGTTTCATCCATTTACTTTTAAACAATGTTTTCAGTGAAAATTAATATTGGTATTTCGGTATCCAAAATCTTCAACTTCAAAATAAGATCTCAATTAAAAAATTTTAAGTAAACCGAAAGTTTAATGGTAACAAGTGATCGTGGAACACATGTAGCTTATGTTAATAATTTACAATATTTCAAGTCCTAAAATAAATAGTTTTGGTTTTACAAAATCAAGTTTTTTTAGAGGAAAGTGTTACTAATAGTTGGTAACCGTTTAATTCTATTAAATATTCTGCTTTCTACAGCCGTTTAAACAATGAAATTGTTGATAATAATAGTATTTGTTAGATTATTTTAGCCTTCTATAAATAATAAAGCAAAAAATACTTGAAACTAAATATTGAACAGTATCGTAAAGGGGTGTAAACATATGTGTCCACTGGGTCTTATTACGATCTGCGTCTTTGCTGCCCTGCGCGGCAAATGATTTATGAATTTATTGTTTAGATGCCTGATGTGTTTTTATAGGTTTTATGTTTCTCACAAAGGCTTGCAGAGTTTTCGATTTCGAGTACTGCAGTGAGTCTTGCGTCGTCCTTTCGTTTGAACAGACATCTTTTTTTTCCTTGTTTGAAATAAAGTTCATGTTAAAAGATTATTTCGTGTATCTTTATTTTAACATTCCACCTACTAGATTTAATAAAAATTCAATATTATTTTAAATGATTTTTGAAAACGTTTTCAAGTAATACATTAAAAATAAATGTATTAAAAAATATTTTTCCTTAATTTTTTCGTGCATATTTAATTGTAAAAAACAATAAGTCTCAACTTTTTAAAATCTACAAAAACACTGCGGAATTCTTTGAGCATATACGAAAGTTGTGTATTTCGTTTTTGAGATGTATTTACATACAAACACACTCAGAAATACCAGGAAATCTGCTTACCGATTTAGTGACGTATCATTAAATAATTCACGTATATCAACACAGAATCTACATTTTCATAAGGAAAATTAGTGTAGAACTATTTTAAGTAAAATTTACAAATTTTGTTTTCTTATCATAGGAATAATAATGCACTAAGTGAGTTTTTTTATTCTTGCCAAGCAATATACAAAGGCCAGAAAAGGTAAGAACTGATAAGTTGCATTTTTTTCTATATTAAATGTTTCTTTTTATCGCAATATGATTTATTCCATATTTCAACCAATACAAATTCATTGTTTAGATACCTAAACCATTTGAATCTTTAAATTGTTTTTCAAGCTTAATTAATATTGAAAAACAATCATTTTACAGAAAATTTTTAAACAATTTTATTTAATCTCGAAAACAGATTTTTTGATACAACAATCCTTCTGTATCGGCCATTTTTTGGTATTTTAACCTTAGAATTCGTTTTTTCAGGGGTTATAATACGTTTAAAAAACCTAATAAAAACCCTTCTGGCTCTTAGATTGTAACACACGCACGCACACGCGCGCGCGCGCAAACATACACACGTGCATCTACAAATAGAATTATATTTAAATACCGTAAAATTTAAGTAAACACTTGGTAAAACAAGTTCTGAAAATTAAATTTATTATTGTTAAATTAAATAGTTTAGAAAATATAATTAATTAATTATACAAATTAGACATGTAGTCTATTACAAATTAAAGTTTTAACGAAATGTACCTAATAAGATGTTCATGAAAAACATTTGAATTGTTATTTTTGATTAATTTGTCTTCCATTTGTTAACGTCTTTATTAAGTTTTGTGTGGAAGTTGAATAATATTTTTATTTTTGAATATGAAACGATTTTCAATACCTTATTATTTGAAATTTAAAACGTAACTAATGGTGTTGTATAAGACACATGAGCACGAAACTGCTAGGAAAGGAAACACATGTTACACAGAAGTCAAAGTGAACAGGTTGGAATTCAAGAGATAAGCTTTTATTGTTTAATTAAATATAAATTAGGAAAATTAATTCAATTTTTGATTTATTGATTCGTAAAATTAGATTTGTTATGAATAAACGTAATCTATTATTTTATAAGTTAAATATAAAACAGTATTTTCCAGTATGAGTAAGTTTATGAATGGTTTTACTGAGGTTATATGTAGACTAACATTAATCTTCTTGTTGAACTATAGATATATTTTACAGCAATATGAATTATATTTTCTACATAATTTTAATCTAAAAGGTATATTGTCAAGTGGATGATCAATATGTCAAGTATTGCCATTTAAGATCTTATGAAATAAAAAATACATATACATACATTAATTTCAATACCTAGATATACTATATATTTTACCAAATAATATTATTAACTTAAGACAATAATTATTCTTAATTTTATTTTATAAAAACTATAGTTATAATATAAATTTGCCCGTTATTGCATAACTTTTATAAGAATCAAATTACACTGATTTGATGCAATTTATTGGTCGCAAATAAAAATCTGGTTTTTTATATTTTTTTGATAGTTTTCAAATAGTTACCTCTTTAAATGTTTATATTATTTATTCATTTGAAATTATTATTCTAATTATAGTGTTATAATATTTTTAATAAATTTTTGTAACTTAATTTTTTGTATTAAAAGAAATTTTTAGTACCTAGTATCTATATAATATAATATCTATATAAATATAATATTTACTAGTAATTAATGATTATTTTGTTACTTTATAAGTATTGGAAATCATTTAAAACTTATAAAAGTAATAATGAACTGTATTGTTGGATGATGTAAATATTTTGCTATATATAAAAATTATATTATACATTATTTCATGTACTGTTTTAGTTATGATCATTACAAACGGATTCTTTTTGATATATATATATATGACCCTTACCTTGCATTATTTTTCACTAAATGGAACACTTGATATTATCTTTCAGTTTAAATATATTATTCTTATTATTAAATGCTCTATACTATTGCATATAGTGATTGTCATGAATTACGCTAAAAAAGAACATTTGTTTAATATTTAAAAAACATTGATCAACAAGTGGAACTATTTTATTCTTTTATTCTTTAGGCAGTTTTCCTTTTACAGCTTGAATTAGCAAAAGAAAAAGAATGAAACTAAAAAATTTTTGCAGTATCACATTATCAAAGAATTCAAAGAATAAAATACTACTACTCGTTAAACAATATATTTAATGTCTCAAATGATCCATACTGTTCTTCGATTTGTCAAGAATAAACTTTTGCTTTTATTATTAACTACAGCATTGAGCATTTCATAATAAAAATAAAATATTGAAGCTACAAGTTTATATGAAACGATTAATTTTGTAAACAATAATGATTGCAAAGGTTTATTTATATAAAAAGAAAGCACAGCATTAATTGTATGATATTTTTTTTATATCTGTGTAGAAATAAAAATTTAATAATTCTATATAATATAAGTTAATAAATATTTTTTTATTGGTTTTACAGTCCAATCAATTAAATCTAAAAATAAAATAAAAATAAAAAATAAAAAGAAAAATAAATAAATAAAAATAAAATAAAAATTAAAAATAAAAATTAAATTAAAAATTAAATTAAAATTATAATGACAGTCAGATTGTCCTTGTTTACATTCACCCCCGTAGACTAATCTGAAAATAAAATATTAGCTGCAAAAATTCTTTGTTAGTAAAGTGCAGTCTGACTGTCCCCAACACCCTTACCTAATTGAAGACTTGTCCAATGTTTCGAGCTCGCTATGGCTCCTCATCAGGGACTGTCAGACTGCACTTTACTAACAAAGAATTTTTTCAGCTAATATTTTATTTTCAGATTAGTCTACGGGGGTGAATGTAAACAAGAACAGTCTGACTGTCATTATAATTTTAATTTAATTTTTATTTTTAATTTTTATTTTATTTTTTTATTTATTTTATTTTTTTATTTATTTTTATTTTTATTTTTATTTTATTTTTAGATTTAATTGATTGGACTGTAAGACCAATAAAAAAATATTTATTAATTTGTATATGGGCAGTCGACAAAAGTACAATTCAATTGTTTTAATATAATATAAGATAAATAGCAACTCCTAGTAGCAACTTATATTTATCTATCTTATTAGACATAATTTTTATTCGCTCTTTACAATGTAAAAAAATAAAATAATTTATTAGAAAAGTACAAATAGACAAGTAAAAATTTATAATTTGAAATGAGATTTTGAATAATAAAATAAAATCCAATGATAATTTTGTAATAAATTTCAATAGCAATGTTACTATAATGAATAAAAAATAAATCATTTTAGTTATGATGCAATCTATTGGATTAAGTGAAACTTTTATTATTTTATTTTTACAAATTTAACAATTCTGCATAATTTACAATACAAGACAATATTTAAAAATCATGTTTTTTATTGATTAATTTAAAAACTTATATTTTGGATAATATATGTTTATAATAGATACTTAAAGCACACTTTAAATTTATTATTTCTATAAATTATTATTGACATATATTTAATTAAATTTTAAGGAACTGAACACAAACATAAGTGAACATAGACATTTACAAAATAAGTTTAGTTGACTTCATTAAAAACACATGTATGTCAATTTTTTAAATTAATCAAATACTACTTTAATACATAAAGAAAAATATTATAATAATTTTTACAAATATGTCGAGAAATATTAAAAGAAAATACATTAATTTAGTCATAGATTGAGTTAGGTAAATTTCAGTCGTAGCATGGTAAAATCTTTAGTATTATATATTTTTCTGAATAGTATGATAAAATTTCTAGTATTAAATATTTTAATGAAATGAATCCTAAATTTGAAGAATGCTGCATACATTTACTGTATTTGAAGAGTACTGTATACATATATTTACTGTAGTTTTTACATATAAAAGAGATTTTATGTTTCAAAAAAATATGTAGCGTGATCTATATATACACACAGAATATACAACATTTCATGAGTGAGTCGAACGTCTCGGCGTGCGCTTTCTTATCAAAGTATCATCTATTAGCTGTAATACGTCCGAGTGAGACAGAAAGTGAAGATGCTTGATACATCTGGTTTTATTGCTTTTACACTCTGCTCTAACAAAATCAACTTATCATATGCATTATATTTGTGTCGTAAAGGCCCTTCGGTAAAAGTACTATATATATCTATACACGAATGTATACTAAGCACATTTGACACTTGCTTTGCTGTCATTCAATCCTGTTTGAAAATATACATTTCGGTGAGGACTTCGGAAGAACGCCCACAATCCATTTTGCTGAAAATTTATGCACATATGTTTTTTTGCGGTACCTATGATGAATATCATCTTTTTTCACTGAAATTGAATTTAAATAGCGAAGTCAATGCATAAAGCACGAAAATGGTGATTTTTGATATTAACATGGTTAATAATAATATTTTAAAAACATTTTTCAAAACAGAGTTGTACATCTTATAAAAGTGCATCTTTATTGTTCTGTTTATTTTTTTAGTACAACCCATATTTCTGAAGAAAAATCTAACGTATACTACTACTACTACTACTACTACTACTACTGCTACTGCTACTGCTACTGCTACTACTACTACTACTGCTACTGCTGCTACTGCTGCTACTGCTGCTGCTGCTGCTGCTGCTACTGCTACTGCTACTGCACACGCGCACACACACACACAAAATACGGGCTCCACTTCTCAAAAATTATAATAAGCTACGTCCCTGAAAAGTCGGTATTGCAGAACATTCTGTTTAGTTTAGCAAACCACTGCGATTAATTTCTCTAGTAGTCGCTGCGATCGATTCGGACTTCCTTCAAGGATGTGCAGCACTCTTACGTGTAATATAATTTACTGAACTTCAATTGTAAATTTTACATTTGACGATTTGAAATGTTATCAGTAATTTATAATGAATAAACTAAAGAAAAACTTCTCTGTTTAGGATAACAGGAATTATGGATGTATATGAATGCGCGTATATGTATGTATGTATATGTATGTATATATGGGTATATATATATGGATGTATGTATGTGTAGGTATGTATTTTCTGTGTTCGTGTGTGTGTGTGTCTGTGTCGTATATGTGTATGTATGTGTATATGCGTGCGTATGTAGGTATGTGTGTATGTATCTATGTATATACGTTTATATATGTATCTATGTATATGCCGTTCTGCTTAAGCAAGGTAACTTGTAGAAAAAAAGGAGGAGATGAAGCTTTAAATTGCTTTATTGAGGCAATTGTAGAAAGCGGGATGCGATGGCCTCTGAAACGAAGGATGTGTGCGGATGGCGGCCACTTGCGCGTTCTGGGCGTTTTCTGTTTAGAAGGCGCAAATTTGTTGTGTCTATGGCAAGAGCGATCGCATCTGGGACCCAAATGTACGTCTCGGATTGAGACGTAGCGCTGGGTTTCCCTTTTTCTTTACAATTGCCATCAGGATTTTGAGTGATGGTCAATTCGTATTTAGTCGTCGAGCAGAGCACTTCGCCTTCTTCTCTATTTTCAACCTCTTGAAGAACTTAATCTTGCGCGGTTAATAATCTAGTTATATGTTATTCAATATAAGTGTTGCGTACGTATTTATGTAAATTGCGTGTATATCTAGATATTTAAGTGCGCGCGTAACAGTGTACGTGTGAAGTGGTGTATCAGCGGGACAGGGCATTTGTCGGCCTTGTGGAGATTTGCCCTTGCTCATCTCCGAGGAGCTTCCCTACGGCATTTGGGCCGAGTGGCTGCCGTTGCGGTAAAGGTTGTACCTGTCCCCGAGGAGTGGGGCCGCAACGCAGAGCAGGAGGCAATTGCGGAACGCTCCTTCCCCACCCAGCCTCACCTGCCGTAATAGAGCGAGTTACGGCAGCCTTACTTACGCAGAGGGTTAGCGAGCCCCTAGAATATAGTGTGAGTAACGTATGTGTGTGTAAATGCATAGAGTATTGTAAAGTATATTTTGTAGCGGCCGTTGCAGCATTATTTATATAGAAGTGTCATTAATTTATCTTTACATACTGACACTTTTAATCGTATAATTATTTATATTTAAGGCTTTTTCCTCCACTCATTGAGTGGAGGTTTTTTATGCCTCTAGGGATATTTTAATAAATAATAAATTTTACCATAACTAATTTTTATACAGTGAGTTTATTTATTGCACCCGAACGTATACTTCCTAATCTAATTTTAAATATATGATTTCTTTTCAAACATTTTCTGGTGCCCCGGGTGAGGAAGTGCGTTCGCGTGTAATGTTAAATTCACTGCTGATATTAACTTCTTTTAACTTTATTTAGTTATTGATTAAATTTATATTGTGAATTATTTTAATTGTAAGGCTTGCGGTGTAGATTCATAAGTTGTATACGTTAATATAGTTTGTATGTTGTTTTTATTGTAAGTTATTGTTCCATTGGTCCTCCCATTTTATTATATTTACGGTTTACCGCGATTATTTGCAAAGGTCGGTATTTGAATTTGTGAACGCTGATTCAAACACAGTCTCGCGGATTGTATATTTATTAATATTACGATCACAATGAAGCCCGCAGCTTTGAAGAAGTTGACTGCCACGCAAAGGGCGCGCCTGGCGGAAATTACACTATTAAGTACGCGTATAAGAGAAAAATCTCGCGAGAGTCTGAATTTAAATATCGTGCAATCACGGATCGACGCTATTAATGCTATCTGGTCGGAGGCGCGGAAAGCACATTTAGATATCATGGCTCAAGACGGGGTGCAAATTGATGGTTACGCAGGCGACGGAATATTTACTAATGTACAGACGACTTAGGAAGACACACTCGACTATCTTTTGACTTTAGCTTCCGACTTTGACAAAGAAAGCAGCACGAATTTTCAACGACCGACGAGTGCGTCTGCCTCCGAATCCGCGTCGCGTTCGGCTAAATTACCGAAGTTAGATCTTCCAACATTCTCCGGGAAATACGAGGACTGGGAGAGTTTTCGGGATCTCTTTACCGCGCTTGTGCATAACGCACCGAAAGTAGATGATGCAACAAAGTTGCAGTATTTAAAATCATGCTTAACAGGACCCGCAGCTGATTTAGTGAAAAACGTCGCGATAACGAGCGTCAATTACACTTCAGCTTGGCAATCTCTAAGGGCTCGTTTTCACAATCCTCGTCTAACAGTAGCAAATCACTTAAATGTATTAATGAATTTGCCTCAGTTGAAAAAAGAATCGGCAATAGAACTACGCGCTTTAGCTGATGAAAGCCAAAGAGTTGTCCGAGCATTATCGACTCTTAATATGCCGGTAAAACACTGGGATGTATGGCTCGTACATATTATAAGCGCCCGGTTAGATTCGGAATCCAGGAAGCTCTGGGAATCCGATCTCAGTGCTAAAGACCAGGCGATTAATGCAAATTTGTCATCCGATAGCACCGACCCGGAATCAACGCATCGTTTCCCGACGTTCCTCGAGCTAGCGACGTTTTTAGAGAAACGTGCTCATGCGCTCAGCATGATCAGCGCGGATAATAGATCTGAAAGTAAAACGACGCCGCTCCATAAACCTTTCCCGGGCTCGCGTAAAATACTGCATGCGAGCACTTCGCGGCCATTTAAAGGTACCGCGTCCAAATGTCCTCTGTGTTCGTCGACGCATGCTGTTACCAAATGTCCGCGATTCATTAATAAAACTCCATACGAACGAAGAATGGATGCGAGACATCTGCGTCTCTGTTACAATTGCCTCGGTCATCATAATTTTAGAGATTGCACCTCGAACGGACGTTGTGCTAAATGCCGTGACAGCCATCACACGCTCCTTCATTTCGAGGGTAAAGCACGTTCACAGTCCCTAGCCACTCCCACTCAACTTAATCCCCGAGATGAAAAGAGCGACACTAGCTCCGCAGGCTTAAACGTACACACGCTCACTAAACCGGTACCGAGACGATGTGTTGTGCTTGCTACTGCGCAGGTAATTGTAACGGGACCCAACGGTGCGCAAACTAGAGTCCGTGCGCTATTGGACCAAGGTTCGGAAGGCTCCTTCGTCACGAGGGCAACTGCACAGCTACTGGAGCTACCGCAACAGCGCGTAAACGTACCTTTGAGCGTCGTCGGGGGTAATGGGGCTGGCATAGCCCGGTCGAAAACGAGTTTTATGGTAGGCTCGCGATTAAACTCAAACTTCCGAATCGAAACCGAAGCCCTCATTTTACCGCGACTCACTTCGCAGCTGCCCGCGTGCGACACCTTTGAATTAGACCTTAAGCAGTTCGAAGGAATAGATCTAGCCGACCCAAAATTTTATGTTCCTGATTCAATCGATCTGATCCTCGGAGCGGATGTTTACGGCACATTATTAAGACCGGGTCTACAACGTTTCCCTCCATCGGAATTGGTAGCACAAAATACGGCGTTAGGTTGGATTCTCTCGGGATCCCTCTCCGGCGTCCCGGCACGGCGGGCGGAGCCGAACCCATTAAGAGTGCTGCACAGTTCTGCCGCCGACGATTTAAACGATTTGCTTGAACGGTTTTGGATCCTTGAAGAGATACCGCGGTCGAGTGTTTCTTTGAAGCCCGATGACGATATATGCGAGAAGAAATACGTCGCGTCGTATAAACGAGCGGAAGACGGTCGGTATACCATCTCCCTCCCCGTAAAGGGCAACCTACCTGAGGTTGGGAATGAAACGCGTCGTATGGCATTAGGTTCGCTAAATTATACACTCCGCCGCTTCCGCAATGACGCCGCTCTAGCTGCGGATTATAGAGCTTTTATGCTTACATACGAGCATCTCGGTCATATGACGCGAATTCCAAATGAGGAGTGCAATAATCCTCGTGCGTGGTATTTGCCTCACCACGCCGTGTCTCACCGCGGTAAAATTCGTATCGTGTTCGACGCTTCAAGGAAAACACGCGATGGTCACCGTTTAAATGACTACTTGCTAGCCGGTCCCGCTCTCCAAAAGGATCTCTCGCTGATCCTTTTAAACTGGCGGCGTTACAAATTCGTGTTTACCGCGGACATTGTAAAAATGTTCAGGCAAATTCGCGTTGCCCCGGCGGATAGAAATTTGCAGAGAATCGTATGGGCTCCGAGTGATAACGAGCATCCCGCAGAATATTATTTGAACACGGTTACATATGGAACGAACTGTGCTCCTTTCCTAGCCCTCCGTACGTTAGCCCAGTTGGCGAATGATGAGAAGGATCGGTTTCCCTTAGGCGCTCGCTGTCTTGACAAAAACACTTATGTAGATGACACTTTTGCCGGAGCCGACGATGTCTCTTCAGCAATTAGGAAACGCGAAGAACTTGTAAATATCCTCCAATCCGCGGGCATTGAATTGGACAAATGGGCGGCGAATAATTTGAAAATCCTCCCTTTGTGCGCGCGACAGAATGACGCCGCGTTTTCGAAACAAATTGATCGTGACCACTCGGTAAAAACGCTCGGAGTACAGTGGAATCCGAAAGATGACGAATTCCATTTTAACGCGACTCAATTAGGCGATTCCACAGAAACCCCAACGAAAAGGAGCATTCTCTCGAAAATAGCGCGTCTTTTCGACCCCCTCGGTTGGCTCTCCCCGGTGACAGTGACAGCTAAAATAATGTTGCAGGACATGTGGATCTTGAAATGCGAGTGGGACGCCCCGTTGCCGGTAGATGTTCGTGATAAATGGATGAATTATTGCGATTCTCTTTCAACTCTCCCTAAATTATCAATAAATCGATGGTTAGGCACAGTTAAAAATCAGGTATGCCAGATTCACGGCTTTTCTGACGCTTCTTCGCGCGCGTATGCGGCCGCTGTGTACCTACGCATGCAAGATAGTGAAGGTCGATTTCGCGTCTGCTTGTTGGCTGCTAAGACGAAGGTCGCTCCCGTGAAAACCGTCAGTATACCTAACCTGGAGCTATGCGGGGCCACTCTGCTGACACGACTTGTAACCCATTTGAAATCTTGCGATTTTCTGAAAGGTTTTCCAATATACATGTGGACCGACAGCCAAATCGTACTAAAATGGCTAGGCAGACATCCATGTTATTGGAAGACTTTCGTCGCGAATCGAGTTTCGCAAATTCAATGCGAACTACCGTCGGCAAACTGGGCACACGTTTCAACAAAGCACAACCCCGCAGATATCGCGACGCGAGGCGCTACGCCGGCTGATTTACGCGAATTAAATTTATGGTGGTACGGGCCTACTTGGCTGACGCTGTCAGCGGACGACTGGCCATGTACACCAGAGAAAATACAAACTTCACACGTGCAGACCCGTGCAAGTGAGCCGGAGATTTTGACAAGATTCTCGAGTTTGAGCCGTTTGATACGAGTTGTCGCGTACTGCGTAAGACCTATAGTAAATCTGCGTCGGCGTAAAAATCAGTTAAACCCATTGCCTATTTCTCTTACCGCATCGGAAATTATGAACGCGCGAGCGACGGTTATACGACTAGCACAGAACCATGCTTTTGCCGCGGAAATACAACAGATACGCGCCGGTAAAAGCCTATCCAAAGGGAATTCGTTGAGTAAACTCAATCCAATTATAAGCGATCGGGACGAAATCTTACGAGTGGGAGGACGACTCTCTCGATCGAATCTAGAATACAATAAAATGCATCCGCCGATTTTGCCGCGAACTTCGAACTTGAGCCGACTTTTTATTCAAAATGCGCATAAAATTTCACTTCATGGGGGACCAATGTTAACGGCAAATATTGTATTACAACAGGTGTGGATTATAGGTAGGCGGCAATTAGTGAAGACTACAATCCGAAACTGTTTAAAGTGTCAACGCGTTAAGCCTCGACTCGCCCATCAACTGATGGGCGACCTACCTGCGAGCCGTGTGACCCCAGCCCGCCCCTTTACAAACACTGGTGTCGATTACGCTGGCCCCTTTGCAATACGAACAAGTAAGGGGCGTGGTCACAGAGCTTATAAAGGTTATATTGCCTTGTTTATTTGTTTTGCGACACGGGCAATCCATTTGGAGCTTGTGAGTGATCTTACTACGAATTCGTTCATTTTGGCATACCGAAGATTTATCGGTCGCAGAGGCGTGTGTAAAAATCTTTTCAGTGATAACTCGACCACGTTTAGAGGAGCCGATCGAGAACTCCGAGCTATGTTCAACGCGGCCTCTGAATTCTATCACGCTACCGCTGCGGTCATCGCCAACAATGGAACGACCTGGACCTTCATCCCCCCCACCACTCCGCATTACGGTGGTATTTGGGAGGCCGGTGTTAAATCTACTAAGCATCACTTGAAGAGGGCAATTGGAGAACACACTCTCACCTTTGAGGAATTCTCGACCGTGCTAATAGAAATAGAGGCGTGCCTGAATTCACGCCCTCTCTGTCCTCTCACTTCCGACGTCGATGATTTGAATGCGCTTACACCTGCGCATTTTCTTATAGGTGAAACATCGGGATTCGTCCCTGATGAAGAACCGCCCACCGTTCCCGAAAACAGATTAAGTCGTTTGCAGCTTATGCAGCGAATACGTAATCAATTTTGGAGAAGGTGGACGGACGAATATCTCCAACAACTGCAAGAGAGAGGAAAATGGAGGAGTCCTACTGAAAATTTTGCGACCGGCCAGCTCGTTTTGTTGAGGGATGATCGCTATCCGCCGACTAAATGGCCACTTGGACGTATCGTAGAAACGCACGCGGGACCAGATGGATATGTAAGAGTGGTATCGGTGCGGACGGCGACAACAACACTCCGGCGGCACATTGCACGCTTATGTCCTTTACTATATGAAAAGCATGGCAACGTAAACTGACATCGGGTGATTACTTGAAGATTATTCGTCCGACGGACGAAGGCGGGCGGATATGTTTAGGATAACAGGAATTATGGATGTATATGAATGCGCGTATATGTATGTATGTATATGTATGTATATATGGGTATATATATATGGATGTATGTATGTGTAGGTATGTATTTTCTGTGTTCGTGTGTGTGTGTGTCTGTGTCGTATATGTGTATGTATGTGTATATATATGCGTATGTAGGTATGTGTGTATGTATCTATGTATATACGTTTATATATGTATCTATGTATATGCCTTTCTGCTTAAGCAAGGTAACTTGTAGAAAAAAAGGAGGAGATGAAGCTTTAAATTGCTTTATTGAGGCAATTGTAGAAAGCGGGATGCGATGGCCTCTGAAACGAAGGATGTGTGCGGATGGCGGCCACTTGCGCGTTCTGGGCGTTTTCTGTTTAGAAGGCGCAAATTTGTTGTGTCTATGGCAAGAGCGATCGCATCTGGGACCCAAATGTACGTCTCGGATTGAGACGTAGCGCTGGGTTTCCCTTTTTCTTTACAATTGCCATCAGGATTTTGAGTGATGGTCAATTCGTATTTAGTCGTCGAGCAGAGCACTTCGCCTTCTTCTCTATTTTCAACCTCTTGAAGAACTTAATCTTGCGCGGTTAATAATCTAGTTATATGTTATTCAATATAAGTGTTGCGTACGTATTTATGTAAATTGCGTGTATATCTAGATATTTAAGTGCGCGCGTAACAGTGTACGTGTGAAGTGGTGTATCAGCGGGACAGGGCATTTGTCGGCCTTGTGGAGATTTGCCCTTGCTCATCTCCGAGGAGCTTCCCTACGGCATTTGGGCCGAGTGGCTGCCGTTGCGGTAAAGGTTGTACCTGTCCCCGAGGAGTGGGGCCGCAACGCAGAGCAGGAGGCAATTGCGGAACGCTCCTTCCCCACCCAGCCTCACCTGCCGTAATAGAGCGAGTTACGGCAGCCTTACTTACGCAGAGGGTTAGCGAGCCCCTAGAATATAGTGTGAGTAACGTATGTGTGTGTAAATGCATAGAGTATTGTAAAGTATATTTTGTAGCGGCCGTTGCAGCATTATTTATATAGAAGTGTCATTAATTTATCTTTACATACTGACACTTTTAATCGTATAATTATTTATATTTAAGGCTTTTTCCTCCACTCATTGAGTGGAGGTTTTTTATGCCTCTAGGGATATTTTAATAAATAATAAATTTTACCATAACTAATTTTTATACAGTGAGTTTATTTATTGCACCCGAACGTATACTTCCTAATCTAATTTTAAATATATGATTTCTTTTCAAACATTCTCTAATAAATAAAGTATTTATTCACTATTATTAACTGAAATAGAAATTTGGAGTGTGTATGTCATAATCATAAAACAATACAATTTAATTTTTGCAAAATACACCACACAGATGAACAAATGTACATATCAAAACGTTTTGGTATATACATCAGTATATCTGTTATGGGGAATCTATGTTCGGATAGTGCAGGATTCGGGTCCAAGTATAGCTATTCATTCCTTTCCAGGAACGAATTTTCCCATATCCGTATGATTGGATGAAGGAAAAGATTATCCTCTAATACAACAAATAGTACATTGTGAGACCAGGGAGGAAAATAGGCGTTTTCTGACACGTTTGCCGCCCGAACGTACTAAGGGCGTCAAATTATTTGAGCCCAAAAAGTCTTTGCTCCTCCTGTGTATCACATACTTTTGTGTACATCTTTTCCGATACAGGCGCTTTCTTGTCTTCGAAGAAGTGCGCAAAAATTGGTGGATTAAAACTGTTATTTCTAACTGTTCAGTTCCTGAGGATGAACCGTAGTGGTTCGAAACGTCGGACACCAAAGGTGATTCTAAATTTAAGGTGATGGGGGCAGTCAGGTTGTCCTTTACTAACATAGAATATTGGTTTTATTAGTTTTATTTTATTTTATTTATTATTTTATTTTTATTTTATTTTTATTATAATTATTTAATTTTTAATATAATTTATTATAGTAATAAGTTTTATTTTAGATTCTACGGGGGTGAATATAAACAAGTACAGTCTGAATGTCATTATTTTAGCTAATATATTATATTATAAAGACTGTAAAACCGATAAAAATATTTATTAATTTAATTCAAAACAGTCGACATAATTCTCAAGATGATTTATTTTTATACCGCTGTACGGTAGCCCTTTCCAAACTTTTTGAACGAATCTCAATTCTTTTAGACGCAGGAAACGGCTTATTGCGTGACGCCTTGTAATGCAGCAAGCTCTTCTTGAATCTGACATATATCCTTATTCAGCAAGGCGTCTTTAAAACTTTGGATTCCCGAGCGATCTTTGTATTCAGCGTCAAAATCATCACGTTTGAATCATTTGCAGCACGTCAGTTTATCAATACCTTGCGCCCCATAAGTTTCCGAAAGCAAACGATAGGCCTCAGCCGCGCTTGTCTTCATATGGAAGAATAGAAGCAGCGCTTCTCACAAATAACGTTTATTTAACTGAAAAATTGCTATATTTTTGCTAGATAAAATAAATGACACCGAAATAAGTGTTCAAATATAATGATGCAAAGTTGTTGACAGATACACAACTTACAATTATAATACACGAGGTCTGATGTTTCTACCTGGGCTCCACTGGTGACGTCGTCTTTTGACAAACGCTGGAAACTTACTTCTACATCCAATATAATTGTGCGTGCTTTGCGATTTTCGCTCTTGATCTTTTACGTATTATTTATTTCATTTTGTAGTTTATAATCGTTATAATAATAATATGGTATGTATCGCTAATATAGACAGAATATTGTCTCTAAAAGACTAGAAGAAAAATGTCGATTTTTCTTCGAAAGTTTTGGGGTTGACAAAGTGTCGTTTTCCGAAAAATATTGTTCATAATAACTCGGGAAAGAATCATTACCAAAATTGCGTATCGTGCTTAATGTCTGAAAAGAAACGTATCAATCTGATACGTGTAATAAAGTTCTTTGTATAACTCCGTGTTTTGAAATGTGTCATACGAAAGAAACTTTACCATGAATCGCCACTTGTGAAATAAAAAGAAAAAAATTGTATAAGTAAAAAGTAAAAAAATATCAAAAAATGTTTTATAACAATAAAAAAACAGAAAAAATAAGAAAAAGGAACTACATACTCTACGTCCACGTCATTAGTTCCGAATAAAGCTAAAAGAGATTTTATACGAAGGATTGGATGGGTTACATCTATGCTCTATGAAATAAAGGAAATATTTATAAAAATATTGTGAAAATGAAATATTTTTTATCATTAGCATGCAGATTCACATATAAAAGTTTTGAGCTGATCACTGTTAAATAATATATATACCCGTGTGGAAATTCATTCTCGAATCTAACTAGTATCGGGTAAGTTTTCCTTATTAAATGTTCGGATCCAGAAGGGAAATCTAGTCTGATCCTAGTTCCGATTTGTCCCACTTTTAATAGCATTTTTAATAGGGAACGAGCTTAGATTTTGGTAGGTATACCAAGCTGGAAACTACACAAAATCTAGTCAAAAAATCTAGAAATTAAGCCAATAATAAATTATTCTAATTTTCTTTCCTCGATTAAGTCAATAATTTTTTGACTCTTTAATATTTATTTATTTAAAATAAAAAAATATATTTACGTATTTAGGTGACGCACACCATTTAATTAGCATCCATAAATTATTTTCTATATGACTATTACCGTATTACGATTTACAATAACAATTAATAATTATTAATATATTTTTTATACGCTAATTGTTGTAAATTTTAATGTTAAAACACCTGTGCTGAACATATAATATTTTTATTCGATGAAAAAAATTCCGACCTCCGCTGAGTATCGAACCCACGACCCTACGATTCGCAAGCTAACGCATTGTGCACTATGCTAAAACGCAATATGCGATTACTATACTATAGTTTGAATATGACCGTAAAACCCTTAAGATAATATAATAATTTTATAAACACAAGATAAAACATACATAGGAAATCAATTTTTTAAATTCTTTCCCATATTGAGAAGATCTGCGGGTGTATCTATAATATATATATATATATATATATATATATATATATATATATATATTGTTAGATTATATTAGCCTTCTATAAATAATAAAGCAAAAAAATACTTGAAACTAAATATTGGAGAGTATCGTAAAAGGATGTAAACATATGTGTCCACTGGGTCTTATTACGATCTGCGTCTTTGCTGCCCTGCGCGGCAAATGCTTTATGAGTTTATTGTTTAGATACCTGATGTGTTTTTATAAGTTTTAAGTTTCTCACAAGGGCTTGCAGAGTTTTCAATTTCGAGTACTGCAGTTTAGTTTTGCGTTGTCCTTTCGTTTGAACAGACGTCTTTTCTTTCCTCGTTTGAAATAAAGTTCATGTTAAAAGATTATTTCGTGTATCTTTATTTTAACATTCCACCTCCTATATTTAATAACAATTCAATATATATATACACATACATGCGCGCGCACGCACACACGCGCGCGCGCGCGCGCGCACACACACACACACACACACACACTCATTTATGATATATATATATATATATATATATATAAATAATATCTAATTTTCGTACACATAAGGTCTTGATTAGAAAAGACGTCGTTCTTTCCAATATTAGAAAAAGTTGAGGAAATCTAACTAGAATCAAAATAGAAAGTCTAACCATTTCCTTACTTCTCTAACTTTGCAGATTCCGCCTAGAAAAACGTGAGTTTTTCCAAAATAGGGAGAAGTTAAGGAAATCTGACTAGATCCAAGATGGAAAGCCTGATAATTTCCTTAAGTTTTCTACTTGTAAAATTTTGACTAGTGAAAACACGTATTTCTTTCTAACATCAATAAAAGATAAGGAAATCTGAATAAATTCGAGAAAGTAATAATTAATATATGACGATTATTTGATGATCGTAGGGAAATCTAACTCGGATCAGGCGAGATTTACTTACATGAGGAAATCATCAGTAATACTGACTAGGATCTAGCCCGAACTAGGGATATACCGAGTATATTTCTGCACGGGTAACTTGCACCTTGTGATTATTTTGACGAATACCCGTCATCAGATACTTGGATCACCGTGACTGAAATTGACACATTCTTTCGTCGATAATAGAGCCCTATGAGAAATTTAAGCTCTATAGGAGTCCAAGAAAAAGTTTAAAATGGGACTATTTGTTGAGTCGTTATACTGGCTTACCGAAACTCTAAAGTTTACAATAAAAAATAACATGTTTTATCTACTTTCTTTCTTATTTGTTTTCTTTTAAACACTTTTTTTTATTTGGTTGCCAATTTTGCTATACACTTTGTAAATAATTATTCTCTAAGAGCTTTTTTTTTCTAAAATTCGTTCGTACAGTTCAGTTTATTTTTCGAATCATAAGTTCTTTTCAAATTTAATTCTTAATGAAATATATTTTTATGCACTTTACTTTTTCAATGATTTTATAACAAATTATTATTAAATTTAATAATTAAGAAAATATGTTATTGAAGAAAATATCTTAACTTACGTTACTTTTTACATACTTTTATAATAATGTTTTTTTTAATTTATGAATCAAATAAAATATATTTTTGTTTATTTTATTCTTGTCGATTAGTAAATTTTTTATAATTTATTATAGTTTTTGTAGAAAGAAACTGATCAAAATCTTTTTATTTACACTTATGTTTTTGCAATTGAATTTATTTATTTATTATTTTAAAATTTTTTTCGCAAACATAAAATTATTTTTGTTTTAGCTGCATACGCGATGCGAAATGTTACGCTGTTGAAGTTAGGCGTTAAGGTGCTGTTATTCTAAACCATGAAAATCGGCTTAAAAATCTAGCTTCGATTCAATGTACGAGATAAAAATATAAAAAAAATATCAAAAGATAAGCTAAGTATTTAGATATGAAAAGCTGGTGTACGAGAGGTTAAACGAGCTTCGTGAAAATTATAGCAAGTCGACAAATTAAAGAAAAACAATAAAAAATTTAATATGATTTTATTACAACTATTGTATTTGTAGTTAGCTCAGTAGACTGCATAAAAATATGTTTGTTTTATTCTAAATTCAATAACGTATACGTCATTTGGTATATATTATATTTATTATTTGATTTTAATGGATTTCTGTTTGATCGGCGGAGATAGGATTGAACATTTAGACATAAGATGATTTGCGTTGGTTGTTGTTTGTGATAGTGGTGAAAGCTAGGGATATGATATAATACTGACAATATATGTAATCTAAAACGAAGCGAACACAAGAATTTTGTAATCTTTGCATTTGCAGAGCACAAGTATTATCTAGTTGATTATATATAGTTGATTATACATAGAGGCATATGGTGATCTTAATTTGAGTGACAGAAATTGTCGGGAGTGGTTCCAAAAATTTAAAAGTGGTGATTTTGACGTGGAGGACAAGGCACACAGTGGAAGACCCAAAGTGTGTGGTGACACAGAATTGGAAGCTTTACTGGAGGAAGACCTGTGCGAAACGCAAGAACAACTTGCACAAGAGTTAGGAATGACTCAGCAAGATATTTCACAACGTCTTAAAACTCTGGGTACTGTCCAAAAGCAAGGAAATTGGGTTCCTTACTGAAGTTTAGAGACGTCAAGCGTCGCTTATTCGCTCCTAACAATTGCTCAAAAAGCAAAATCGCAAAGGATTTCTACATTGAATCGTGACGGGAGATTAAAAGCGGATGTATTACGTCAACCCAAAACATAAAAAGTCATGGTGTAAGCCCAGGCATGCCTCTACTTCTATGGCCAAGCCAAATATTCATGGCAAAAAGCTAATGCTGTGCATTTGGTGGGATCAGCTTGGAGTAATCTATTACGAACTACTCCACCACAATCAAACCGTCATCGGGGAATGTCACCAACAACAGCTGGTGCAATTGAGCCGAGCATTGAAGATTAAACGTCCACAATATGCTAAAAGGCACGATAAAATCATTTTTCAGCGTGACAGCGCTCGGCCACTAAAGGAAACGATAGAAGCACTTAATTGGAATGCCCTACCCCACCCGCCGTATTCACCAGACACTGCTCCTTCAGACTACCACCTATTCCGGTCGATGACTTTTGGTCTGGCTGAGCAGCACTTCACTTCTTATGAGGAATTAAAGAAATGGGTCGATTCGTCGATCGCCTGAAAAGACGAGCAATTTTTTAGACGGGGTATCTACTTACTGCTTGAAAGATGATCAAAAATAGTTGAAAGTGATGGGTAATATTTTGAATGACATTATTTGTACCTTTTTTTTTACAATAAATTTTTATTTCTTTATAAAAAAACGGCGGAAACTTATTTGTACACCCAATAATACATATCAATATATAATTGATTAACAATTTTAATGAGAGTCAGACTGTCTTTGTTTAAAATCACTCCTGTAATATATATATATATATATATATATATATATATATATATATATATATATTACATACGACTTATACGAGGGAAATATTGTAGTTTCATGTACGGGTGGTCGAATACGAGATCCCGGTGCTAGAACGATTTCTACGGGGGGTTGCGTGTTTGGACGATAGACGATGATGTCCAGGTACGACGGGATGACTTCTACGGCGAGAATCGTATTCTGCATCTGAACATATTCAAACTCTCCAACATGAAACTCTCTATAACAGTCGTCCTGAGACATATTCTATCACCCGGACACGAAATTCTCCGTAGAATTCATCTTGAGGCACTATATATATATATATATATATATATATATATATATATATATATATATATATATATATATAAGGAGGCGAACTTAGGTTCCGACCTTCACGTTTAGATGGCAATATAAGTAGGACGAAAAGTCAGATGTGTCAGATATAGTACTTATTTTTTTAATTTTGGCATTTATCAATTAAATTTAGTTAACAGGTACCATCATTTATGTAAACATTATAAGGTATTGATCTGTGAAAAATGAATCATGATAAATCGTTTTTTCGATATGTCCTTTTGCACTATTTTGATTTGAAAAAAAGTGTAACAGCATCTTATCGATTGGGTCAAGAATGTTATGGCGAACAAGCTCTATCGCTTACAACATGTAAAGAGTGGTTTCAGCGATTTAGAAATGGAGATGCTGATGTTAATAATAAAGAACGTTCTGGACAACCGAAAAAGTTTGAAGATAGTGAATTGCAAGCATTATTGGACAAAAACTCAGCTCAAACGCAGAAAGCACTCGCTGATAGTTAGGAGTCACTGAGAGAGCAGTTGATAAACGTTTACACGTGCAGTCTACGATTCTTGCATACTGGTAGATAATTTTAATATGAATCCGACGGTGTCATCCACTCCACGCTCTATCTTCAAAATATTTTTTTACTACGTGTAATGTAAATCCTATTGCTTTTAAACCTACTCTATCGTTGGAAGTTGTTCCATTATTAATTATATTTGTGTTAGTGAGCTTTCTAAGGTTATTTATTCCAATCAGATTTACATTCCCAACATTTCTCAACATGATGCACTTCTGTGCAATATATTTATTGCGGTTCCGCAATGCATTATAATAAAATCAACCTACCTTTAGTTTTGTTATGTTGAAATTAATGCCCTTTTAAGAACCAACGAAATATTGAGTGGGGTAGCACAATATCAATGAAAAGTTACGTTTTTCTATAATTTTTTAAATTCGATATCTATGATGCCTCATGATTAATCTATGATATTGAAACGCTTATTAAACCAAAAAATAAAGAATAGGCCTTATATAGGACATTTAATCGCCCCACTGACCCTTGGACGTGTAAGAAGCTATGTAATAAAATAAAAACGGCTACTTGTAATGAACTATCACGTTACGCAATTAGGTTATAGACAGCTAGAAAGAACACAGAATTATGGAGATTAATGGATAAAATGGATGTTACGGCTGGCGTGAAGTAGATATTCCCACTTCCGACCAGTCTTGATGACCATCATAAAGTAGTTATTCGTGATAAACGGAGTATAGTACTCTTCGATCAAAGACGAAATGTGAGAATATTCCTGGATCTTCGATTAATTTTTCGCATTATTTTCTATTAAGTTCTACTTTTGTTAAATTTTAATTATATTCGTCAGACAGCTGATGACAAAGAACTTAGTAATTCTGGTAACTATAATTTACATAGAATTCATTTATAATTACTTTACTGGCATATGTGTTGCTATTCAATATACCCTCTATATTTGAAAAAAACTGAAATTCCATAAAAGTAATAGTTTAGAATCACTCCGTTAGGTTGGGCTAGTTTGTCACACAATATGTACTCTATAACCATTGCCGCATCATGTTATGGAAAGAGATTCTATTGCATATAATATAGTCCTATAAAATCCCTGGCTGAAAGCCTGCGTTATTTATATTTGAAATAGAACGCTATATGAACATATGAACATTTATATGAAGCATAATTAACTCAGATGTATTATGATTGCTATTATTATATTGCTATTATTATGTTATTTTTATCTTACATTCATATTATTGTTATTTTATTTGTAATATTGTAATTATTTTTCATCTCCGTTATGATGTATAGTTCAACTATCATTGTATTATCAATATGCTCACCTAGGAAGGACCATGAGTCTTTAGGTTTTAAATAAATGAAATTTTAATTCTCTCTCCCTCCCTCCCTCTCTCACTCTCTCTTTATCTCTCTCTCTCACTTACTCTCTTTTTCTCTTTATCTCTCTCTTTCTGTATAGCATTATTTTTATTAATTGTAATTAATTTAGAATTTGTTTAACATCATTTTGTACTAAAAGAAAACTAATTAATAAATCTTTAAACCGGAAATATCAATTTTGATATTCCACAAATATTCCATATTATTTTACAATTAGAAAAAATTGATAAAATTGACAGAAATGCATTTTTAAAAAATCAGAAATTATTAATTTCAATAATTTTGTAATTTGTTTCAAAAGAGATTAGTGTTCTATGGATAAATACAGAAGAAAAATTATCTTTTATTTGGACATATTACAAACATACTGTGCGTCATGACTATAAAATGTTTAAACGAACATTATAATTTTCTTTATTGTTCAGCAATTAGATTCAAGTTGATCTTTATTACCGTGGGAGGAAATTAGCTCTAGAAATGTACATTTATGGAATGGTTTTTTTACATAGATGTTTTTCTACCGTTTAATTAATTGGCTCAATTATCATTTCGGGCAAAGTGGAGTTGAGGGATGCTATTTTATAGATTTCTTGAAGATTCCTGTAAATTCTTATATATTATTATGTTGAAGGATCAGATTTTCATGTACCTGGACAAAACTTTAGTGCCCAACCAGGTGGGCAGGTGGGTGGAGTTGGCAATACTGTCGGTTTACCAAGTGGAAGAGGACCTCCATTAGGAGGTATTCAATCAGTATCACAAAGCACGCCAAGTTTAACGTCTGGACCTACAGTCAATCAATCACAACCTGGTGCAGGATCGAATATACAACCACAACCATCACAGAATCTAACTTCTAATACTACTATTATGCATAACTCGCCTTCTTCAGAAATGGGTAAACAGCAGGCACATTTGCAAACACAGCCTCCGCCGATACAACCTCCAGTTTACGTTCAAAATCCGAGTAGATCAGTGTCTCAGGTAATTATTTTAAAAAAAAAAATTTTTTCCCATATAATGAAATAGCAACTGATCATATCAATTAGTAATTTTTTTAATTTTCGGAAATTTTATATTTAATCTAAATGTCAATTGAATAATTTTATGATAACTTATTTGAAATTGTTTACATTTAATTGTGCATTCCATATATGTCAGGACAGTTAACCTATAAATGTGTTCCATGTCGGTTCAAACGCAATAAAATTATAAAAGTTGCGAATTTCAGACTCTTCATTAAAAATGAAAAAACAGTTTTTTTTTAAACTTTAACTTTTGTAATTAACCAAACCGTATCCCTCGATTGATAATCTCAATTTAGAAATGAAAAATTGGATTCAAAATTAATTTGAATGTAAAAAACTTTTTACAAAAGTAAAAAAGTTAGAAAAACAGGACGTTTTTGTCATATTATGAGAATCGATCTCTATATTATAAAATACAATCTTGTGTTTTATATAAGATATATATTTTTAAATAGTCCGGAAAATATCAACATAAGATATATTATATAATAAAATAATAGCTTAATCTTTAGACGACCAAGAGTTGAGCTGCTCTATTTCCTAAAGATTAAATTAATCCTTTAATCTCGAATGATTCAATTAATCAATCTATAAAAATAATTATTTCAAATTTTATTGCTATCTCTGTATTAAACATAGTACGTCAATTTATAGATTTTACACTAAACATAGAAAATATTTCGAAATATATTGAGATATCAATAAATAGCTTTTTAAACTGGTTTGGTAGTGTATACAAGTAATAATTTTATTTACAAAGAGCAGAGTTTATTTCTATATAATTTGAACGTGCACGAATGGAATTTCTAAAAGAGTTGAAAGTTATATGCAGCCAGCTAAGAAGGTGTTTGTATTTCACAGATTGAGGATCAATCTATTGAATTAAAAGGAAACTATATGCAAATATAAATGGTCAGTTATCCCAATTTTCGTTGTTCATTTGTACGGTAAGTATTTTTTGGACCAGTCTCGTATATTATAAAAAAATACATTAATCATTTTTACGTAAATATGAATCTAATTACTTTTTCGTGCATAATAGAATAATAATATTGGTTAAACTTGTATAAGTGCCACTAACTGAATAACTGAATGCATATTGATCAACCTGATCATTTTTCTCTCCCACCCTCTCCTTTTCTCTCTTTCTCTATTGATGATAGAAAACTAACTACACTTATTTTATTCAAGTTTTCAAGGGCATATCATTCGATGCTGTAATTATGCCTTTTTTATAAATGAAGCTTGCTTAACTTATCTGGTTGCACACTAAGGTGATTTATTTCCTATCTCAGAAATCAGTAACAAGCCGTTATCACCATACATCAAGAAATGTCTAGTTGGGCGACAACTTCTTCGGGAGTTATGTAAGGTAGAAGATAGTACTCTTGAATCATTATTATTTTCATTACTTATTAATGACTCCCGTTAGTATTACATTTCAGTAAACATGATTTCAGCAATCATGATGTATACTCAGAATTTATAAATTTATATGCACTTTTATTTAATTATTTTATTCGATAGTATTGCTTTAACACAGTCTATATTTACTTTATATTAGAAACAAACGTGGGTCGCCATTTGCAGACAGGTATTGGAATAGTTGGTTAGTATGCAATTCATTTGCATCGCCGCGGAACTCGATTTTTCTGCGACGTGCTGTTTGAAGTAGTGTATAAATTATTGATTGATCAAAGTCAGATTATTTCTAATAGAAAATATAACCTGTGTTATTTTCCATGTTCTGACGAATCTCATTAATTGGTCGAATAGTTTTGTAAATATTTAGGAACAAATACATAAATGCTATTTTGGGACTGAAACTAAGAGCGACCTTTGTATTACCATCGGGACCTCTTGCAAATGACAGCTCTCTCTCTCTCTCTCTCTCTCTCTCTTTAATAGTCACACAGACTTAGTATCAAAATGAAGATCCGTAGATAACAGAAAAAAAAGAATAATTTAGATAAGCATATGGTGGTAGAT
This sequence comes from Sycobia sp. Sy_11, assembly GCA_018907035.1. NCBI lineage: Eukaryota > Metazoa > Arthropoda > Insecta > Hymenoptera > Epichrysomallidae > Sycobia > Sycobia sp. Sy_11. The sequence continues at coordinate 595,387 of JACCIC010000154.1, read as the reverse complement.
GGCTTCACAATCTACCAGTATGAAAGAAGTCTCATGGTTTGTTCATTTTATTTTACTTTAATTAAAGTAGTGAAGAGTGATTTTAATATTATTTATTATTAACTTAATATATTAAAACCACATTCCAAATATTTGATATTCATTAAACTGCATTGGTGGTATCACCAGAATCAATTAACTTCGGTGCAAATAAGACTTAGGTTAATGTCACACTAATTTTTCCTGCATTAGTAGGCGAACTTGTTAAGGCTAAAAGAGATCTTAAGAAGGTTCATACATCAGCAATTTATTCTGATCTCTTGGATACATTAGCCTATCAGCATTATCTTTTCCACTCTCTACTTAACATCAATGAATTTCTACCTCTCACGAACTGAAACAAGTGAATAAGAAATTTTTAGTCTTTATTCGTTAAAGCTAAATTTTGGCTAAATGGAAGCAAATGGATTATCAATGCTAGATGGACTGTGAAGTGGTCTTAGATTTATAAAAAACAACGTAAACTAATTTGCGTCCCAGTTCTATCTGTACACCTTACTACTTTAATCGTACTACAGCTTTAGACTTGCAATAAATCTTTTGTGATACGAACGAAGAACTTTATTGTTTACCAATTCAATGTAAATTCTCTAAGAGAACATAGCAATCGTTCATCATTCTTTTATGGATAATCCATTTTATCCTATTGTTGTGGTCAGAAAAATATTTTTACGACTATCTTTCCAGGGTCTGAGGTTATAGAGTTGCAGGTTACAGAACTCGAGGATTATAGAAGTTAGGGTATAAGGGTCAGGGATTATAGCATTGCATATACCATATATGCGTATTTGGAAAATTAGCCGTTTCAAAACTGTTGAAGTATTTCATTTCAAACAAGTATATCTCGATGAAAAAAAAGATATCTTAAATATTAAATATTGATTTTAAGAATGCTCTATACCCCGATCGGAAAAAATAATAAATTTACTTCTATGTTTCATTCCTTCAATATGCGCTGTAGTTAATCAAAAAAAATTTTCTATAAATCTACAAGTGGCAAAACTTTGTTAGAGTTCATAACATTTTTCTAATTACGGTAAAAAATAAAGAAAATTCGTACATCTGAATCTTCTGCTCCACGTTATTCTAGTGCTTTCAACAAAAGTAATTATTATAAAATCTAGGTGCCAAATTCGTACATAATTTGAGTTTCATCCCTTGTAGGACCAAATAATCGATTAACATTTATTTCGCCATTCTGTGGGTCTTACAACCGAAATGAGACGTCGAAGTAAATTTATACAAAATTCCATGCCATTATCTAATCACTGTTTTGGTAGATAAAAAAAGCCCTGATGATCATTACAATATTTTAAATTTATATTCAGTGTAAGTAATTATAAATGAAAATTAGGAAAAGAACTATATATATATATATATATATATATATATATATATATATATATATATATATATATATATATAGATTTTACTGTACGTTAACGATTTTACCGTACTTTGGACATATAAAAGATATGTTATATTTCAAAAGAATACGATGAGTACAAGCACGGTAGTGTACATGTGTATGCACGCATATTATTCAGTTTTCCATTATGTTGAATCGGACGTCTTGACGGGCGCCTTCTTATCAAAGCATCATCTGTTTAGTAGTAATTCATTTGAATGAGATAGAAAGCGAAAAAATTTATTACATTGCTTTTACTTTCTGTTGGAACAAAATTGGCCTATACATGTACTATATTTGTGTAGTAAAAGTCTTAGTGTAAAATTACGGTGTGTGCGTGCGTGCGTGTGTATGTGTGGAATATTCTGCCGATTTTAATGCTCATATTGTCATTTGAGTTAATCTGAATATATGTTTTTGAGAATAGACTTACAAAAAGCATGCACATTCGATTTTGCTGAAAAATTATGCCCTTATGTTTTTTGCGGTACTTATTGTGCATATCACAATGCTGTTTTGCTGAAATTGAATTTTCATGTTTCTATTTTCAAGAATAATAGTTTTTTATTTTAGAAATTTTTTAGGTACAAGCGATATTTCAGCATAAAAAGTTAATGATCAAAAGTTTAATAAAAATTTCATCAATTAAAAGTTTCCTTGAAGATCAGCGATTTCTGGCTGGATTTTGGGAAAGCATTGAGATTTGATATCGTTAAAAATTTGCGTATTTCTATTTTTCGGGATGCTGATTACGTATATAGTAGTAGCTATAATTAAGACTCTATTAGATCTCGTAATAAATAAATGTATTGTAATATACAGATTCCTAAAATCATTAATTATAACAAATTATTTCTTGTATTTAACAAAATGTAATGAATAATATTTATATTAAGAAATCTTTGCGTAATATTTTATTGTTAATAATAGATTCATATAGCTTTTACTATTTGTTCATGTACAATTAAAATTTTTTTATTTTTTCTGCTTTTTAATTCTCTGAAATTAGACGCATAATAAACTTTAATATTATTTATTTTAATATTTGTATTTAAAAAATGATTAACAATTAATTGCAGGGAGTTTGAATTTGACTCGAACATCGATTGAAGTTATTTGAAGGTCTTAGAATCTGTATACAATAATTATCATGCTAATGTAATGGCAGTCAGTCTCACTGTTAATTAATAAAAATATGTATTAATTTTCCGAATAAACATCAAAATTTTTCATCGTGGAAATGAAAAGAGCGGGAAATTTTTAGTTCTGAATGGTATGTTGGTTGGGGATTCAACCGTCATTTTACGATCAAACAGTCACTTTATCAGGTTGTAAATTCAATTCATAAATATTTTTATCGGCTTTACAGTTATTACGTAATGATATAAAGGGAAAAGTTAATTTTTACTTTATTTTAATTATTAATTATTTTTATCAATTTTTACTTTTTACTTTTATTAAGTTTTTGGACTATAAGGATCCGCCTGGTTATACCCAAACTTACTTTTGATCCTCTTTTTGACAGCTCCAGTCATAGCATAAATAGTTACTCAGATATACAAAAGAAGGGGTTGTGATTGTTGTTGACTAACTGAAAAATTTCTGTTAAAAGATTTGCGAAGTATTTTTTTGGGTAGAATTCGAACTCAGAGTCAGAATTTGTTCATCACGACATGATTTAACCTAAACGGGTAAAAAGGTTTAGGTCTTAACCTAAACGGGTCAAAAGGCGGGGTTTTCGTATATTTGAGGTCGCACAACTTAATGAAGAAAATTTTTTCTTAAAATGTAGAAAACTACCTGAAGGTTCTACTCTTATCCTTTACAACCCATATTTAATATTTGAAATACATTGTTTTTCCATAGAAAAATTGTTTCTAAAAATCAAATATTTTAACAGTTTTGGAACAGCTAATTTCCTGGATATGCACATATTATATGTGCAAGCCTATAACCCTAGATCCTTTTATATTTACTTGCTTAACCCTCGCATTATGTAACTTGTAACGCTATAATCCCTGACTCTGGAAAGATAGTTGTGAAAAGGGTGTTTGAAAACTAGTTTCAAAAATGCACCTTGACCGACGTCACAGAACAGGAAAGCAGCTCACCTGATAATTTTGATAGATGTGCGAGGTGATGCTCATAATTCAATAAGCATTGCAGCTTACAAAGCTTGAGGATTGAAGAAATTCGGATATAAGGGTCAAAGGTTATGGCTTTACATATGTGCTGTATGCGTATCCAGGAAATTAGTTGTTTCGAAACTGCTAAAATGCTAAAATGAAAATGTGATCGTCTTCGAAAGGAGAAGATTGTTCAAAAGATTTCTTCGACGGTGGCGTGGAAGACCAAGGAAAGAATAGCGTTTAATAAAATTTGTTTTATATTAGAGGATGTACGACACACACCCGACAGTGTCTAGGGTAGTCAGATATTTAATTTAGTCCTTGAAAATTAATCATAGCTTTTCGAAACATCATTATATTATTATAATATATTATAGTATAAAAACTGTAAGACCGATAAAAATATTTCTTAGTTTCATTCAGAATAGTCGACATAAATACAATTTTTAATTTTTAATGTGTCTGGGAGTTGATAGAAATGTTAGCTGGAACTGGCACTGCTTTTGTTTTCCATCCATTGATAATCGAAGGGTATGCCGATGCCTACAGTGATCTGGACGATGTCCGTTGAGGACTTGCCTATGGAGACTGAAGAAATCGCAATGGCAAACCGTCTTGGAAACCCTACTTGCCACTCATTCTTACGTCGATCCTGATCAGCCAAGACTATAAAATGCCCAGACGAGAAGAATCCCTTCGCCAGCTGCGGTAGAGTTGCTACTTGAATACTTAGCCATGAGAAACACTTCAGAAGTAATGGAAAAAAATGATATCGCAGCTGATAAGCAGGAGACCATGCCAGAAACAAAGTTGTCATTTCACGTGGCAGACTTTCTGGAAAAACTCCGAGGGGCGCAAGCCTCACTTGTGAGTCACCTCCGGATGACTCGTAGGCGAGAATGTCGCTTAAGAGGTTGATTCCGATGCCGCTTGAAGAAGAAGCTTATCAGAAGGATTATCTGAAGAATTTAAAGGATAAACATGGTCGGGAGCAGGCGGACTTATTGGCTGCGACGATTCACTGACAACAGTTCGCTGAGGTAAAGGCCACCAGCAGATAAAGTATGAAAAGATAAAGTAGGAAAAGGACGAGGCGGGTGACAATCTTCTAAAGGATAGCTTATTTAAGGTCCAAGAATGTTCATTTTCAACGGGTTTATATTTCTTTAAAAACTGTTCTTGATTATTTTTTGAAGAACCGACCAGCCATAGAGCCAATGATTCAAATGATTCTGCCAGGGTCAAGGGGAAACCCGATTCTGGCTGACAGAGTGAGGCATAGAAAGTCAGGGAAATTCTTTTTGAATTAGATCACGTAAACAATCAGTAAGCCGCTTTTGGCGGAAAAGGAGCTAAAAAGACCAATAATATGATTCAAGCCAGAACTCAATTAATATTGGGGACAACGACTGATCACACTGCTGATTTTCAACAATCATAGCCTAGTGCTAGAGTTGTTAGGCCGAGTATATACGCCTAAATTAAATTTAATGTAGTTTTTTTTTCAACAGTGCATGATCACTCTAAGCTTGCAGCGATCACAATCGATATGTGAGTGTCATAACAGATATCGTGTTTGGTTTTCCGATCGGCGACTAGCTACATCTGTGCGGTTCTCAGCGGACTTGAAATCCCAACAGCGATACCGAACTCTCCTTTCGTGTGCAGCCATCCTGGAATCGTAGGACCTGTGCTAGTAAAGCCGCACTAAGCCGCACAAAGTATTGTGCGAAAGCCAATATAACTAATTTCTTTATATATAATTGAAGTAGTTGGCAACATATTTATTCCTCTTTGATTCCTCTTCTTTTTAGTCTGGAGAAGATTATTATTTTGTGGTTTGGATATTTTTTTACAGTGAGTCATACATACGCACAGAGACCCTAAAAACTCTGCGCTGAAAAATCCGACAAATAACGATGAATACTTCTGACAAATTCTGAATCATAATGAATCTAACATGGTGCTATTGGCTGGGCTTCAATGCGAAGTAGATTAAAGTAGATACCTTTAATGTCTGACTCAATTCTGTTTTTAATTTATATGCTATGTAATGAACAGTAATCTGTTTCAAAAGTTCCTAGATTTTTTAACATGGGTTCAACCAGTGGCGCCACTTGTTTGTGATTATGCGCGTTTAAAAGGAATATCTTCTATTTACATTTAGTCGAAATTTAATGAAATTTAGAAGAATAGACGTGAAGTTATAGCGCCTCAAGTGACAGGATGCTTTGTTTGTTGGTCGGAAAATGAACATTGAGCAAAGAGCTCACATCAAGTTTTGTTTTAAACTCGGCAAAATTTTACTGAGACATATAATCTGATGCAACAAGTTTGTGGTAGTGATTGTTCATCTCGTGCAACATTAATGAGTGGTTTCCGCGATTTAAAGGTGTCAGGGAAGTTCTCAATAACGACGAACGTTTAGGTCGGCCGAGAGAAGTGGTAAACGAAAGACCTATCGAGAAAGTATGTAAATTCATCAAAAATGAGCCGAAATCATCGATACGTTACCTGAAAGTGGAATTAAATTTGTCAGAAGCATCAATTCATCGCATCTTGACCGAGCATTTGGGTCTCCTCGTTCGCGCTTTGTTCCAGACAAATTGACTGAGGGCGAAAAAACTATTCGAATTTAACATTCTAAAGATATCAAAAAGTTAATCCCAAAAAGGACCAAAACTATCTTTATTCTATCGTAACTAGTGACGACACATGGTGCTTTCAATATGATTTCGAAATTAAACGTCAAAATACCGAATGAAAAACCCCGGATGAGCCAAAACCTGTTTGCATTGTGCTTGAAAAAATCGAAAATCATGACAATGCTCATCGCTTTGTACGATTCCAAGGATATTATTCATTAGTAATTCATTCTATCTGGCAAAACAGTTACTGCTGTATATTATCTTGGTATTATGGAGCGTTTGCTTGCCCGTATTCACCATGTATTCCTAGAATATCATGATGTTCCCATCGATCGACATTGGTGATTGATTTTTTGAGTAAAAATTGCATACTGACAATCAACCACTCAACAAATTGCATTTGGCAATGAACCGCAAGTATATAGGGACGTCGAGAACATCCGAAATCCAACGACTGCTATTTTAAAGATGATTCTGGTCAATTACAGAAAAAAATCATTTTACACGCTGTTCGAACGCGCTAAATTTTTTATTGACTCGGAAGGGGGAATAAATGAATTTTGCAATTACAAATACATTATTGTAAATAATTTATTGTTGTTTTTTAATGTCTGGGAACTTTTGAAAGAGATCTTGTATATGCCATTAGAGTAGCTATTTATAATATCAAAAGTTTTAGATTATATAAAAATTGTTAATTTAAGAAGTGCATAGTGATATAAACTGAATAATTTGAATTAAACTTAGTGATTTTTGATAGTTCTAAGAAATAGCATTAGCATAAATGTTTATATGAAATATATAGAATAAATATTTACATTCGCCTATAAACAAGTTAACAACGGGCCTTGAGGCCTACGATGGCTCAATCGCTAGAGCGAAGGACTAGTAACTCGGTGATCCGAGTTCAAATCCCGGTCTCGGCCGATTGACACAAGCACCGCTGTAATAATTTACATGTGCTTTGTTTACAAACACATCATAGACCTCCGTCGCTGATTAGCACCGATATATGGAAGCATAAATAGAGCGACGTTAAATAACATTAAAAAAAAAAAAAAAAAAAAAAAAAAAAAAAAAAAAAAAAAAAAAAAAAAAAACGGGCCTTAAAAGTTTATAACTGTTGTTTACTTAAACAATATTAAATTGAGAAAAATGATATAAAAAGATATTTTGTGAATGAAAAACTTCATGAATACAATGACTTTCAATGAATAAATAATGTGTATTCTTAATTATAAAAATTTCTTTTCAAATTTTGACCTAAACTAAACTTGACGAGTGGTAATCGTTATTTAATATAGAAAATATTATTAGGAGTGTGAATAAGTCTTTTCCGTTTTTTGTAAGAGATGGCGCCACCAATACTGTGCGAGTATTCAATGGTTACATATGTCATAATCAAAGCTTATTCATATGTCAACAATTCCATACGAACACATTAGTTAAAATTTTTTCGCATCATAAATTTTTGATATCGTGAAAATGTCGAAATTTGAGCCGAGTCGACGTCATTTGCGGGAAGTTTCACTTTATTGGTTCAATTTGAAGAAATCTGCTGCCGAGACGCATCGATTTCTTCAGGAGGCTTATGGAGAAGGTTGTGTCGATGATTCAAGTGTTCGCGGATGATTTCGACGCTTCCAAAGCGGTGATTTCGACG